>JADLZK010009579.1:0-107827 GCA_015847255.1 Hyparrhenia diplandra | reverse complement strand
GGCAGAGGCCGAGACAACTGAGGTAGTAACAACTTCGCCTTTCTGGCCTGCTCCCTTACTTTTGTTAGTCGTGCGACTAACGCTATTTTTGTCTTTTGTTTGCACAAAGGGGTGGAGTCCTAACCCGACCGTGGAGGCCGGTGAACTGGAGGCTCCAAGGTGTTCTGAGGGCTTCATGCGTGCTTGCACCCACTGCAGAAACGAGCCAAAGGGTAATGGCTAGTGTACTTCTCCTTAATATTATTGTATTACATTTGATTTGGTTTACCGAGACAGCGTGTTTTTGTTTTTGCTCTTTCTTTTCTCGTTGTATTTAGGACAAGGAGGTGGGAGGAAAGATGGATCGAGATCGCGAAGGCCAGCGGGTCAAAGGCTCCAAAGGTCCTTCGAGGGCTCCACGGAGTTCTTGCTGCAGAGACGACCAAGGTTACTGTCTGCTCAGCTGTTCTGCGTCTAGAATTCAATTTTGCTTGGTGATTGTAGTTTAGTTTTTGACTTTCCTTTTTCTAACGTGTCAGGACAAGGAGGCGTTCACAAAGTGGGACGGAAGGCTCTGTCCCGCGGTTCTCTCAGAAGCAGCTACTGGCGATACTACGACTGAGGTACCAGCATGATTTGCCAATATCATAACTTTTCTGCTTTATAATTGTTTTTGAGCAACGCCCTTGCTTACATGTCTTTTTACGTATTTGTTTTTCAGGGGGCAGTCGCTAACACAGGTGCAGTGACCTGGTCGGAGGGCCAACACACGTAGCTGTTGAGGCTCCGATTTCTACTGCTTCTCCTGGGCAGGATGAGATTAGCGTAGGTCGCTATGTTATGCTGTAAGGTTGTGCGGGGTTGTTGCCGCACTTCACTTTCTATCTCGTGATAAAATCTAAGACCTTTGAAGATGTTATGTTTTGATGTATAGCACTTATTAACGCCACGCACGGCTTTGACTGCCGAACTTGTGCATGGCTTCTGGTTTTCGTTATTTGCTTCGCTTCGTTAGAGTTATTAACTACGTTGGATGATTTTTCGTTGCTATGCACGGTTGTCTCTCAGTGTTTGTAAGCTCAGCTGGGTAGTGTTTGTCATGTGTTTGGGCTGCAGAGAGAAAGTCGGTCCTTGCAATTTGTGCTTGTTTGAGTTGATGCTCGAGAGGAAGGCCTAAAAGGGGCCTAGCGGTTGGGTGATTGGCCACCGTCCGCTCACAGGGCCTTGCGTATGTAAGCTAGTTGCTGCGAAGGGTCGTGGTCCTTCACGCCTGTTTTAGTGTTGTTTCTAGCTGTGAACTTGGGGTCTTTGCACAGCAGCTGCTCGCTTTTGCGCTTTTGTATCCTAACTCTAGGGTTTGTCCTTTACGACCAAATGGCACTTAGCAAGAGAAGTCGATTTGCACTTGCTCCGAATGTAGGTGGGTGCTCACGGTGCACGAGGATTTTTACCGGGGAATTTCCCAGACTTGTGGGCATTTGTCAGCCCTTGAGGTCGTTGGTGAGGGAACCTAGCCCGTCGCGCGATGGCTCAAGGTCCTCAAAGTATAGTCTTGCTCGTCGAGATTCACGAGGGCCCTTGGCGCTTTTCGAGTTTAGCGAACTTTCTTTGGGGGCGACACTCTTTATAACTTTGAGAAAAAATTTTTACATGGGTCTCACCTCATTAAAAACCTCACCTCCGTTAAGATCCCCTTGTGAGGAAAAAGAGTGCAAGCCTGATTGAAAAAGTAAAATGCATAAATAGTAAATGCCTTGGCCCTTGCACATCTTGCAAAGGTTACGGTTCTTACATGTCAAATGTAGAAGCCGGCGAGGAGGTTTATCAATGTTCCAAGTATGATAAGAGTGACACCCTAAAGCGACACCAAGTAGAAGGAGCTTGCTCTTCTACTGGCCTTGGCCGTGTAAGAACCTTCCACTTTGGTTGGAGCTTCCACTGCTGTCATGCATTTGGCTTCCTCGAGGCACGGATCTCCATCATTGATTTCTTTTTAGGCAACTTTACGGTCTCTCTCCACCTTTTTGGTCTCTGCTTGGTACTTCTCTATATTTGCCAGGGGCCAGAGCCTTAGTCTCTTCTTGCGTCTCCTTGAGTGTACTCTTCATCTTACGCAAGTTCTTGTTTTCATCACATGTAGGCTTTGATGCTTTATCACCTCGAGTAGCATGGCTTCCTCTCAGGTATAATAGCTTGAGGCAGTGTAGCACTGTCGCTCTGAAGCAGATGGTGTTGTGTGACCATATCACTCAGGGCGAGTTATTCCACCCATTTGCCTTTGCGTAGGTTCAGCAACTTCTTAGATATTCGCTGAGAATATGATTCCGTTTGCTCTCTCGTTGCTCCGTTAGCTGTGGGTGGTATGTCTGGTGAAAGGCTAACTTTGTCCCCATGCTTTGGAGAATTGTTTTGAATTTCTCCAAGTCAAAGCTGCTTGGCATTGTCTCTCTTTGTAAGGGTGCTAGGCTGAAACTCGAACCTGCGAGATAATGTTTTGCGAGGAAAAATTTCTTGAAACGACTCACGAGGTTATAGTCGCCCGGCCGGTTTGGCTTCGATCCACCTTGTGCGAGTATTCTCTTGCAACAACCCTTGAACTTGTTTTGCCCTTCAGCGATGGCGATACTTGATCCTACCAAGTCCACTCCCCCACCTTTTGCAATGGCCAGGTTGGTGGGATTAATTTGTATCTCTTGTGAAGTCCTTTTTGATGGGCGAGAGTTTTGACAAACGCCGCATGTATCCAATATCATCGCATCTTTGATGTGCGTAGGCGAGAAGAAACCTTGCCTTAGAGCCTGCGGGAGACATAGCCCGTGGTCCTAGGTGCGAGCCGCCAAACGCAGTTGTATTTCTTCTAGCAATTCCACTCCTTCTATTTTGGGATATGCATTTCAAAAAGAATTTTGCATGATGCCCTTTTTGGCACAAAACTCCTTCAACCAACATATAGTTTCTTGCCCTTTGCGCAATTCTAGGCTGCACGTGCTTGTCTTGGGCTTGGTGAGTGTTGTTTTAGAGCATCTAGTATGAGCTTCTTCAATCTTAGTTTTGAATTAGCATCAGCATTTTGCAAATTTTTCCCGATGACTTCGGTTGATGGCTTGGTTGCGGTGGGCATAGAACGTGGAGTCGTTTGCTTTCTTGCCTTGGCTAGCTCGTCGACCTCGAGTTTTCACGCCCTCGGAATGTATTTCACCCGTAAACCTGGAACCCCTCGGCTCCGGGCCTGCGCGCCGCGACAGCGTGCCAGCTGGATTCTAGTTCTCGCGTCGTGTACTCTTTCTCTACTTGCCCGTAATGAGTTGGAAATCTATTCTTATCTCTAGGGTGCTTTTGCCCCATGTGCTTTAGCTTTGTTGAGGGGCCTAGGATCAGGCCTTCATATTCGACTACGTTGTTGTTGGATTTTGCCACGAAGTCTAACCTCATAGCATACTTTGTTTTGATACCCGATGGAATACAATGATAGCAAAGGCTCTACGCTCCGTTTCTTCCCCATGCTCTGTCGGTGTGAAGCTTGTCCGCAGTGATAAAATTTGGTGGTTCGACCTCTTACGATCGCAGAGGTGTCAATCTGCCCTACGAAGTCGGCGGGACTTGTGATTTGTCGCTGTCCTAGGTGTGTATGTGATCTCATATTGGGAGAGCTTGGCGCCCATTTTTCCTATTTCTTTCTCAGGGCTTCTTTGTTCTTTTAACACTTCACTTGGCCGGTTGAGAGGTTGGGATAGTGATTTACGTCTGGCTTGAGTAATGTTTTTGAGCTTCCTTGATGCCGAGAGCATAGCATAAGAAATTTTTCTCAATCTACGTGTAGTTCAACTTTTGAGCACGATAGAGCTTCGGACACATAGTACACTAGTTTTGGACAAGGCGAGGTTCCTTCCTAGACTTCCCGCGATGAGAACGGCTCCTTTGCATGTGGCGTGCCGCCGCGTCACGACTTAAGGCCCGAACCTTACGGTTCTAGAACCGTCACTAATAGTTGTTGTTGGGTTCTCTTTAAGATTCTTGAGTCACCTCCAATTGCTCGGGTCCCCAACAAACTTTTCGAGCCTCGGGCTTTGAAGAATGGGAGCTTCTTTTTCTGCGGACTTAGATATGAACTGGCGAGGGGCTGCAATTACGCCTATCAACTTTTGTACTTCTTTCCTTGTCAAAGGCTCTCTAGTCTCCCGATATTGCTTTTTGTTTTTCTCAAAGTTTGCTTTGATTCCTTCGGTGGCCCGACTATGTAGCCCAACATCTTTCCCTTTGGTCACCTCGAAAGCGCACTTCTACGGGTTGAGCTTAAAGCCCGCTTCCTTAATTTGGCGAGTCTCTTGTAGGTCATTGACATGATCGAGTCCTTCTTGCTCATTATGACGATGCTCGTCTCGTAGGCTATGACATTGCCTTTGCATGGGATCTTCTTCATCATCGCCAAGGACCTTCTTCATCTCATTCTTCTTGAAGGTGGCCCCTGCATTCTTGAGTCCTTCGGCATCCTTGTGAAGCGATAGGGTACGAAGGGTGTCATGAAAGCTTGTTTTCTTCATCTTGTACATTCATCCACACTTGATGGTGCGAAAAAACAATAATCGAGAGAGAGAACCTTTTGCTTGGCCAGCGGCTCTATCGCGTAGGGGTGTCTGTCCCAGGTAAGGAGCGAGGTCTTTTGCAGCTTTGTTGAGGATCGGTGAAGTCTATGCACATCCTCCACCTATATCGTCCTTCTGGGTACCATGACTACGTTTAGCAACCACTCTTGGGTATTTTACTTCTAGAGTATTACGTTTGGAGTCAGGTCTACGGACCCACTACTTTGGCCGTTAACGATCCTCTTGTTGGACATTTACCTGCTGCTTTTGCTTTCTTGACGTATGTTTTGGTTGATGTCTAGGTGTGTTCGATGCGCGTCTACGCCCGCCTTTGAGAGTGCAGAGTGACACAGGCAGAATGCCGCTGCTGTTCAAAGTTTCTAGGAGGCTTTGTTCTTCTTCTTGGCTTAAAAGTGGCGTTGATACGTTACCTTTTTCATGCGAGTGCGTGAGGGGTGACACACACTTTCTTTTGTTTTGCTCTTGGCCGAGCTAAATCTTTTTTCCCTTTAGGCGTATGCAGGGGGTTCATCCGGCTGCCCTACTTTCTCTACGCATTTATATTCGTAGCTGATGCTCGAGCCATCATTGCATATATAAATGCGCTCAATTTAGACTAGGATAAAGAGTTAGGTAATTCACGAAATCTATAATAAAGGGAAGCGGGATATTCCCAGCGGTTCCCGGAGACAACAAACGAGAAGCGAGGCTACAAAGGGTATTCTTTGAAGAGAGTGGAGATCAAAGCTCACCGGAAGATGCCACATCTGTGAGAGGTTGGGACCGTAGACTTTTAGCGAGGTCATATGACCTGCTTGCTGGCGCTGTTGTCGAGGAGCGACAATGGTGACTCAATGAGTACAAATAACATGTTAGAGCATCTCCAAGAGATTAGGTATAAACATAAATGCTAAAATCCATGATTTAGCCATTTTTGTGAAAAGAAGAGCCTTGAAAAACACAGAGTCCTCCGCAGCCTTGGTATATGTAGCCTCCTCTAAAAATCAAAGCGTGTTTTGAACACGCTTGAGCTATACTTGTGTATAGGCTAATTTGAGGGAACTAGAATACGGTATATTGGCGAGGCGGTACTGATAGCTAAGCGGGGGCACGCTACCTTTATTTAAGCGAGAACAATGGAATGGATGGTTGCCAACTTTGAAATCGATATACAATACAGGTTGGAGGTGTAGATAAAAATTGCTATATTTGGCTTTACAAAACAATTTTGGTAGTTCTTGCCCTTGAATTAATGCGACCAAAAGCGATCGGCGCGTATTTGTAGCATTGTTAGAGAGCTAATGCACTTTGGGAGGGCAACAAGAACAGCACTAACACCTTGGTAGCCGGGGGCAGCGGAGGCCAAACCGACGACACCCCGCGGCGCAGAGGCAACAAAACAACGCTAACACCCCTGGTAGCGGAGGAGGCGGAAGGCAAAGGCGACACCCGCGTAGCGCGAGGAGCAACAAGAGTTCGGCGGCGCCCCTGCGGTGCGTGGCGAGGCGAGCGAAGCACCACTGGCTCTGAGATGCGTGGGCAGCATAGCAAGAGGAAGACCTCCCTGGCCGGGCGGGCAGCGGAGCCCCAAGCGAACTTCGGGGAGCGCGAGCGGCGCCAAGAAGGAGAAACCTAATAGAGCAGCTAAAGTGGCGTCGGGGCGTGGGTTTTTACCTTTCCACGAGGTGGGGTTTGTACCATCTTGCCCCTGCTTGGCGGGCCCTAGGCGTAAGTGGCAGCAGTGTGGCCGTGTCCGATTTGTAACTCACGGTAAATACCCGACGAGGGCGCCCTATAAATGCGGGCCAGGCGAGGGCGTATGAAGAGAGCGGTTGGGTGGACATTTTATGACCTATCAATCGAAAGAGACTTTCTTGGGATCAACACTTTTTGACCACGTCACTCACAGGGACTCGGCCCTTGGGCCCGATACGCATATGTCCCCACCCTGTGCGGAAACCCTGCGCTCCTCCTCCCACTACGGTAGCAGAGGGTAGGAGGCGGTGTAGTACCCGCAGATTGGCGCGCGTCAGAGTAGGGGCCAGAGCCGACAGCCATGCCCGTGAGCACACCGAAGCAATACGAGGATTTGGGCACCCTATGTCGGAGGCCATCCACGCCCCGCTCGAGCTAGACCGCCGCGAGAGCACGCCACCGCACGGGACTCTACCAACCTCGGAGCCGAGCCGCCCGGCGCCTACCTTTGCTCCGGCGGGGGCCCAGCCCCTCCTCCACCGTGAGGCGGCCCGCAGGAGCTCCCGGTCGAGCGTGTCGAGGCCACGGGCCGAGGAACCCAGCCGGTCATCACGGAGGTCCCACAGGGTCGGGGCGCCGGTGAGTGCGGCAACCACTCAGCACAACCACCCCGAGGCCGGGGGGCGTCCTCGGGGGCTTTCCGGAGGGATCGCCGAGGGGCTAACCCGGGCAGCGAGGGCGAGGCAAAGCGGCGAGGGATGGCAGCCACGGAAGCACTACAACGCGCAGTCGCCAGCGCGAGCGGTGGACCCTCGGCCGGGAAGCGGCGCCCTACGCACCATCGAGGACGGGCAGGCGAGCGGGAGAGGCGGCCGGCCCATTTGGAAGCAGCAGTAGCGGCTGCGCGGCCTCGTGCAGCCCGCATGGGGCCCGTACCTCGGCCGAGGCGGAGCGCGCCGGCCTTTGCCTACGACCCCCACCTCCACCACCCCCGTAAACACCAATGCCCAACCCACTCCGCCACCGCTTCAGCACCCACCGCAAAGCTGAAAACATGCACGCTCCGCGGTTATACTCGCCATAACACGCAGACCCTGCGCACGCAGCGAGTTGCGAGCAGCCACCACGAGACCTCCCATCTCGACCCCGCATCCCCACTCTCATTACGCCCTCCGGTAGGCGGAGTGGCCCGCCTCCATCGACCCCCCACCACCTACCAAGGTACAGGCGAGATGGACCCCGACGAGTTTATCATGTCATATGAGGCTGCCGTGGCGGATTTGGAGAGGCAGAGTCCACTATGGCGAGAAGTCTTTCGTCATAATTCGCGAGGACAGTCGCTTGATCCACGGTACTCAGCTTTGCCCCCGCCTCCAGTCGCGGTGAGTCGAGCTCCGGGGCGGCACTTGCAAACAAACTTCAAAGGGGTAGACTTCGGCCACGGCCAACTCCACGAGCTCCTCGAGTGTCATCTGAAACCAAGCGAACCTCACGAAGATTGGTGGCGGAGGTTCCCTCCAAACCAAAGGCAAGGGCGAGGCGTGACCGACCAAAAGCGTCATCATGGCGGTCTTGGCCTGCATAAGGCCGGGCCCTTACCATTCAAAAATCGAGAAGAGCCGGCCAAAAAGACCACAGCGGAGGCTTCATGTGATAATGGAGAAATATTCGCGAGCGACACCGGCCACAAAGCAAAGCTGAGGCCTCCACGGCCACAACCCCGGCAACGCAAACCCGGGCAAAGACCGCCAAGGTCAGCCTTCACTTTCCCCGGCGCGGCTAGGGTTACGCGGCGATAAAACTCCGTGCCCCCGGAGGCGAGGGCAAAAAACCACCCGTCAAACCAACCTATCCCGGCCAAGGGACCAGCGGCCGTACGACCAGGAGGCGACGGGGCCACGTCCCAACAAAAGCAACCCCTGCCACTATTGCGGGGTAGATAAAGGGGTCACTACACCCAAGCGGTGCCCATACATCGCCAAGGGAAGAGTTCATGGACAACGGCTAGCTTCCAGGGGAAACCAACGCCCGGATCAACCACACCGAGAAGACGGCGCAACCCCAGCGGCACAACCATTACTCCTACACCCCCACCGAACTTCACGGGACCCCTACCGTGCTCGGCTTTAGCTACCCGACCTTCAATCAACCCCATACCATCACCACTCCTGCGATGGCCCGCTACGGTGGCCAAACCTACCATTACACACCCCGAAACCCCAAGCCGGTTTCACCCCAACCCGCATTACCACCACCCCACCAATTCCAACCTTACCACCACCACCACCCCCCACCACGCCCGGTAAAGCAAGAAATGCGGACCACGCTAAACAACCCCACCTCCGCACGGAGAGATCTTGGCCATCTCGGGGATCCGCGAGGACCATGGCAACAAAAGCGAGAAAAAGTACTATCGCGGGGTCCATCACGTGGCAGCGGGGGCCACACAAAGAACAATCAATGGTCCCATGTCACGTCACATTCAGCGCGGCCGAACATGAGAGCTCAGGATTACCCCCACACCCGGCCAGCGATGGTAATCAAGACAACCGTCGTAAGGTTGGATCGTAAACAAAATCTTGGTTGACCGCGAGGAAGCTCATGATATTCTCTTCACCTCCACCTATGACCGCGCCAAGGCTCGTAGTAACCTCACGGAGCCGCGGGAAAACCCCTCTTTGGATTGAGGAGGCGGCAGGTGGGAGCAATAGGGAAAGATAACCACCGCCCGGTCACCGCCGGGGGACCCGGCCCCACCCTCGGACCGAAAATATTACCTTCGGCGTGGTTGACAAGCACTACAACTACAATGCCATCTTCGGGAGGGGCATCATCAGCAGCGTTCGGCGGCGATATCCACACCGGGCTATCTGCGCATGAAAATGCCATCGATTCACAGGGTCATACTTGATTTTTCGGGGACGGGACCTGCAAGGACGCAGAAGGGCAGTTGCCCAGGCGATGAAACGTGCATGCCCTCGAAGATAGGGAAGACAAAGAGGAGAAGGAAAAAAGAAAGAAAACTGGACCCCGGCGAGGAGCGATGCGGACCCAGGTGTGCACAACGGTGGGAGGTAACCAAAGCGGTCGGGCTCTTCCCGAGCGATGAAACCAAAGTAGTGACTATCTCAGCAATGCTAGACCCCGACTTCGAGGCAAAACCTCACAGTTCCTCAAACCCAGCTGCGGCGTTTTTTGCACGGTGACCGAGGACTATCGGGGTGTCGGCAGAAGCGGTTAATCGAACACAAGCTTAACATCGGAAGGGAGCAACCCCTTTGCAAGCAAAAAGCTCCGCAAATGTCGAAGAAAAGCGAGCGGCGCAAGTCGAGATCAATGCGCCTCCTAGGCGCCCAAAGTGATAAGACCGGTAAAGTATCAGCACGGCTATCCTGCGTGGTCTTGGTCAAAAAACCAAGCCTCTCAAAAAGACAAAGGGGAACGAGGTGGAGGATGTAATGGCGTGGATTTCACAAGCCTCAACAAGGCATGTCGAAGGGCGATTTTTCCGTTACCATCATGGCGGCTCGTGGATCGCGGTTGCGGAGATGCTTAATGCTATCGGCCTTTCGGCCTTCTCGGGGTACCACCAGATCTGGATGATGAGCAAAGAAGGGCGAGGAAGACCAGTTTCATAACACCCACCGGCACATACTGTTTCGGGGAGGATGGCGAAGGCCTCGGGAGCAGGGTCTTGTGCGTGTTTTCGACCGAGAAACGCCCACGGGGTGAAGCAGAGGCGTTTGTTAGGGACCTCGGCGAACACAGGCCCGGCGGTTTGTTGCGGTGACATGGAAGGCGGGGGTTTTTTACTGGTTCGGGCCTGGTCAGGATGATCGGTAAAGACCTTCGCACGTCCGGTCGGTGAGCTGCTTTTGATTGATGGGGTTAGCGAGAATGCGGCCGTGAAGCTCGGCAGTTAGAGTAGCCAAGCTTGTGTCCTGTATGTCGTACTCGCTCCTCTCTGAGGTGTTCGCCACGGCGCCTTTTATAGTCCAAGGGGCCAAAAAGGAACTTCGCTTCGTTCCTAGTGGTCGGATCTGAGAGGGGTTGTCAGGTAGAAGAACCCGAACACCCAAGCCCTTTACAAGGTAACGACTAGTGTTCTATCCTAGTTACAACGAAGTCCGCCAGTAGCTATGCTTCCATTGCCTTAGGGGTTGTTTTCAGCCGCGCAGGCTTGGATAGGAAACCTGCATTACAACTTCGGTAGGGATTCTTTGGTGATCTGTATCCACAAGCCCCGAGCATCTCAAAGGTCAGGTCTTGAGGGTTGTCTTGCTCTTCGGGCGAGGCCGCTTGATATGGTCTTCAAGATCATCTTCACAGTGCAATTTTTGAAAAAATTGCACCCGTAGAATGTAAACCCCCTTCTTGCTTTTTGGCTTCAAAAGGCGGAAGGTCTTTGAGTTCTTCTTCTCCGTCTTTGAGTTCTTCACCGTCATCGGGGGCTCTTCTTTCCCCGATAGGAGAGCTTTGCTCCGCTTAACCCAGTATCTCGGAGTGCGGATTCGAGCGATACCGCTTCTTTATAAAGGTGCGGTCTTGGCCCGACCTTATTAAAGCCTTCATGCGGTGTGCACTGCTGAAAAAGTGCACCCGTGCGATGCCCAGAGCTTCTTGCTTTTTGGCACAAAATTTTGGAAGGTCTTTGAGTTCTTCTCCTCCGTCTTTGAGTTCTTCTGTTCGTCGGAGCACTTTTGAAAAAAATCTTGCTCGGATTGTATCCGCAGCGTAACCCCGGCGTCTAAGGGCTCTTTTCGCGGAGATGGAGCTCTTAGAGGTTCTTCGTCTTACCGGGATTTTTGGCCAGTTTCTCTTTTTTTTCGATGCGATCCGCGGGGGAGTCACGATCTTTTTCTTGCGCTCGTTTTTCGAGGGTCGGTGCATGGCGTCATTTGCCATAAATTCCCTTACAATGTGATTTGAGGTGACCGCTCCTTTTTGGTGCTTGCCTCGTCTTCCGTTAGACTTGGTCCATAGGCGTGCTAGTTCCGCCCTATAAATATGCCTCATTTTGCTTCGGTGAGGATCGGACTATTTTTCTTCTTCTACGCTTCTTCTTCCTCTAAACGGTCTCCCTTCGGTAGAAAAAAAGCTTTTGTTCGAGCTTCGGATTCATGGCGGTGCCTTTGGAGTGAGTTGGATCAGCCCCAGAGGCGTCTTCTTTTTAACCTTTTTAGGGTTCTTCTATGAGTGAGGATGTCTTGTGATCGGGGAATAGTGGCAGGCTATTCCGTAGCCGGTTCCACACCGGGGAAAGTTTGAGGGGTGAGTGCGGGATGTCTTGTGACCTAAAAGATGATCTACTCTCCTCCTTCCCTTTTTTTCTTGGTGTGGAGTCGGGTAGGGGAGTTCTTTCGGATGCCCGCCGATCCTCTTTGGTGTACCTTCTTGCTACTTGGGTAGACATATGGCTTTCCAACCCGGCATTGGTGCATACTTCGTCTTCGAGGAAAGGTTGTGCCTTTTGAGGAATTACTGAAGATGGTGCTCTTTGGGCGCTTCCTTCTACTCTTTGTGGGTGGCGCCCCGCCGAACTCTTTTCATCTTTTCTTTGCGACATGGTGAACTCCGGCCTTCTGGAGAGGGGTTCTTTTCTTAGCCGGTCGCTTATCTTGATCTTAGGGCTCATTTACCTGCCGTCGTCGGGATTCTTCGAGGCTCGGTGTTTTATGGACTTGGCCAAAGGTCTTGACTTCGAAGTAATACCGGGTTGTTGATACTTTCGAGCTCTTGGGGTTCGAATGCAGGTCGAGCACTCCATCTTCTTCCTTGGATGGATGCGGTTCTTACACTGCTATGCGTGTACTCTTTAGGGTTATAGTCCCGGATCTTCTTTGTATCTTGTGCAGCGGAGTTTACGTTGGGCTCCCGTGCATGGAGTCTTCTTTGTATCTTGTAGGGGAGTTGTTTCCCATGTAACTTGTAATCTTCAAGATGTTGAATAAAGAGATCACGTCCCTTTATACATCTTGTACTTGTACTTTTGTATGACTACGATCGCCTTAGATGCGGACTTGTTGCGATTTTGTCCTCTGCTTGTCATTGCTGTTGTCTTCGGGTTCTTCTTATTAGGATGATTTGATGTGATTGCGCCTTTAGAGTTCTTCCTTAGGCTTCCGGCTCTTATGTCCCATTATGTAGGTTCGCGGCGAGTTGTTTTGCGTCCTGTAGTGACATGGCGTTGTTCGGTTGATGACCCAACTTGCCTTCACGTGGGCTTCTTTCGTTCATAGTGTTTGAAGTCTTGCCCAGGGGATTGCGGGGTTGTTCTCATTTGGTGACTTGTCTTCTTGTAGATCTATTTGAGGGTAGCGTGGGTTCTTGTCCTTGTGCGTCTTTGGGTTGTTTCTCCCTTGACGTGTCGGCTAGTCGCTCACAAGTCTTGCCGTGATAGTATGTTAGAAACATCGATTAGTGCTTCGAGAGTTCTTTCTTCGAAGGGATCGGCTTACCTAGTTACGTAGACTTGGGCAGTGATAGTCTGAGAGTTCTCACGGTTCCATTCTTGTCTTTCTGGGGTAAACCCGCCTTTTACGTAGACTTGGTTGGAGATATTTGCGAGTCCTAGCTACGGTTCGTCCCGTAGGGATTGTTTTCTTCGACAAATGACTTACGTCTTCTTTACGAGAGACTTTGTCATGATGATTGGAGGCTTGTTCTTGAATTCGAGTTCTTCTTTACTGAGGTATCAGCTCGTCTTTTTTGTAGGTTTCTTTGATAATAGTTGTGAGGCTTGCTCTGGTCTTGAGTTGTTCTTTTCGAAGAATCAGCTCGTCTTTCTTAGTAGACTTCTTTGAGAGTAGTTGTAGAGTCTTGCTCCTGGTCTTGAGTTTGTTCTTTTCGAGAAAGAATCGGCTTCGTCTTTTACCGTAGACTTCTTTGAAAGTAGTTGTAGAGTCTTGCTCCCCGGTCTTGAGTTGTTCTTACGAAGATTCCACGGCTAGTCTTTACCCAAGTAGACTTGCGAGAGTAGTTGTAGAGTCTTGCTCACGGTCTTGGTTGTTCTTACGAGATTGACTTTACCTTTTACGTAGGCTTCTTGGCGAGGTAGTTGTGGAGTCTTGCTCTGGTCTTGAGGTTGTTCTTTTCTGAAGAATCGGCTCGTCTTTGCTTGGACTTCGATGGTTGTTGGGGGCGTCCCGTTTTGCGGGGGGTTGTTTTCCTCACGGCATGTGACTTGCGTCTTCTTACGGACTTGTCCGCGATTGTTCGGAGAAAGTTACTCGAGGCCGTTAGGTTTCTCCTTTTAGGCCCTCTAGCATTTGTCCTTTCTTGAACTTGCTAGTGTATTTTGGTGGAGTCGAGGCTCTGAAAGAGTTTGTTCTAACTTCGGGGTTGCCTCTTTTTTGGGCTAGAGGCTCTCCCATGCAGTCCAATGGACTATCGCATGACGTCCCTTGAAGGGTTCTCGGTCGGGCCCATTTAAGTGCACTTCTTGGTGAAGGTCAAGATGGTTGGGTTCCTATTTCATAACACTACAATCCACCTTGCCTGGTTTGGGCTGCTGCACGCTTTACGAGACTTGTGTGAGGCGATGGGTTTCTATTTCACAATACTACACCGTTCCACGCCCGATTCGAAAAGGTCGTCGCCGTCATTGGACATAGTGGCACTTTCTGGACCCTCGATGGCCTCTGCGACCTAGGCGGGCCGATCCCAACGTCCTCTTTCTTCCAGAGTCGAAGTTCCGCGATCTTCGCTTGGATTTAAGGTGTGGGCGGCTATTCGAGCTAGGACTTCGGCGTGGTTCCACCCTTGGAATTTTGACCTCGTTAGGTGGTGGGGTTTGCCTTCTTTTGGTCGACTTCTTCTTGCGAAGTGCCAATTCGGGCTGTTTTGATCTTCTCCGTGGGAGGCATGCTGACTTCAGCGTAGGCAGCTTTGTTTTGTTGTTGAGGTGCACGGTGGCTGCGTATTTTGTGACCTCTTTGGATGGTCGAGGTTCTTCTCGGCTTGATCTTCTTTCTTCTTGAAGTATCGGAGGAGTTGTTATTGCGTTACTTCTCTTCAATTGCCTTGAGTTCCTCGATTATGGATAGAACCGAGCTGGTTTTTTGTGCCCAGAGTTTTTCGATTTCTTCTCCTTGCATTGTCATCAACTTGTAGGTTCTTGGTCCCGATGCTCGCTTTGTGATATATGGTCCTTCCATGGGGGTGATTTGGTTTGTGCTTGCCTTAGTCTTTTTGATTTCTTTTTGAGTACTTGATCTCTGGGTTGAGTTTTCTTGGGCGTGTGCTCTTGTTATAGTGCCTTACGAGTCCTTGCAGATATATCTTCGCGTTACGGAGGATGGCGTTTGCTTTCGACTTCTTACTTTTACGGTCGATTTCCTAGTCTTCTTGTTTGTTCTCCTTCTCCTTCTTCAAATTGCTCGATCCTTGGAGCTCCATATAGTCTGTTGGTAGGGCGGCGATCCATAGGTGGGGAAGAAGGGGTGAAGTAACTTTGCTCTGCTGATTTGAGTTCTTAGGCCCAGGGACAACTTTTGGGAGTTCTTCTATCCATTTGGCTCCGTAGTCTTTGAGTTCTTCATAAAGTCTTGGCTTTAGTCCGGCAAGGATGAGTCCGTTTGCTCTTTTCGACTTGTCAGTTAGCTTTGAGGGTGTGCTACGGATGCGTGGTCTATCCGTATGCCACAATCTTGTGCCCAATCTTTGAATTAGCTGCTTTGTGAAGCAGTGATCCGAGGTCGGTGATGATCACATTGGGCATCCCAAATCTGATGCATGATCTCTTGGATGAACTCGGCTGCGCTTTGGTTGGCCCGAAGGTGACCAATAGCTTGTATTCTATCCACTTGGTGGCAATTTGGCCGATGGCGGCGTGAATGTACTCATATCCTCGCTTGGCTCTCTTGAGTGGTCCGACTTGATCCGGTCCCGACATGAAAGGCCATGATGGTGGTATCGCAGAATCCGGTGTGTCGCGAGCACATGCGCTTGTCTTGCGAACATCTAGCATCCTTTGCATTTTACAGCGAGTTCTTACTGCGTCTTTGTTTGTTGGCGATGGTATCATTACGAATGCTTTTTCCCGAGGGTTCTTGGCCCCCGGCTGCGTGGTTTCCATAGCATCGAGTGTGGATTTCTTGGAGGATGTCTTTTTCCTTCCTCGAGCTTATGCATTTGAGTAGTACTCGATGATCTTTGCTCTCTTATAAAGCTTGTCTTTGATGAGCACGTAGTTCTTGCTTCTTCTCAAGATCTGGTTGCTTTAGCTTTGTCTTGGGTAGTGTCTTGTTCTTGATGAAGTTTATGATGTCTTCGATCCGGGGAGTTGTTCTTGACACGGAGATTATCATTACTCCGTTTAGGGCTGATTGCTCCATGTTGTATTCTTACGGGTTCTCCTTGATAGATGGTTTCAAAGGCTCTTAAATGAATACTCACGGGTGGGACTTGGGCTGTGTCGGATCGAGTTTGGCTATGCGTCTGCCGCCCGCGTTAAGCATCTCCCCGGAACACGTATAGGATCTCAAGGCCTTGGAAGTTATTTTTCGGCTTGCGTACCATTGCAATAGAGGCCCATATTGTCCTTTGTGCGTCCGGTCCTTGTTGACTTGATTGATGACAACGGCGGAGTGCCCGTATACTTGTAGTCTCTTGATTCCCCATAGTTCTTGCTATCTTGAGGCCATGGATGAGTGCTTCATACTGCGCCTCGTTGTTTGTAGCTTGCCACATGATGCGCAACACGTACTTGAGTTGTCTTCCTTGCGGAGATATGAATAAAAAATCCAGGCTCCTGCTCCCCCTAGCTTCAGCGATCCATCCGAAGTACATGTTCCAATGTTTCTTGATAATGAGTGGGATATGGGTTGTTGGGCTCCGTCCGTCTGCTATGAAATCCGGTGGCGCACGGGAGTTTGATTGCTTTTCTTGGGGTGAACTCTAGATTGATTAGTTTCCGAGTTCCCTTTGCCCATTTTGATATTAGGCTGTTAAATCTACGTTCCTCAAGATGTCACCCGAGTGGTGAGTCGGTTACCCTTGTTATCTTGTGGCCGTAGAAATGTAATTATTAAGTTCGCTTCCTGTGATCGGTATGGTGTAGAAGTAGTTTTTTGCGTGAGGGTTGCGAGCCTTGGACTCGAGATAGAACCTACGCTCCGCGTAGTAAAGCCGGCCTCTACGGACCTTGTTGGGTTGCTTTCGAGGCTCTTCTCTTTCCATGATGATTCTTGAGCTGACCACTGTACTTTCGTTCTGCTATGTATAGCGGTAGTTCTTCTTGATCCTTTGGAGGTGTTATTCTTGGAGCTCTTGTAAGGTCTTTGCTTGAGTTCTTGAGCAGCTTTTATCGACCTCCTGTCCATTTGAATTCTTCTTTTTGTCTTGATAAGTTTGAAGAAGGGGTAGCCCTTTCTCCCCAAGCTTGGATATGAATCTGTTGAGTGCCACCATGCACCACTGTGAGCTTCGGACCTCCTTGACACTTTGGGGTTGTGTCATCTCATTGATGGCCTTGATTTGCTTGGTCTTTGGCTTCAATGCCTCGGTTCTTTGACCAAAATCCCGGTAGCTGTCAGAAGGTACTCAAAGGCGTATTTTTGTTGGGTTGAGCTTCCACTTCCACTTGTTGAGGTTCTTGAAGTCTCTTCGGATCTTGGAATCGAGGAGTTTACGGTTCTCTGGTCTTCACCACCACGTCGTCTCACGTAAGCTTACGGCATTTTTTGCCAATCTGCTCTCCCAAACAAGTCGTATGCGGCTCTTTTGATCACGTTGCTCCGGCGTTCTTCAATCCGAAGGACATTGTTTTGTAGCAGTAGGCACCGAAGGGGGTGATGAAAGAGGTTTTGCTCTGATCTTCTTTCTTCGGTGCAATGTCTGATGATATCACGGTAGCAATCCAAGAATGATAGTAGAGGCTGATCCATTTTGTGGAGTCCACTATTTGGTCAATCCTTGGTAGCCCGAAGGGTCCTTGGGGCAATGCTTATTCAGATCATGTAATCCACACACATTAGCCAATCTCGAGGTGTTCTTCTTTTTGAACCCGAACCGGGTTGGCTAGCCGATCGAGGATGTAGGATCTCTCGATGAATCTGCTTTGCGGTAATTTTGCAATCTCCTTTTTTGATGGCTTCTTTCTTTTCTGGTGAAAACCTTCTTAGTCTTTACTTGATGGGTTTGGATCCCATATTGATGTCAATTCTTGCTCGGCCGACTCTCTTGAGTACGCCCGGGCATGTCTGTTGGTTTCTAGGCAAATATATCTTTGTGTTGCCTTAAAGGAAGGCAGGTGAGCACAATTCCTATTGGAGATAGGTGAAGGCGTGATCGCCCGTCTTGGATGGATAAGCCGTTTGTAGATCAATATTGCTTGGCGTCGGCCTCTTACGTTGGAATCGAGGTGCTTGCTTCTTGGCGGTATCTCGAGTTCTTACGGGTTTGTATCCTCTTGCCATCTGGTTGAGTTCCTTTTTCTCCAAGAGCTCCCACTGTCTTGTTTTGCAATTTCCACGGCTTGTGCGTCACACTTTCGAAAAACTTTCTTGGGGTCTCCTTTGATTGAAAAGAACCCCAAAGGTCTCTTAGGCATCTTTAGTAGAAGATGCGGGTGGTGTGGAATAGCCATGAACTTTGGAATAGCGGTCTTCCCATAATGGCGTGGTATGGTGACTTCGAGATGCGCTACTTCAAACTTGATGTACTCCGTCCGGTAGTTTGATGGAGATCAAATGTAGCGGCAAGGTGACTTGTCAAGCGGTATGGCTGCTAGATCAGGAATTTACTATTCCATAGAAAGGAGTGCTTTCCGGAAGGAGGCGATAAAGTCCGGAGAGGTCGAGTCCCATCTTGTCGGTGTTTTACGAGAATATGATGTTTAATCCGGCTCCTCCGTCGATCAATACCTTGGTAACGGTCCTCCGGCAATTGTGGGTTCTAGCACCAAGGATATAGGCGGCGTTGCCCACACTTGTCCATTGATCCTCCACTGGTGGCAGGGTGGATATTGAGACCAATTAAGGTAGCGTGGTGCTAGCGAGTTCTTTGCCATGATTGATCAGTGCTAGCTTGTCTTGTCTCTTGCTCTTTGATCCGGGTACTCGGAGAATATGGCGTTCAAGGATCTACCGTTGCTTTTGGAAATCCCACGTCTTTGGCTCCTCAATGGCTTCTTCTCTGTTTTCTTGATTATTTCCTTTTCGAGTAGGGTTGTTTCCTCCTTGTACTTATCTGGAGCGTGGTGCAATTTCGGCGTGTGCGGAGCTCGAGGTGGTAGATCTCGGAGGGGTAGATCTTCTAGCTTGATGTTGCTTACGTTCCTGTGCATGCATTGTTGTTGTTGTTGAACCTCGTTTTGTAAGGTTTCTTTGATTTCTCCGCCATTCGCGGCGGTATTATGCGGTCCTGGCTTCTTTTCTTTGTTGAGAGTTGTTACGATCTTTCTTCGGGGCTTCCGAGTTCTTTCTTTAAAGAAGCGTCTCGAGTTCTTTCTTGACTCGATCATCTTCGGAAACCGATAGCTTGAAGCTTGCTTCGTTAGTCCTCCGGGTTGTCTTTGTAGAAATCACGAAGAGCGCCATCTTGAGAAAATTCCATTGCGAAGGCGTCTATCACTTCTCTTTTCGGTGATGTGGGTGTACTTGGGACCTCATCTCCCCAAATCTTGGGTGTAATCTCTCGGAGATTCTCACAGCTTACGCTTGAGGCTTTTCAACTCGGCTGAGTAATAGGATGGGTGATGATTCTGTGAAGTTGCTTTCAGAATGCTTTACGTAAGTCTTCCCGATGTCGGATTGAGCCCTCTTCGATCTTATTAGAACCATTGGGCGATAGAGCCTCTAGGGGCCATGGGAAAGAAGGCGGCTTTTCGTCATCATCTCCTCGGCCCCCGACTCAATGGATTGTGAGTAGACTACGAGCCATTTAATGCGGGCTCATTTTTCCCATCATTATTTTTGAATGGTTTGAAGGCTTAAACTTGGGGGTAGCTTGACTTCTTGCAATCTTTTGTGAAGCAAGGGGAAACGTAATGGTAGCTTTTCGAGTGGTTCTTTCTTCAAATCCTCTGAGGTTCTTCCTCCTCTTGGATGGGTTCGATGGAGTGGAATATGTTGATTCTGACTTCTTCTCGTCGACTTGTAGTCTTGGTGCGGGGCTTTCCCTTGGGGGTCTACGATGCTTGCGCCATCCCTCCCGAGGTGGCCTGGAGTTGTTGGAACCCTCACGGCCTTCCCGGCCTTTCAAAAAGGCGTTGGATCGACTTCTTGGAACATGAGATTTGTTTGCCTTATTTGTGGCGTCACAGGGGTCTCTCGGACAGCCTACGCAATGCCTCCTTGATGAGTCTCTCCTCGTTATTCAGTGCGTGGCGGTCTTGGGCGGTCAATCAGCCCCTTAGTCTCTCGGGTTGCCCTCGATGGAGTCCTCAACTTCTCTTTCAGATTTCAACCTCTGCGTCGTATTAGTGTAGATCGACGATATTTGTTGAGCTTGCATGCGGCGCGTTAAGCCACGATCCGGCGTCCTCCTTTAGCTTGTTTCTTCTTAGCCTTTCTTGGCGTTGGTGTTCTCCTTAAAAATTACGTCGAGGGTTCTTTAAGTCCGTAGAGATGTTGGATAGGCCTTCGTCGGTGGACCTGATGTCCGAGGGGCCTCTGGGCGGTTAATGCGGAGTCGCGGCGTAGCCACCATGAAGACTTCGCTTTGCGGTTTGTAGCTTTAGGTCACCACTCTTTCCGCTGGGATGGACCTTATGATGATGGACCTCCACTGTTTGTCGGTTGGGTGGCGATCGGCTGGTTGAGGGTTCTTGGCGGTGGATGATGCACTCCTACGGGGTTCTTGTCAATATGAAAAAGCCCTCTTTGCGCGCCCTCTAAAGGAATCTCGGTCTTCTCTTGAGTAGTCTGGCTCCTCGAATACGCATGTGTTGTGTTGCGTAATCTGTAGGAAGTGAAAAGGTAATCTGGGTGATGTCGAGGGTTATATCGAACTCACCTCCCTTTCTTGAGTTGGAAGGTATTGGTTGAAAAAAAGTTTACGAGTTGGAGTAGCTTCCCTTATCAAGCGGGAGTTGGATCGTGCCGAGGTTGCTTCGGAGTTACGTACTTTCGAGCCTGGTTTGTCTCTACCTTCCAGTACGGTTTTGGGGTTTGGGCCCTTCCGTGTTGGTTCGAGCAAGTTTGAGTTTGTTCTCCGTCTTCGAGGGTGGCCGGACTGTCGTCGATTCTTTGGAGCTTCTCGGCAGTTCCTAGTTCTTAGGATGCCGGGAATCCTTGATGGAGTGCGGCCGAGTTTCGCCATGGGTAGGTCGGTCACCGCCAAGCCATGAGGAGCGAAGATGATCGTCTTGCCGATCGATGTACTCTTGATGTCGTGGTCCAGCCCAGGACTCGTGCTGAGGTGTGAGAGCCCCTACGGCGGCGTGTCGATGTTTTACGGTAGGCACGCCACGGGGTGAACCGGGCAGTTTGTTCGAACCTCGGCTTGAACTTGGAGCACGGATTGTTGCCGGTGACATGGAAGCGGGGTTTTATACTGGTTTGGGCCCTCGATCCAGGATCGAGTAAAGACCTTTGCGATCGGTCGGCGGGAACTTCCTTTTTTGATTGATGGGGTTGGCAGTCGGTAGGTAAAACTTTCTGGCCCAGTGAGTAGCCAAGCTTGTGTCTGTATGTCGCGTACTCGCTCCTCTCTACGAGTGTTCCTTGGCGCCTTTTTATAGTCAAGGGGCCAAGGAACTTCCTTCGTTCTTAGTCGGATCTGAGAGAGGGTTGTCAGTAGAGGCAGAACACCCAAACCCTTTACAAGGTAACGACTAGTGTTCTATCCCTAGTTACAACAGAAGTCACGTAGCTATGCTTCTATTATACAGGGGAGTTGTTTGCGTGACGCTTGACTGGATAGAACCCTGCGTTACAACTTCGGTAGGTTCTTTGGTGATCTGGCCATCCATAGGTCTACTTTTCGCAAAATGACCATGAAGTCCTCCCTTACAGGGCGACAACGCAATTTCCTCCTATGTTGATGACATTGTTTATGCGAGCAAACTCGGGCAGACCATATAGCGGTTGAAGAGCATTCACGAAACTCAGCGGCCGGGCTCAAGTTAAACCCGCGGTAGTGCGTCTTCGGTCGGTAAGGGTAAGTTAACCGGTGCCTAGTCTCACGCCCGGGCATCGAAGCAAACCCAACCAAGATCAAGCAATCACTCGGATGGAACCCCCCGACGAGCGGGGAAATTGGCACCGCGTCTCGCGGGCCGTATGGCCCTCGGCGATTCATCTCAAGGTCAGCGAGGCGGAGCCTACCTTTCTTTCGGAATCTTTGGCGGGCATCGGGCCTTTCAGCGGGGTCCAATACAGCAGCAAGCCTTCGGCGATCTCAAGCATTACCTCCTCAGCGACAACCCTCGCGCTTACGAGGCGAGGCGGGGCTCCTCTATATGTGGCGGCCTCCCATACGTGTGCTTATTTGTCCTCGCCAAAGGGGAATCGGGCGGCACCAAGTGCGACAACTCCCCATCTACTATGTATCGAGGGGGTCCTCGAGGGTCCTAAAACTACACCCGAGCTAGAAGGTGGCTTACGCCCGTCGTGTAGCCGCCAAAAACTTAAGCACTATTTTTTAGGTCTGCGAGATCCGCGATGCGTCTTGCTTCCGTTAGAAATATTTTGAAACCAGTCGGTGGGAAGGATAGCCGCGTTGAAGCGACAATTGGGGGTGATCACTTGTGATCAGGTTAAGTGGGTAAACAGCAATCAGGAGTCTCAAACCCTGGGACTTAGTGGTAAGCCCGGACCCCCCGGCGTACAATCGAGGCTGCCAGTTGGACCCAATTTGGGCCGGCATATACCGGAGGAGCATGGGGCTCCGGCGGGCGAGGATACGCAACCATCCTTATCTCGCCGTCGGTTGTAAAAGCTCCGCTTCTGCGCGGCGGTTGGAATTTCCATGCACCAACAACATCGCGGAGTCACGAAGGGGTTCTGTTGGCCCTAAAGCAAGCTTCGGGCTCTATCAGCAAGAAGGGCCATCATCGAGAAGAGACTCGAGGGTCGTCTCGAGCCATGTCGAAAAGCTGCAAAGCCCGGAACCGAGCTGCAGAAGTACCTCCTCGGGGGTCGGGAAAAGCGGAGCCCTTTTTACAGGTATCACAACAAAACCCATAGCGGGGGAGGGACAGGGGTGGGGGCGACGAGCTAGCAAAAGCGTGGCGGCATAAAACCAGCTACCCCGACTGTTCTACGAGGTCCCCTTTCAAGCGACGTCGAAGGGTCCCCGCCGGTACCAAGTTTGTGAGCACGCCATATATAGCCCGAAGGTGGAGGGCCCGTTAATATCATACATCAAAAGGCCACCTCGGAGCAGGAGTCGAAGGAGGAAGGGAAAAAGGATAAGCGCTTGAAGGTCGCGGGGATCTGAGAATGATTGGCGAGCGGCTCTACAAGGCATCGATCCGCAGCGTCGTGGCTCAAGTCGCGTTACCAGCCTCGCGGGGAAGAGCAATCTCGCTTGAAGTGCGGGGCATCTGCGGCTCACATAATGGACCCAGCGCGCTTGGTTGGAAGGTGTTGAGGGGCAGGCTTCTATTGGCCCACCGCATTAAAGTGGCGTTGAAAATCTGCGTAAAAAGCGTTGCGAGGGTTGCCAACTAGCGACCCATCACTCAAACCTCCCGGGCGTCAACCCGCAATCGCCCAACGCATGGCCCTCGGAGATGGGGGAATCGACCTCATCGGGCCAATGCCGGCGGCACCGAGGGAAACCTACGCTGCTGCGGTTGTAGCTTCTCGAATACTTCACAAAATGGATCGAGGCCGGCTCCTAGCAACAATAACCTGGCGTTCGGTCGCAGAAATTCTTACGGCAACAAATCATATGCAGCCGGGGTCCCAAGAGAAATCACAGTAGACAATGGCACACAATTGACTATGAGGGCCTTCAAACAATTACGCTTCGGATCGAACCAAAATACACTTAAGCCTCCGTCGGACACCCCGGTCTAACGGCCTCGTGGAGAGGGCCAGCGGCGCACAATCTTTTGCAAGGCATCAGCTCAAAAATTTAGGGCAAGCCCAAAAGGGGTTGCACGGGGCGATCTCACACCGGTGGTACGGTCACATAACATCTCGAATGCGAGCAACAAAGTTCACCCCATTCAAGCTCTTTGTTGGGGAAGAGGCCGTGCTCGGAGGAACAACCCACGGCTCCCCCAGAACAACCCTCGCGTATGAAGAGCCCCTCGCTCGCCCGGTGACATGCTCGAAGAAGTCCTTGTCAGGGCGTCCTCAGCCTTAGCTCATACCCGCCAAGAAACGCACGCAAATGCGTGACAAGAAGGTCAAGCCTGCGTGACCTCGCGCGTCGGGGACTTGGCGCTCATCGAAAGCAAAAAGCGGCTCAAATGGCGGGGGAAGTTTTTTAGCCAAGTGGTCGGGGACCCTTCCTTGTCACAAAGTCGACAAGACACAGGCTCGTATCACTGCAAGACCTCGATGGAAGCGACCTACCCACACCTAGAACATAGGCGACCTCATAAAATACTACCCATAGCGGCGCCACACCTCGGCGTTCGCGGTACATGGGCCCCTGTTCATTTTAAGCCTTTCCTTTTTTCTATAAGTTTCTTGTAAGACTCTATCATGTAACCGGGGCTGCACTCTTTTTTTTCGCGAAGGGGCGCGAGGTTTTTAACGAGGCAAGCAGCACCCCATTTTATCAATATATGCAGATTTTCCCCAAAAAACTTGTCTCCGCTATGTTTTCAAAACCGACGGCCGAAAGGGAAGCGGTGACCCTCGCCCTCATCGGCGGAACTCAGACAAGGATGATTGGCCCCGCTAAGGGGTCGGGCTTCGCCCGGCACCCCAAAGCTAGGCCAAACATGCCGGGGCTCGCAAAAAACCAAACCCACGGCGCGGACCCCGAGTATGGGCGTAGCGGAGGTACAAAAACGCCGCACCACGGCAAAACACGCCCGCGGGTCAAAAACAAACCCCGGCGGGACCCCGAGTATGGGCGTAGGAGGAGGTACAAAAGCAGCACCACAACGCAAAAAGCAGCGCCCGAGGGGTCGCAAAAAAAAACCCCGGCGGACCCCCCGAGTATGGGCCGTGCGGAGGAAGTACAAAAAACGCGCACCACGCAAAAGCAGCGCCCGCTCGCAAAAAACCAACCCCCAACGCGGACCCGCGTATGGGCCTTAGCGGAGAAAAAACGCCGCACCACGGCAAAAGCAGCGCCGAGGGCTTCGCCAAAAAAGCAACCCCGCCCGCGGACCCCGAGTACGGGCGAGGGCGAAGGCACAAAAACTGGCGCACCGGCAAAACGCGCCCCGCAAAACGCAACCCCGTCAGCGGACCCGGGCCGCCACAGCGAAATGTACGAGAAAAAACGCACACTCGGGCAAAAAGCACGCCACGGCTCTAAAAAAC
Organism: Hyparrhenia diplandra; assembly: GCA_015847255.1. Classification (NCBI taxonomy): domain Eukaryota; kingdom Viridiplantae; phylum Streptophyta; class Magnoliopsida; order Poales; family Poaceae; genus Hyparrhenia; species Hyparrhenia diplandra. The sequence continues at coordinate 83,175 of JADLZK010009579.1, read as the reverse complement.
GCCAAAAACTCCAATAGCGTCAAGTGCAGCGCCAAGGACACCGCCATTATGACCACCTAGTACAACGCGCCGAATAGTCTCACCAACAAAAGGAATCAAACTCCACTACCCTCGCGGACCAAGGACACTCACCTAACCCCATCAAGTCAATTAAAGGGCCTCCCATCACCGTACAACCCCCGCACCACTATAAAAACCGGCACCACCACCGCACCGGCGACACCACCAAAAACCCACAAGCCAGGGGGGCACGTCGGCAAAGACAATGCCCCGAGAGCTGCGCCCGCCAGCTCCCTACGGCGCAAGCACGCCACAAACCCACGCCAATACCCAACACCCGCGATCGCACCCCCGACATCGCAATGGAAAATGTAAACACCAACAACTAGCGGTTAGTAACAAGGGCTACTGCGCGCACATCCGCCGGTACACGCCACCAACCCCTTTGAATCCATCGCTCGCGAACCTGCGCCCGGGAGGCACCGCAATGGAGAATGTAACATCCTCGGCGGCAAGGCGCCAAAAATCAAAGTTCCAACAACGGCGCGGGGACCACGCCTGCAAGACCCCCGCGCAAGAACCGCGGCTGCAGCGCGAGACCCGCACCAACCGGGCCCCTACAAGAAGGGCATTCGGCGCAAAGTTTCCCAACCGTCACTCGACACCACTTCAACCAACTCGAGAGAACCCTCGACACCGGGATGAAGGCACGGCACCCCGCGCCCACTAAGGTAGGGGCGAGGAGGCCTCGGGGAAAAGCCATCTAGCAGGCAACCCTACTTAGCTTCGAAATCGGGGTAACCTTGGGCTAGTAGGGAGAAGCTTAGCTAGTCGGTTTCCTCTCTCCGCAAAACAAGGAAAGCATTACGGAGAGCCAATCCACTTCGCATAAAACATGTACCCCCCGCCGCGAGCATAATAAAGTTCGCGACCGTCTCACGCAACTAAATAACCCCCAAAAGCAGCGAGCCTCGCTAAAAGCGCGAGAGGCGTCGCTGCGACTTCGTCTGCGCAACTAAAAAAACCCAAAACAGCGAGCCTCGCTAAAAGAAGCGAGGGCATCATTTGCGACTCCGTCACGCAACCAAAAACCCCACAAAACAGCCCGCCTCGCTAAAAAAGAGGAGGGCGTCGCTTCGACCGCCCTCACGCAACCAAAACCCCGCCAAACAGCGAGCCTCGCTAAAAAGAAAGCTGAGGGCGTCGGCTGCTGACCCGTCTCACGCAAACTGTAAAGCCGGCAAATAGCCTCGCTAAAAAGCAGGAGGGCGTCGCTGCGATTGCCTACGCAGAACCAAAACCCGCAAAGCAGCCTCGCTAAAAACAAGCAGAGGGCATTCGCTACGACTCGCCCTGCGCAACCAAAAACCCCGCAAAACAATGAGCCTCGCTAAAAGAAGCAGAGGGCGTCATTGCTGACTTCATCTACGCAACAAAAACCCCAAGAAACAGCGAGCACTCGCTAAGCATAGCGTCATTGCGATTTCATCTACGCAACCAAATACCCACGAAAAACAATGGAAGCCTCGCTAAAAAAAGGGGTGCAGGGTCATTTGCAATTTCATCTACAATAACTAAGATCCCACAAAGCGAGCCTGCGCTAAACGAAGCCGAGAGGGCATCGCCACATTCCCGCCCTACGATGCAACAACAACCCGCGAAGGGGGACAGGTTTCAACAACCCCTGAGGGGGGACAGGTTTTCAACAACCCCGCCCAGACGAGGGGGCAGGTTTACAACAACCCCGAGAAGGGCGGCGGGGTTTTCAACAACCCCAGCGAGGGGGGGCGGTTTTCAACAACCCCCGCGAGCGAGGGGACGGGTTTACAACAACCCCGAGAAGGGGGCGAGGTTTTCAACAACCTTGCGACGCGGGGACAAGTTTACAACAACCCCGCGAGGGGGGGATAAATGTTACAACGACCCAGCTAACAGGAGCCTCCAAACTAAGCCTCTCAACCGAGACCCAATCGGCCACCACCTCAACAAACCCCCTCAACACTTCCCCACAAGGGTCTCCGTGACCCGCCTCCCGCGAACTCCATGCCACGTCCACCACCTCGATCTACGCGCATAAGAAACCTGCAACCTCCACCCGACTTCGCCGTTCACCACCAAGGGCGCATCGCTAGCCGGGCAAAGCGGCCCCCTGGCAACAGCGGCCGGGTCCGCACCATAGAAGATGGAACCGGCCGAGTCCTCGCCTATAAACGCCGCAAGTCGAACGTCTAGATCGGGCGGGCTCAAACTTAGGAACAACCACCGCACCCTCGCGGTCCACCTCGGCCGACTTCACCCAAAGCAATGGCCCCGCCTCTTCATCCTCCAAGTCCTGCGTCAAGAGTCTCCAACGAAGCTCCGCTCCAAAAACTACCCGATCGACTTGGCGTCGGTCAGTCGTTACTCACGCCCGGAATGCCCCCAGCGGCTTGATTCTTGGCGTCATATTTGCAGATGCGACCCCACGAAGAAAGCCTCGAAGCCCAAGCACGGATGCCGTCGCCATGAACCCAAGTCTCCCCGAGATGAAAATATCTTGATAGTTCATCATCGGGGGAACAATATTCACACCTCCCGCGGGCCAGCGAGAGCCCTTGTAGCGGCAGAGCCAGGTTAGAACACACACCCAGCGAATTGGACACCCACCCCGGCAAATTAGAACATCAAAAGCGATGCATCGACCAAGAAAAATAGCGGCATAATTAAACACGTTAACGGCAAATAGCGCATCCACATTCTTAAGTGCACAAAATGCATTTACGAACCCCAGCGGCCCCTAACACCCTACATACCGAAAACCATCACTCCCGCGAGGTCTCAACCTTTGGCCTTGGGCGAGGGCCGGGACTGAGTCGGGGGATCCCCCGACTTGCACCTGGGGGCAGGTGTCGACCCCTCCCCCGTATCATCATCACGGGCAGCTCCGCCGTCGACCCGCCCCGCATCCGAGGGTAGCGGGGTCCACGCCTTCCCGGGCCTCGCCCCCCACAAAGGCTTCCCTCATCCCCAGGCCTCCAACACGGCGCCCCGAGCATAGCAATAAAAACAACTTGATGAGTTGAAGGCCAAAACCAGTCAATAAAAAAAGCGGAGGTTACTAGGAAAAAAACTGCACGCGTAGCGATTTGCGGCGGAGCCTCCTCCATGGCAAAGATCATGCCCATATAATCGAGAAAAACTTTTCTTCAAAACCGCCGCCCTAGGTAGCGGAGGTCAGCGTTACTCGCACCTACGCCCATCTCTTCCTTCCTCGGGAATTTAAGCTTGCGGGCGCTCGTCGAGTCACGGTTACCCGCCGATCGGAGGGTGTGCCCCCAACGCGATACCCCCACCAAACCGGGAAGTTCAAGGGCGTTGTGGACAAAAGGTGTGACACCAGAAGGTTGCCTTTCAGCCACTCGCAAGCTAGCGGTAGGTTCCACGGGGGTAACGGGGCGGCCCGAGCTCTGCGGCATCCACTAAAATGCTGTCGGGGTCTCCTTCACCGAGGTCATCTTGGCAAGCCATGCCTCATCGCGCGAGGAGAGCCTTTCCTCGGCTCCGACACCCTCTTTTGCGCGCGGCCTCCTCCCTCGCCCTTAGCCTCCCGCGCCTCGGTGACCAAGTCAACATTACGGCGGGCGGTCTCAACCACGTCGTCGTGAGCAGCTCCGAACTTCTCTGGCGGTACTGTTGGCGGTAGAAATACCCGCTGTTTTTACATAGTCAAACCGTCAACAAAGTACTCCTTTTTTGGGAAGCTAACATACATATAAACAATGATTTCTTATGCAAATAACCTAGTTCCACATGTAGATGTCATTCTTTGTATCTGAGATGTGAAACTAGTGGAACTCTGGCTGAAATGACACATTTGGTCACCATCCATCCAACACCCCAAGTATGGCCATTGGACAATTTGACACCACCATCATGATCTCCATGTCCTATGAAGCTTCCACACAAAATTTGAAGTCATTTGGCCACAAGACCTACATCGGCCGATGCATGACCATTTCATCTGAGACATCGACATGTGGGGACACCTTCTAGAAGAGTTGGAGAAGGCCAAGGCCCAATGGACCAACATCGGCCGACCATGATACTTTGGCCCAAACTCTTCCAATGCGACCTGCCACATCACTAATCCATGGGGAACAAGAGGCACGGCATTGGTCCGTCAATACGTCCCATGGATCGTGTTGGTACAAAAATGAACGTCCACGGCAAGTTCCGGACTCAAGACACGAAACCGGCCGGTGGGGCCAATGTTCCCGGCACCGAGGGGTGGCCCACGAGGTCATGGACCATGGTCGTGACCATGGCCCATTTGGCCAAGGGCGTCCTCCCACCCATCACATTGTCCACATGCTGAGAAATTACCTCACACGTTGTTGATCTTAAGGCGGTTGCATGGCGGTTTGATCCAACGGAGGGCAATAGAGTCACGCGGATCGATGACATGGCGCTTTGGGTAGCCCCTACTCCACCTTGGGCTATAAATACCCCCCACCCCCTCACTTCCAAGGCATGACCACAAGGAGAACTCCACTCCAATGTAGTAGGCGAAGCCCTGCTCCTTTAGTGTAGTAGTAGAGTGAGAGGGAAGTCTTCCGGAGGAAGCCCCGAATCGGGTCGGGAATCTCCTCCGAGGTGTACCTCTGCGGGTGTACTTCTTCTAGTGAGATAAACATCTGAGTTCTTTTATACTTTGCATATCTGGTTTAGTATAGTAGCTATTCACTCGTTCTTCATTGGTACATTGCTTTGCTTTAGTAGAGTGTTCTAGCCTAGCTAAGTACGAGGGGTTAGAATAGTAAGAGTTAAGCGTAGACGTGGTGTCTAGGCTATACCTTACAAGTGTATGCCGCTTCTTTGCACGGATGGATTGTGATAGCCAGTAAAGGTAGTGGCAGCCCTTCGGTCTCTGTATAGATCACCCGTGTTTAGGCAAGTTCTTAAAAGGTAAGGCTCGATAAAATAGTAGTTTGGTAGTGGTGACTTTATTCACCGATTATCACCCTCGCCTCCAAGTGTCCGAGGGCCGATAAAGCCACGTTTAGCTACCTAGCCTATCCGGATATCATAGCTATAGAAAACCTCTCAACTCAACTACCAAATACACACCTTGTGTCATCATAGGGCGAGTTTTGATTCTTTTGTTAGTTCACTTCACGCCTCGTGGAAATCGATACACGGAATACTCTGGTGAAAAGCTACACCGGCCGGTGCGGCTGCGGTTTCTGGTTGCCATACTTAGGTGTATCGGTCCTTTGGTGGTAACACTAAAGAGGCGTCCAGCAATGTAGGCCTCCGCTTTGCCTCTTCACCTCGGCATTGACGCGCCACCTCTCGATCTCCGGTCGCGTTCGGCGTCGGTGGCCCTCTTACGAAGGGTCTCGCGTCATCCTTGGCGTGTCAGCGCGCCGCCACGGCCCAGCGTGTGAGCAGGTGGGATCTCAGCGGCCTTCACTTGCAATGTCCTCCTCAAGCTCAGGCGAGGCGGAAGACAGCGATGCTCGACCTGCAGGATCCGCTGCCGCCCGTAAACGCGTAGAGCTTCTCCGCTTCGTTGGACTCAAATTGGCACTCCGCGATGCGCCGAGGCCGTGTACGAGGTCGGACAGCCGGGCAATGGGCTGACCTCCTTGCGAGCCAGGGCGCGGCGCGGCGCGCGCGGCCTCGCTTCCGCCGTGCCCCTCGCGTCAACCTCCCCTCGATCTCCGGCCCCACCAAGATCTTGTACTGGGGCGGTCGTGGCCTTGGGCGGCCCCGGGGGGAGGCGCCACACGAAGAGAGGGGTCGCCAGAGCAGCTCGGGCGCAAAGCTCTCAGCTCGGCCCGATCATCGTGGACTTCCAGAAGGTCGCCCACGGCTCGCGGCTGCGGGAACATTCCTTCCGGTCGAGCGCCCAGGTATAATCCCGCGCGCATCCCCACCACATGCGGGGATTCCACCTCCTCCACTGCGCGGAGGTCTCTCCATATGGCCGGGGTAGGGACCCGGTCCTCGATCGACCCACCCCGCTTGTCGTCGCTTCGCTCCCGCTGGAGCTGCGGTATGGCGTGTATGAGCGCGGCGGCCGGGCGGGCGAAGGGAGGCTGCGCCCGCACCTAGGGCAGCGGTCGCACCTCCGCGACCGTGGCGTGGCGACCCGCCTCGGCGGGCGCCTTCACCCCCCGCGCCGGCGCCGCGACCACCACCGGGGCCGTCGGGACTGAGCTGCCCTCTTCTTCCAGTGCTTGCTTGCCGCCGCCCTGCCCACCTCCTCCGGCTTGGGCCAATGTCGGTACAAAATGCCGGGCCGAATCGAACACCTGGTTCAGCCTCGGCGCTCCAAAGGGCGGTCGAATCGGCAGTACTCCATCCTCGCACTTCCCAATCGGCTTCGTCGGTGAGCCTCGACCTCAGCGAGGGCGCGCGGCCCGTCGCCGACTTGCGAGCTCGACCTCTGGATCAGATGTTCCCAAAGAGTATCGAACTCCACCTTCGGGGACTTCAGGTCCAAACCTCGCGGCTGTCGACTTCCTCCACCTCCCAGGCCCTCTGCGTGAAGCCGAGGGGGCAGCACCTCGCGGCGACAAATTCCTCCACCAAGTCACGCCCGTCGGGTGCCCGGGACATGTTGGTCGGCATAGATTCTGCTCCGCCATGGCATCGGTCTCGACCTTGCCCTTCCAGGAGGTTCGCCTAGGTTGCACAGGGCCCCGCATCTCGGGGCCTCAGGCGCTCATAATAGAACCACCTCGCCAACCAATCCACCGACCACAGGCTCTTGCTCTTCGGCAGCGGCGACCCCAGCGTGATGCGAAGGTGGTGTACACCGCGTCTTTGCGCCATCTGTGCATCCCTTGCCTGCGGTTCGTGGGCGAGGATGCGGATGCACTCGGTGGGTGTTGAGGAAAAGCATCCACATCCGGCTCCGGGCCACGGCCGACGGCGGGCGAAGATTGAAAGCCGTGAAGCGGGCGGGGTTCAATTGGTGGAACCGGAGGCCAACCGCCGCATCACCGCGAACAAACTCCGCCCACGAAGGCGGAGTCCGGCAACAAAAACTCCGTGAATACCACCACCTCATTCGCCTCAGGCTTGGGGGTTGATCGGCGCGAGGGGCGGACTTCGCGCTGATCGAGGTAGCCCTGCTCCTCGTACTCCCTTCGGATCGCCTTCCGTGGCTTTGCTCAGCGGAAACATCAAGGTAGGAGAGGTCTCCTTCGTCTTTGCCCTTCGCGGCCTCCGCAGCCTTCGACGCCATCACCGACAAAGGAACTAGCGAAACCCTCACGAAACGCACTCGTTCAAGCTCACACCCCGCAAATCGGCGGGAACCGTAGCTAAGCGCAAGAAGGCAAAAAAAAAGGCGCGGAAGGCGGGTGAAAGTAGGAAAGTGAAGTGAAAAGTGAGCACAAAATTTCACGCCTCGGCGGCACAGTTATTTATAGCGGTCGGAGAATCCACCGGGGAATGGACCCCCTAGGCGCGGGATGCGTTGCCATGTACCGGCGGTTCGCGTTCAACGCCTCGAGATTCAACTCAAGAACCCAACCGCCCCCCACCCACGGCCAAAACCCAACACGTGTCAACACAAATCTACAACCGGCCCAAAGAAGAACTAGGGCGTCGCTGGCGGGGTTAGCCCTCAAGAACGCCACGGGCCCCGCGGGCCTCCCTCCTAAGGTTCGTTGCTGCTCGGCCCCGGACAGCACCGGACCAAACCCCCCGAGGGGCTCTTGTTGGGGAGGGACCCTCGCCAAGGGACCCCCCCCAGCTCCCCCAGGCCCAAAGGCGACACCCCGCGGGCGCGGGGCAACAAGAGCATAGCACCGTGAACACCCCAGCGCGGGGGCAGCTTGAGGCCAAAACGACACCATGCACGCGGGGGCAACAAACGCAACGCAACCCCTGGGCGCGGGGCGGCGGAGGCCAAAACGAGACCTGCGGGCGCGGGGGCAACAAACAGCAACACCCCCCGCGGCGCGGGGGGCGCGAGGCCAGCACGCATACCCCGTGGGGCGCGGGGCACGAGACCAGATAGCAAATACCCCGCAGGCGCGGGGGCGGCGGAGGCCAAGGCGACACCGCAGGGCGCGGGGGCAACAAGAGCTCGCAACACCCCGCGAGCGCGCGGGGGCGAGAGCCAAAGACGACACCCGCGGCGCGGGGCAACAAGAGTTCGACGGCCGCGCCCGCAGTGGGGGTGGCGGGGCAAGGCACCCGCGGGTGCGTGGGCGGCGTAAGAGGAAGACCTCCGCGAGCACGGGGGTGGCGGAGCCCCAAAGCGAACTCCCGGGGCCAAGCGGCGCAAGAAGGGAGAAACCCTAATAGAGCCTAAGGCGCGTCGGGGCGTGTGTTTTTACCTTTCCACCCCTGGTGGGGTTTGTACCGTCTTGCCCCCTGCGGCGGGCCCTAGACGTAAGTGGCAAGCGTGTCGTATCCTGATTTGTAACTACGGTAAATACCGACCCGACGCCTATAAATACGGACCGACAGGACGTATGAAGGGGACGGTTGGGTGGACATTTTTATGACCTATCAATCGAAAAGAGACTTTCTTGGGATCAACACTTTTGACCACGTCACTCACCTGGGGACTCGGCCCGCGGGCCCGACCAGCCAGCGTGTCCCCACCCCTGTGGGAAACCCTCGCTCCTCCTCCCACTACCCCGGTAGCAGAGGGTAGGAGGGCAGGTGTGTACCCCACATAATCTTTCTTTTTTATCACAAGTATTATGACGTAAGTAAACCGTACAAAGATGTGTGTGCAGACATGTGCATACGCAAAGCATACAGGGAACAGATGACCCAACCGAATCTTACAAAGGCCTTCAACAAACACAAAAAAGTACAAGTAGCCGCACCCACAAACCATGAACATGGATCCGCCCAAGGCCCCGAAGGCCACCGCCACGGGGAAGAGAACGGCGATCCGCGTGCGAGAGCACGACCGCTGCTCGTTGCCCCTCACAACGTAGCTAGGCACACGGGGTTCTAATCTTGCAAGGGCAAGCGTTAGTTGTTCCGGCAGCGACAAGCCCGACACCAGGTTGTGGTCACAACCAGCTTTTGGTCCATCGCGAAGAGCACACGAGCCTTGCTACGACACGTTGCGCTGCGCCACAATGTCGCCCCATCGGCATGAGCGTAACACGAGGAGCACGACCTCGAACCCGATAGCCGCTTGCCGGCTTCAGGACACGGCATGGCACATCACATGTACACCCCGGGCAGCGTCGGCACGAAGAGATCGAAGCAATGCAAACTAGAGCTCAAGGATGTTGGACGAGCATGCTTATTGTGCGGTAGAGCTAGCGAAGCCATAGAAACTTCAAGGTCAATGAGGAGTGCAGGCACATGGTGATCATATAGGCCCTCGCCGACAGAGCAAGGGAGAGTGCGCCCCGTGGGGGCGTCCAACGTTCTCCACGCTGTGGATGGCTGCAGCGGCACATTGTTCGGTGTTGTAGCAGACAGCGGCCGTAGATGATCGAGTGCCTTAGCCTCGATGACATACTTCAAGGGACGGCTCAGAGAAAGATAGATATTGGATCGTTATAATTGACCGGGCGTGTCCAGGCATGAGCATTTTGATGGCCTGGCCGGGACCCGAATGACGTACGTAGGAAAATATAAATTCGCCATAATGAGACCCGATAAAACTCCAGTGAGACCCAAACATTGTTTAGATATCTCACTACTAGAGGCTGAGCCTCTACCGAGCGCTAAAAGCGCTCAGTAAAGGCCTAATAGCTCTCGGTGAAGGCACTACCGAGCGGCGCGCTCGGTACCAGCCCCTCGGTGAAATTTTAAACGGGGAAAAGAGTGTACCGGCGCTCAAAAAACGGCCCCTCGGTGCAACCCGTGCCAAATCGCACCGGGGCTCGGGCCTCCCTCCCCCCCCGTCGTCACGTCGACGGCGTTTGCCACCGTCGGACGTCAACTACACCGAGGGCCACCTCAACTACCCTCTCGGTGCATTTTATTTTTAAAAAACTTAAAAACATTATCTACCGAGCGCCCTGTCAGAAGGGTGCTCGGTAGATTCAAAATTAAAAAAACCCTGGACACCAGCTCTACCGAGGGTCAGCTCATCCATGCGCTCGGTGTAATATGGTCGTTTCACCGAGGGGCGTGGACGCGCTCGGTGAATCGACCATATTACACCGAGAGCTGGTTTCACCGAGCGCTACCATCGGTGTACCTAGGAACATGGGGTTCTCTGGCCCCCATCTCCCAGATTCACCGAGCACTGCCCTCGGTATAGCGTCCTGTACCGAGTGTCCCGCTCGGTCGCATGACCATATTTTTGTTTTTTTTTTATTCCTGTTTTTCCTCGTCCCACCTTTACAAATGAAACATACAGATCACATATCACATATATTTGACATCCATGCACCGATACAACTCATTCATCACATATATATCACATGTAGCTCAAATATTCATCACAAGTCATCTAGTTTAGTTCCACAAGTCATAGTCCACAAATCCACAAGTACCACAAGTCATAGTTCAACAAGTTCCACACAAGCTTATCCAAAAGTAGCACAAGTTCCAAACAAAGTACCACAAGTGCACAACTAGCTCATGGAAGAGGGGAGGGGTTGTTGTTGCACGCCCCGCGAAGGAGTCGGGTGAAGGAGATCCTTGATCGGCATTGCCGAGGCGGCGCGTGGTTCGAACCCATCGATGCCGGCACAAAGTACAATATGAGACATGTGTTAGACGTGAACCCGGACATCCACTAATATATGGACTTATTGACAAAGACAAGCATACTCACGGGAGTAGGTTGAGGCGAGCAAACGCCGCTAGCGGGGTTTCGGGCAGGGAGCCCCGAGGTCCGGAGGAAGTTCATGAGCTCGTTTAGCCGCCGCTTGGGTTTCTGTTGGGCCCGGCGCCGCCCTCCGCCGCCACCGCCGCTCCGACTCATCTAGCCGGACCTAAAGTATGACAATCCATGAGAGGTGATGCAAACATATATATTGTGAGTAAAGAAATCTGCTTTGATAAAGGAATAACCTGGAGTTCCCGGAGATGCGATCGCGGCAAAGACTCGGACGCGGGTGTATAGGCAAGCTACTATTGTGCTCTCGATCGGATGCATGAGAGACTAAGGTTGGAGCTGTCGATGCAGCCATCGGCAATCCACAACCGTCCGTGCTTCCTACCTCCTCCCACCGTCATCACGAGCTCGCATCGATCTCCCCGAGTGAACGGATCAAAGTCCGCCCATAGCGCCGCTTTCCCGCGTCCGTGTAGGCCTTGACCTTTTCGTGCACGTTGGGGTTGGTGTACGCCTCGGGGCGGGTCGTTCAGTTGAAGGTGACGTCGGACGACGCCTTGCCCTTGTGGGACATGCGACGCCGCAAAGTCGTTGCAATCCTTCCCCGGGTGTGCCTTCACCGCGAGAAAGACAAGATAATTAGAAACTAGGCAAAGTTGAGCATTACATATGATAAAAGAATCCACGTACCCATCTTTCTTTGTATATGGAGAGGTTGCGGCTGCCTTGATGGTGTCGCGGGACCTCCCATCGCCAAACGAGCCTCTCGCAATGTGGCGTGCTTCCTGGCGAAACTCCGGTGTGAACCACCATCCCACGATCATGTGCCGGCCACGGGAGATCATTCATGCACCAAGTAGGGACCATCTACATGACATATCGAAGGTTAGATGAAACAAAAATATAAGCTCAAAACGCATCGACTTTTAGCTTTTTCATGAACCTCAATGTACTGGTCTCGGGTGAGCTCCATCTTTAAAAGTCCGCTATCTTGACCTTTGTCCCAAGCTTGGACCCGTAGTAGTTGATCACGCACGGTGCTTCACCTCGTGATGCATGTCGGTGATGCACTTTTTCATGGATTTGGTCAACACCGCTTCGCCGCTCTTCATATCCTCGAGCTGGTCTAAAGTAAGTCCGCATACAAATATGAATCATCCTTAGTCGAGAGAGCGGATTAGTCTAATGAATGCGATGTATAGACAAAAAGTTTGTGCGACGAAGGCTTACCCAAAAGTCGAACTTCACGTGCTCCGCCACATTGCCGTAGGCAACGTCCTCGGCTTTCGTGTAGTGGTCATACGTGTATGCCGGCTCGTCCCTGCCTTTGTATCTGATGATGCCGGGGAAGTGCTTCCCGACGAGGAGACCAAGGGCGCCGTTAGGGGAGCGTGAGGACGTGCAGACCAAATTATCCAGTTCTGCACAAATGCAGTAGGACAAAAGATTAGTTTCCCTAAACAGTTCAAATTAATAGAGGATTGGAGATAACAACAAGGGATACTTACGATTGCCCGTCGGGGCAAATCGTTTGGACCCAGTGGTCCTCGCGGGGAACCTAAGGGAGGCTCGCGGGTCGCGAGACACTAGAAGTAGGGGTCCCTCCAAAGTCATCGTACTCCTCCCGGTCCTCCTCCTCGTCCTCTTCGGGTGGTCCAACGCCACCGCCTCCTCCCAACCTCCCCTGGCGTGGGAGCACCGGCACATCGACGGCCACTCCTCCTCCTATGTGGAAAGAGGCGGTTGCCTCCCCGGCGGGTCCTCCTAAGGCTCCTCCGGCCGCCCCTGCCTCCCCTACGGCCGATGCCTCCACCCCCGCCTCCCCGCGGGAAGCCGATGCCTCCTCCTGCCCCAGAGTAAAGGGAGGACACCTCCCTCGACGCGAGCCCGGCGACTCGGGCCCCGCCCCTCGGCCGCGCCCCACGTCCGCTCACCATCTTTTTCGGTCACCCGCAATTAAATAAAATGTCGACTCATCGGTAAAAACATTAGAGAAGGACAAAAATTATTGAAAACTTAGATAAACAAAAAACATTGTATTACATGGGATTAGCCGGATCATATAACTCGTCATCACTATCAAAATTGTCCAAATAATCGTATACATCCAAAGGACTGATGTTGTATTCATCATCATGGCCTAATTGTATTCGCTCAAGCATTTGTAAGTCTCTCTCATTTGTGACCTCATCTCCGGTCCTCCTCGTCCTCAACTATTTCGTTGTCACGCCCATTTCATTCGCATCGGGTAACTCTATCACAAATCTCCCCGGTAGCCCATCTTCTTGAAAGAATTAACCATCATATGTGTCCGGGTTTATCAAGTTGTAATCTTCATCGATTGGGACGGGTAGTTTACCGTGGTGGCGCTACCTTATGCACAATATCCCAACCCATAAGGGAAGTTATGGTTTGACAGTGTATGGCGTGTAATAAACACCCGCACGGCCTGTTGAGCCACAACATAGACATCGGCTCCTGAATACACAGAATCCCGTCGAACCCGACGAGACCAATTTTGGGCTCCGTCCGAACCCCTCCATGACCGTGGTCAAACCAATGGCATTTGAATATGACGGGTTAAAGATTCTTGGTGCCGTAGAAGGAAAGTTCATATATTTCTTCAACTCGCCATAGTAGTCACGGTCATCTTGTCCCGGCACAAACACCCCGCCGTTTATGGTTTTTCGATTGGGTCGGCTACGTTCATAGCTTGCGCAGTGAAAACGATATCCGTTCACATCATAACCGTTAAATGACTTAACCCTTCTTTCAAAGCCTTTTGCGACTGTCTCAACTTCGGCGCACATTGAGGGATCGGTCCGGGCACTGTAAGGTCAACCGTGCAAGATCGTTGTATTATTGAAAACGTACGATGAACTAAAAATATCAAGATAAATAGAGCTGAAATAGACACTACCTTTCTTTTGAACCACGAAATGAAATCGGGGGCTTCTGGTCCCGCACCACTCGAAAAGAAGGGTATCTTCTTCTTGCGGGGTAGGATCCCTCGATTCATGCCAGGATTCTCGAATGAATTCCCTGTACCAACGAGACAAGGTGGTTGGATGTTGAAAAGTGACGGTGTATTGAAACAACTTCGTTGAGAGCGTACCGTATGTCCGGTTTAGTCTCGTCCAGGTTGGTCAACATGTATAGCATGATACTCGCCACTCGCATTGTTCAATTGCTTACTGGTCCAACCACTGGAGGTTCAAAGTTGGCCTCGGAAAAGGCTGAGGGTCGATTCATTTTCACTGGCATTGTAACGAGGGGGTGGATTATGCACGCTAGGAAGCTTCTCAAGATAGTATTTTTGTGTGAAGTTTCACACCTCCTCCACAAGATATCCTTTTTCGCAATGGACGCCTCGTGTCCGGCTTTATTTCTACATTTTCTACGCAGTCTTTAGAACTCTTTCGATTGGATACATCCAACGGAACTGTTGTGGCCCCCCATACGAGCCTCATACGCGAGGTGCACAATCAAATGCTGCATCGGCACAAAGAAGCCAGGTGGAAAGATCTTCTCCAAGTTACAGAGCATCACAGGTGCCGTTTTTTCCAAACCTTTGATGACTGTGGGAGATAGCTCCTTGGCGTAAAAGTCGGCGAAAAGAAATAGCTCGGCTCGCCCGGCAATAGCCATACATGCTCGGGGACATAGCCTCGGACCATCGCCGGAAGAAGCCGTTGAATCCATACATGGAAGTCATGACTTTTCATCCCGTTGATTTTAAGAGTAGTCAGGTTCACTCCCCTCCTCAGATTCGCTGCATATCCATCTGGGAACATTAGTGTCTTCATCCATTCTAGGACCTCCCTCCTTTGTGGTGGAGTCAACATGTAATCGGCCTTAGGCCTAGTCCATCTTTTGCCCGGCCCACGGAGGCCTCATCTCTTGCCTTGGCCTATCGCATAACGCTGCCAGGTCCAATCTAGCCTTAGGATTGTCCTTAGACTTGTCAGTGTCCATGATTGTTCCCCATAGTCCCTCGGAGATATTCCTTTCGGTGTGCATGTAATCTATGTAATGAGGTACAAGAAGGTCATCAACATATGGGAGCCTCATCAGGCCTGACTTATGAGTCCACATATGTTGCACACCATATCCCTGAAAACCACCTTCAGGATTGGCCACAAGAGCATCTATCTGAGTATGAACCTCGGCAGTAGTCGACATGTGTGGCGGAGGATCTAGCACTTTGACACCTTTTGTAAAGTTCTTGATGTCTTGTCTAAATGCATGGTCTTAAGGGGAGAAATTGACGATGTAAGTCGAACGACGCAGTACTTGCCCCCTTGTGCAACCGGTGGAACCTTACGGCGCCTTGCATACGGACATGGGTACTTTCCGTGTACACACCAAGCGCTAAATAAACCATACGCCAAGAAGTCATGGATGGAGTATTGGTACCACACATACATTTTGAAGCTTTTCTTTGTAGCCCTGGTCATATGTCCATACGCCATCATTCCAAGCACCGACCAATTCATCCCAAATAGGTTCCATGTACACGCCCATATTACTCCCCCCCGGATGACCCGGATGATCAACGAAACGTAATACATTTTGTCGTTGGAAGGCGACCCGTGGGGGAGATTCGGGGGATAACGAACACGGGCCAACATGTGTATGGGGCAGCCATCATCCCGTAAGGGATTGAACCCATCTGTTGATATCGCAACACGCGTGCGTTACGAGCCTCATTGGCTTTGTGAGGATGTGCGAATCGGCGTAGCGCCAAGCTTCACCATCGGATGGATGTACCATCTTCTCGGGGTGGTAACGTTTGCCCCGTTTGTGCCATGTCATCCGCTGCGATTCCTCGATCATGAATAGCCGTTGGATCCTCGGTATGATCGGAAGGTACCGTAGGATTTTCTCGGCGATGTTAAAGTCTGCTTCTTCTCACCATTACCGCAGTCCACCCGTACCGGAGGATTTACACTTTGGGCGAAGAAGTCGCATCTGCGTGGTCATTCCTAAATAGGGCGCACCCCTTCGGGCAAACATGTATCCGCTCGTCACGACATCTTAAGTGCTTTGAGTACTTTCTACGCAGCGTCTTGGTTGGGTGGCAAATTGTGAACCTTTGGCGTGAGACCGGCAAACACCGTCAACATCCTATCGAACCCTTCTCGACTCAAGTTTAGGTCAGCCTTCAACCCTATTAAGCGTCCAACAAAGATCCGGTGAGAAACCTCGAGTGCTCGTGGAGGGGTTTAGTTGCCGACTCCATCATGTTGTAGAACTCCCGTGCATCTTCCGTCATCCCTCCCTTTCATGAGAGTCGCGAAACATGCATCGTATGCATCATCAACCATGTCTCGCTACCCGGCATCACTATCAAAAAGCATCGAGACGTGGTCTCACCACCTCCTCTCTAAAACGTTGATTTTCACCATGGAATCTCCACACGGTATAGCCCTCTGTAAACCCATTAAACAGAAGATGTTTACCCATAGTCTGCTTATTTTTTCTTTTCGTATTGGCATATTTGGAGCAAGGACATAAAACTAGAACATGTGGTGGTTGGTTGGCAAATGCAAGGTCCAAGAATTCACTTGTCTTGTTCATCCACTCCTCATCAAAATCCCACCTACTTCTACGGCCAAGGGTCATCCACCGACGGTCGTCCATCCTTTAGCATATATATGAGCAAGTAAGATAACCTATGCCGTTCCAACTATCTAATAGGTGAGGATAGGTCCTAATCCCACCCGCGGATGCGTAACATGAGTCAATTCCCATCCTCGATCCGGCCGAGACAGAATTTCGGCAGCACCTCCCTTTTGTTCTCCCGATACACGTCCCCGGAAGGGAGAGTGTGTATCCGAGAACAACGGGAGGTGATGCCGAAAACTCGCCTCGGTCGGATCGGAGCATGGGAATCGACCCATGTACGCATCCGCGGGCTGTCCAAAAAAACGGACAATCCGACACGATACGGTCATAGATATGCAAACAAATGCATACCTCCAACCGTATGTTTGGACGGGAGACGCCTAACTAGGTTCCGCATTTTAAGACCATGCGAGTGGATTACGAGATAGTCATACCTACGGTGGCAATGGCGCGGCAAAGCAGTCCAGGCAGTCCCGCAACACGGAGGAAGAAGATCGGGGGGCGCTTCGGTACTCGGCTCGACTTCTCGTGCGCTCTCTCTACAAAAGAAACATAGGGTTCAGTTCAAAATTTCGGCAGAACCTCCCCTGTACGGTGAGGCTTCCAAACCTGCAATAAAACATATGGCACGAAGGCCAACAACCACATATGCATATACATTCATACCCACATATCAATGTTGAGCCTATTACTACCACATATACCACTTCTAGTTGTTTCACGGCGTTACCTTTGCCTTCACCGACGGCGAGAATGGTCGCGGGAGGCGCGCCGGGAGCAGCACGCCCCGGCCGGGTGGTCGCGGGAGGGCGCGGTCCGGAGGCCAAGGCCCTCTTCTCCTCCTTTCCCTTCCTCTTCCCCTCCTCTTCCCTCCTTCCCCTCCCCCTCTCTCTTGCTCGGCCGGATGGGAGGGTGGGAGGCGACGATGGGAGGCGGGAGGCGCGGTTGGCCGGATGGACGGCGGGGGGGAGGTGATGCGGGTGCACGGACGCCGAGGACGGCGGCGGCGTGGCGGCAGCGGCGGCGGCGGCGCAGACGGGCGAAAAATGGAAGGCGAGGGAGGGAGGTGGCACGCGCGGGCGGCCGATGGAGGTTCTTGGCGCGGCCGGTCGGACGGCGAGGACGGCGAAAACGGCGGCGCCCGATTTGGCGGCCCTCGCGCCGCCCGGCGTAAACGGCGAGATGGGAAGTCGGGAGGCGCGGCCGCCCGGATGGACGGCGAGGGGGGGAGGAGCGCGGCCGCCCGGATGGGCGGCAAAGGGAGGTGGCGCGGGCGGACGGACGGCGCGAGGACGGAGGCGGGGCGCGGGCGACGGGCGAGGACGGAGGCGGGGCGCGGGCGAAGGCGAGGACGGAGGCGGGGCGTGGACGGACGGCGAGGATGGAGGCGGGGCGCGGGCGGACGGACGACGAGGACGGCGGCGGTGGTGGTGTGTGTGTGTGTGTGGTGAGAGAGAGAGAGTGAGAGTGTGAAGAGAGGGGGGGGCGGGCTGTCGGGAGGGAATGGATAAGTCCCGTTAGGGTTTAGGGGTTAGGGCCTTTACCGAGGGCCCATTGCCAGGGCACTCGGTAGAGTAGGCCAGATATTTAATTTTCAAATTTTAGAAACCAAACTTAAATTTTGATTCCAAAATTTGAATTCGAAAAGGAAGAGAGCACCCAAATGGCCGGGAGTTTACCGAGAGCACATAAAAACCCTCGGTGGATGTATGTCCCGGGTTTCAACCATAATTTCAGTCAACGTCAATGAAACCTTACCAAATTTTTTTCTCATGTCCAGGCATACGATATCACAACAACTGAACAAGTTTCAGGATTTTTCAACTTCGTTTGCATTTTCTATGATTAAAAAACTAATCACCCGCAAGTGAATGGTCATGTTCCGTGAACAACATGTTCGGGGTTTTGGGTCTATCCCCGGATGAGGCCTCACATTGCACTCACGATTATAAATCGCATTTTTGGCTCATGCTTGCCCTCTATTCGAATGACTTCCAGTTCAAATGTGACTTATTCAAGAAAATTCAATTAAAAGGAATAAAATCAAAATATATACTAAATAGTTTTGAAAAATTCTCAAATTTTAACATGACCTATGAGACATTGTATGAACCCCACAAAAAAAAATTGGATCCAAAATTCAAAAAAAAAATCATAATTTCACCGAGCGGCCGGTCAGCCTTTTCGGTACAAAGTGTTTACTGAGGGTCTGCTTTCGGCCCCTCGGTGAAACTACAAACGCGTCTACCGAGGGCCTAACTTACGCTCGGTAGAGTTGACGGCATAGGTTGCGTGGGATGCTGCCGGACGCCGGGGCGTTAACAACACCGAGGGCGTAAGTTTGCGGAGGGATGGCTCTCGGTGACGTTGAGTTCTACCGAGCGTCTCTGGTTTCCGAGGGATCACCGCTCGATGAACACTAAACCTACCGAGAGCCTGTGTTCACCGAGCGAGGGGCTCTCGGTGGAGGGGTCACCACCGAGGGTTGTAGTCGACCGAGCGAGGCTCTCGGTACATCGTATGTGTACCGAGCGCTTATTTTAGGGCGCTCGGTACACGTTCTGGCGCTCGGTGGAGGCTGACTGTGCGGTAGTGTCTAGATGAAAGTTTTGCAGGTTTGGAGAGCGGGATAACATAGCTATACAAGTTTATGGACCTTTACTGCATTTTACTCTATTTAACTAGCATGGGTAGTAACCTTTAATTCTCAAAAAAAAACTAGCATAGGTAGTAACCCCTCCTTTTGTTAAAATAAAAACACTATATGTATTATTACATATAAGAGAGAGCCATGAAAAGATAGTTTATTATATTTAAGAAACTTTTTTTTAGATTACACAGTACAACGCAGACGCTCAACACGCACGCACACTCACCCCTTTGAACACACATATGCAAACCCTACCCCATGAGCAAGAAACTTTAACCTGAGATCATTGCATCATGGCTACATCGGGGCACCAGCAACATCATCAACAATCTCAGAGGAGCATTGAGTATAGCACCAGCATTGAAAAGCATCACAATCGCCAGAAATGTTGTCATTGCTTTCACTTTTGCATATACTGTCGCAACTGTGGCCGTTGCCAATGCCAACACACGGTCCTTGATAATTGCCGCTCAGGTGTCGGCATTCTCTTTGTGTGCATTGAGTATAGCACCAGCATTGGAAGGCATCACAATCACCCGAAATGTTGTCGTTGCTTTCACCTTTGCATATACTATCGCAACTTTGGCCGCCGCCAATTCCCACGCATGGTCCTTGATAATTGCCACTCAGGTGTCGGCAACTCTGCGCGCTTGCAGGCAGTGAGCATACTAGCGCACGCAAGGACATGGTTAATTAGCCAAAAGATTATCAAAACAACATATATATATTAAGTTGCATTGCATACATCTGCATCATGCATACCGGTGGCCACAATGATAATTAGGAGCATGGCAGCTGAGAGATTCTTTCCTAAAAGCGCCATTGGGTTTTTTTTTTTTTGTGAAAGTTTTTGTATGTTGAAGAAAGAATGAGTGAGCAGGTTGGTGGATGAACGGGTGAGTGTAAGTCCAACGATTTATATATAAGTCACATGCCTAGTGTGTTCCACCATAGAAGATCAAATAAACACGGGATTCTCCGATACTATGCCCTAGTGTTTTCCAACAGAAACACAAGAGTCCAGAAACATGTTGTATCCAGCAGTGTTTTATTCACCTCCATCAACCACATTTATCGTCAGCATTTGATTAGCAGGTCCTCCATTGGATGTGGACTAATGGACAGGTTAACATAATATGACAAAGTAAACATATGACACCAAGTTCCATTGGTAATACCTACCTTGTCCGCTGGTACACTCGTTTCCACCGCACGAATACTAGAATTATGCTACTGCATTAAAAAAAAAAATATTGTTTTATGCGTATGTTTCAGTTTCAATTCCAAATCCTTTCCGGTAGAGATCTTTTTATTTGGCAATTAAATCATGGGATCTGGAAAAATGAGCGACCAAGAGAGACCTTGCTCCATTGGATGTTATTTATAAAATTATTATAATAAATGTGCCAAACAAATTATGTTGAAGATTTATTAACATAACATAATATAGAAAAGTTTTTGTGTTAAGTTGTCAACGAAATTACATAAACATTGTATAAAATAATTATGATAAAAACTTGTGCTAATAAATTCTACTCTTCAAACTGATATATGCTCAAAGTTTTGAATATAAGTTGTGGTAACAAGTTCTTTATAAAAGTTTGTGTATAGCATGGTAATTTTCCAAAATTACAAAGTTGCAGAAATATTTTTTTTTCAAAAATGGGGAAGTCATGGGACACTGCTGATCATTCGCTGGATTTGAATCTAGTGAATGACCTTAAAGTGGTATTAATTAGTGGCAACATAATTGGCTGGAGGAAGACCACATATTGGATGGTGACCAAGCAAAACAAGATCTTTGTAGACAGCTGCAGAGGGCGCCAAGAAATCAGCAAGATGGAGACTGGTTTGGCTACAAATTGAAGGGCGATGGAGGTTAGGCGGCCAGGATCAAAACCGTGGTCTTGAGCAAGGGCAACATGAGAAGGAGCGAATGGATGGGAACTGTGGTCAATCAATTTGTGGCCAACAGATCAGGAGAATAGAAACCAGTCTCAACAAGGAGGATGGCCATCAAGGGCGGCATCAAGTGGGCGGCGGAACCATAATCAGCGTTGATGTGACAAAGATAATTAGAGAGTGTTTTAGAGAACACGGGATGAACCATATAGAAGGTACAGACCCCAACTCTTCTTTTGAGGTCAAGTGTTTTCAATGTCTGGGATTAAGACATCATCAAATTGTCCGCCAACACGAGTCTGTGTGTTACAAGTCTATACAGAAGGGACATCCAGCAGTAGATTGCAGCGGTTCAATTTTCGAAAGCAACTCAATGTAAACAGATCTTCCTTTTCTGGATTTTTTTTTATCAAAATTTGCAAGTAGCAGTAGGGGCAAAGCCACTCAGCCCACGCCGGGTGCCCAGCCCAACAGACACACAAAAAAAATTTCTTAGTGTTCAGCAATTTTTGGCACCCCCACAGCCCAACATCAGGCACTCCACAAGCTTTGAAGCCCACTAAACTACTTCGGGCAACCCCGTCCATTCGCTTTAGCTTCGCCATTGAGTAGCAGCACACAGCACAGAAGGAGTCATAGCTCAAACTCAAAGCATCGGCAAATATTTGAGGACATGTAGTGTTGAGCTACCTATGGGTCTTATATGTTATAAATCCTATTTTAGCTACCTCATTGCACATTATGCTTCTAGACTCTAAACTTAGTCTATTTTTGTTTTGACCATATATTGGAACTTTTAATATAACCGTTTATTTTGATATGAAACAGGAGGGGTTAAAGCCCCTACTATGCTTTATTGAAAAATAAATCATGTCCCGCAGAAGTCCTCAAGAGACAAAAAAAAAAAAGGAAACAATGAAAATGAGTTTGATGAGGCTCGTATTTCCCATAAACCTAGATAAGGCTGGTATTTTCCTTTTGCTCTTACCTTAACTAGAGCAAATTATTGTTTGAAGATGGATTTGCAGCACTAAACTGAAGATGATAGGTTCTTGAAGCTTTTAACCGTCTATTATGAACTCCCTATAGACAATTGCTCTAATTATGAGCAACATACTGTTCACATGAGTTTTTATCTTTCCTCTCTCCTCTCACAGAACCAGAGCGAGTAGGTGAAGGCAGTTTTTCGCTTCACTAGCTAATTCAACGCCAAAACTTAAGCTATTAGGGGAGATGCATATATATTTTTTCAGTTTATACATGCGCACTACATGTCAGCGTGTGCAGGAGTGACAACTTTGATAGTCTGGGTCCTGACAAACATAGAAATTAAAATAAATTCAAGGACCATACTAAAACCTGATAAAACTATAGTGAGATCCCAACATACATTGTTATAGGTATTTGGACGATATTTTTGCAAGTTTGGAGACCGGAATGACATAGCGATACAAGTTTAGGGACCGGTAGTATACTTTACTCTATGTTCAACTAGCAGAGGTAACCCATCCTGTTACTTTTGAGAAAACACTATATATGAATTATTACATAAGAGCCAGAAGGATAATTTATGTTTAAGAAACGCAAGGTTGGTATTATTGCATCATGGCTGCATCAGGGCGCTAGGATGTTCCACAGCAGTAGCATTTTGAGTCATTGCCGCATTCGCCGTAAAGGATATCGTCGTATTCCTCAAAGCATGCATTCTTGCAATCAACCACGATTTCGCCATAGCACTTTCCACGAAAATCGCCACTCAGGTATCGATATTCAATCTGCCTGCATTGTGACATTGAACATACTAGCACATACAAGAACAAGATGATCGAATTAGCGGAAAGATTAATCAAAACAACATATTTAATTGCATACACCAGTCGATTCAATGCCCAAACTTAAGCTATTAGGAGAGACATTTATAAACGTACGTACCGATACAGGCAGCCATGATGACACTTATTAGGAGCATGGCTGAAGAGAGATTCTTTCCTAAATACGCCATTGATTGTTCTTTGTGAAGTATGAAGAAAAGAATGAGTGAGCATGTTGGTGGACGATAACACACATATATATAAACGACATGCCTAGTGTATTCCACGGTACAAGCATAAACATACGATCATATCTCCTAGTGTTTTTCAACGGTAGCTGGTCGGCCTAGTCTTCACTGGCCATGGTGTCAGGTACCAACGCACCAAAGGTTATAGCTGCCGCATCATCCAAGAGCTTATTATGAGCTGTGCTTATTGCACCCTCTGACCTCATCTAAAACGTATTTTGTATAGTTCTGCTTCGAACTAATCTCCACTTTTAATCCTATTAATTAAGATGAAACAGAAATCGTCGACATCGACTTCAACGTGATGCCCGGGAATCCACTCATCAAAGCCAAGCTGAGAGACGGTCAAGCAAGTGGTACCGGAATGAGCTCGCCGTTCCCGGTTGCAGACAGGGTCGCTGCGCAGCGAGTCTTCCGGATCGTCCACCAACCTGCCAATTCAACGCTAATTAGGAGTTGTATTCTCAACATTCCATACAGTTGCACTGCACATACATACCAATGGCCACAATGACAATTAGGAGCATGGCTGCAGGGAGAAGGCGCCCTTTTTTTTTTTTTTTTTTTTTTTTTTGAAAAAAAGTTTTTGTGCCTTGAAGAAAAGAACGAATGAGCAGGTTGGTGGACGATCGAGTGAGAATAAGTCCGACAACTTATATATAAAGCACATGCTTAGTGTGCTCCGCCGTAGAGGAATAAACGTACGGAATTGTCCTATATAGTAACCCCTAGTATTTTCCAAGAGAAGCACACAAGAGTCCAAGAGATCAAGCACAAGAGAATAAGCATGTTTGTATCCTTCAGTATTTTATTCACGCCCATCAACCACGTTATCGTCAGCATTTGATGAGATGGCCCTCCATTGGTTGTGGAGTACTGATGGAGTAGACATATGACACCAAGTTGCAATGGTAATACCTACCTAGTCCGCTGGTACACTCATTTCCACTGCATTGAATATCGAATCACGCTACTGTGTTTAGAAAAAAAGAATATTGTTGTATGTGTGTATGTTCAGTTTCAGTTTCTAATCCTCCGTCAGAGGTAGAGATCTATTTTATTCGAGAATTAAATCATGGGTTCTTGAAAAATAAGTGACCAGAGAGACCCGGCTCCATTGGATGTTATTTGTAAAATTATTATAAAAAATGTGCCAAAAGGTTTATATTGAAAATTTATTAACATTAAATAATATAGAACAATTTTTGTGCTAAGTTGTCTATGAAATTTTAGAAAAAAAAAAAATGTATCAAAAAAATTATGGTAAAAAATTGTGATGATAAATTCTGCTCTGCAAACGATTATATTGTCAAAGTTGTGTTAACAAGTTATGCATAAAAGTATGTGTATAACTTGGCAATTTTTCGAAATTATAAAGTTGCAGAAATATTTTTTTTCTATAAAAGGAAAATCACGAGACTGCTCATCGTTCGCTAGATTTGAATGTAGTGAATGAGCGCAAAAGTGAATTAATTAATGGAAAGATAATTGGATGAAGACCACCTGTTGGATGGTGACACCAGGCAAAACAAGATATTTGTAGACAGCTTCAGCATGTTTAAATCAGCGAGATGGAAACCGGTTTAGCTACAAAGGAAGGATCAAAGCCGTGGTGTGTTGAGCATGGGCAACGTGAGAAGGAGCGAATTGGTACTTGCATGGAAACTGTGGTGAACCAATTTGAGGCCAACAGATCAGGAGAATTGAATTCAGAGAGAAAATTCCGTGCGCCCTAGCGGTCATCAAGCTTGTCATGACCCAGAAATAGGGCCCGGGAGGACAGGCCCGACAGGCCCATGGAGCGCCAGCGCCGCCCCCCGGGCCGGCCAAGCGCGCCCGCCGCCTCTTCTCCCTTCCGTGGATTCTTCGGCAATTAATTCGGGAATAAAGGAGGAAAAATATCTAGGATTATCTTTAGGCGTTTTGGTGTGAATGGGCTATCTCATCTATAAGGAAGACCCTTATTAGGAAATAAATAAATAGGATATGCTTGTAAAAAGTATTCCAATCTATAAGGAAACCTTTAGAGAGATTGCTTGAGATACAAGTCCCACTAGCCGGGCTATATAAGTAAGGGGTCTGTAATCTTTCGGGGTAACAAGCAAATAAAGAATTTTATCCCAATCTCCTGCCTCCCCTCTTCCCCACGCCCCCCGCCTCCCGACCGCCGTCGCCCACCCGCGCCCTCGGGCCGCGCGCTCGGCCCCCTACTCCATCCCCCGTCTCCTCCCAATCCCCCCAATTCACGTGTCAATTCCGGCCCAATCTGGCCGAAATCGACGGCCGTATCCGGAGACCACTACGATCCACCCACCACCATGGACGCCGAATCCAAGAAGCTGCTGAAGAACTTCGGCGACGAGTTCGCCAAGATGAACGCCAGGATGGACAAGATCGATGATAGGCTCGCTATCATCTCAGGCGACGACCCAGCAACGCTCAAACACCGTCAACAACTCCATGATGCCGAGATCGAGATGAGGGCGATGTTCGAGACGGCAGCCCGCGACTTCATCAAGAAGCGGACTGATGGCAAGCAGAACCAGGACAATCAGGTAACAGCAGCTGATCTGGAGAACCTGATGAAGGGCTACTTGAGGCCGAAGGTCGCATCAGCAGGCACGTCATCAGCAGGGGCGCATGCGCCGCCCCCTCCTTCCCCTCCGGTCGACACCTTCCCAGGTCTCGCTCCCCGCCTGCACAAGCTGTCCTTCCCTACCTATGATGGCAAGGACGATCCCCTTCCATGGATCAACCGCTGCGAGCAATTCTTCAGGGGACAAGGTACGCCAGCTACAGAGCAAGTCTGGTATGCTTCCTATCATCTCACAGGAGGAGCACAGCAATGGTACATGCGGCTGTCCCAGGAGAAACCGGTGGCCGATTGGGCAAGCTTCGCCCAATACGTCAACGAGCGCTTCGGCCCAGCAGAACGGCGGAATCCGCTGGGTGAGCTGGCCTCGCTGAGGAAGACAGGCAGCGTCGATGATTACACAGAGCAGTTCCTAGCACACGTGGCACGCGCCGGCAACCTCGACGATCAGCAGCAGGTCAACATCTATACAGCAGGCTTGGGCGAACCGCTCAAGACGGACGTCGAGATGCAGAATCCCAAGGACATGGAGGCAGCCATGTCTCTCGCCAGGGCATATGAGCGACGTCTCGCCATCCTCTACAACACCGGCAAGCCAGCAACGGCGAAGGGCAGGGCGCCAGCGCCCCTACCCCTGCTGGCCGCCCCCCAGGCGCCCTCCTCATCAGCTGCACCAACTCGGCCGTTCAAGCGGCTGACACCAGAGGAGATGACCGAGCGACGCAAGGCTGGACTCTGCTTCAACTGTGACGAGCCGTTCACACGGGGTCACAAGTGCAAGCACCTCTTCGACATCACGATCTTCAACGACTACACCGACGATACGACGAACGCCGCTCTGGCGGACGTCAAAGAGGAGCCAGCTGACCTGAAGGTCCTCGTCGGGGACCCCAACTCCCCGGTACGTGGTGCTCATTCTCTCTACCTCGTCGGTATGATCTCAGGCACGGGCGCAAACATCATCATCGACTCGGGAGCAACGCACAACTACATCGACCCCCGCGTGGTGACCTCGGCAGGCCTCCGGACTCAGCCAGTGCGTGTGCTGATCACCACTGGCACCGGCGCCACCTCTACTTGCCAGGCTGCCACCTTCGACGTACCTCTACGCCTCGACGCCAGCACCTTCGACATCGACGCCTACGTCATGCCGCTGGGCGACGACGTCGACGTCATCCTTGGCATGCCTTGGTTGGCAAGCCTGGGACGCGTGACATGGGACTTCGCGACCCACGAGCTGCAGTACTACCGCGATGGTCGCCCGAGCACGTTCACATCAGCTCCACCCCCACAGCGCAGGGGCGTCCCGGGCCCTGGCCTGCTCAGGTCAGGCATCTTCGCCGGCGTCCGGACACCTACGACACGGCTTGAGAAACGTTCGAGGCATGCGACTGCCTTGGACCTCTATGACACTTCAACCGGAGTCTTCGTCCAGCTATGCCAGGCTACGCTGGAGGATCAGCATCTATGCCGCATCGCCCTCGACGTCACCACGGGCGACGCCGCTCCAGCATGGACGCTTGAGGACGGCCTCCTACTCTTCGACGGTCGATTCTACCTCCCAGCTTCCTCTCCGCTACTACCAGACCTGCTGGAGGCCTTGCTTCAGGGCGGAGTTCGCAGGACGAACTTCCTCGCCTTGGGAGCATACACGACGGAGCCAACTTCAGCTGCACCGACCGCCATCCTGCTTGGCGGCATGTGGCCGAGGCGCCACCACGTCGGCCCGGCCAAGGTCGTCTTCCTCGACGGCATGGATCGCCTCTTCCTCACCGTCGACAACGTCCACATCAGCTACGATGCAGAGAGGGGTGTCCATCAGCTCTCGCCCTCTCTGTTCGACGTTGGTTCCTTCATGTATGGTACGATGTTGAACTTGGCTGCCACTCCTCCTACTCGCCGCGACATCACCATCTGGCGTCTCCTTCCGCTCTTCGTCCACGCTCCTCCCAGCGAGCGTTTCTTGTTCCTGGAGAGCCCACCCCGCGACATGGTGCATCAGCACCTTGAGGTGGGTGTTCCAAGGGAGCTTCTACTAGCGGCCCGTCGTCAGACAGCTTCACAGCAGGGACGTGCTGTTCATCGCTACATCTACCACGGCTACATCGGCAACCTTCACTATCTCCTGGAATTTGATCCCAAGCGTACAAGGGAGAATATGATCCTCAGGAATCCGGTGCAGGGTCGGCTCGTGCTGCAGGTTGAGCTCATCGTTCCAGGGGCAGCTGATCTCCATCCCGGGGTGACCGAATGGACATTCATCCAGCGCGAGGACGCGCCGGTCGGAGAAGGGGGGAGATGTCATGACCCAGGAAATAGGGCCCAGGAGGACAGGCCCGACAGGCCCACGGAGCGCCAGCGCCGCCCCTCCCGGGCTCGCCCTCCTCGCCGCCTCTCCTCCCTTCCGCGGATTCTTCGGCAATTAATTCGGGAATAAAGGAGAAAAATATCTAGGATTATCTTTAGGCGTTTTGGTGTGAAGGGGCTATCTCATCTATAAGGGAGACCCTTATTAGGAAATAAATAAATAGGATATGCTTGTAAAAGGTATTCCAATGAAAACCTTTAGAGATATTGCTTGAGATACAAGTCCCACTAGCCGGACTATATAAGTAAGGGGTCTGTAATCTTTCGGGGTAACAAGCAAATAAAGAATTTTATCCCAATCTCCCCGCCTCCCCTCTTCCCCACGCGCCCCCGCCTCCCCTGACGCGCCGCCGCCCACGCCACACGCGCCACCTCGGGCCGCGCTCGCCGTGCACTGCCCGCCCGGCGCGGCCGCCGCCGTCCCCCTACTCCATCCTCTCCTCCCAATCCCCAATTCACGTGTCAATTCCGCCCAATCTAGCCGAATCGACACTATGCCCTAGTGTTTTCCAACAGAAACACAAGAGTCCAGAAACGTGTGTGTATCCAGCAGTGTTTTATTCACCTCCATTAACCACATTATTGTCAGCATTTGATTATAGCGCAGGTCCTCCATTGGATGTGGACTGATGGACAGGTTAACATAATATGACAAAGTAAACATATGACACCAAGTTCCATTGGTAATACCTACCTTGTCCGCTGGTACACTCGTTTCCACCGCACGAATATCAGAATTATGCTACTGCATTAAAAAAACAATATTGTTTTATGCGTATGTTTCAATTTCAATTTCAGATCCTTCTGTCGGGTAGAGATCTATTTTATTTGGCAATTAAATCATTGGATCTCGAAAAATGAGCGACCAAGTTGCCAAACAAATTATGTTGAAGATTTATTAACATAATATAATATAGAAAAGTTTTTGTGCTAAGTTGTCAACGAAATTATATAAACATTGTATAAAATAATTATAATAAAAACTTGTGCTAATAAATTCTACTCTTCAAACTGATATATGCTCAAAGTTTTGTGTTGTGGTAACAAGTTCTTATAAAAATTATGTGTATAGCATGGTAATTTTCCAAAATTACAAAGTTGCAGAAATATTTTTTTCAAAAAAAAAGGAAAGTCATGGGACACTACTGATCATTCGCTGGATTTGAATCTAGTGAATGACCTTAAAAGTGGTATTAATTAGTGGCAACATAATTGGCTGGAGGAAGACCACATATTGGATGGTGACCAAGCAAAACAAGATCTTTGTAGACAGCTGCAGAGGGCGCCAAGAAATCAGCAAGATGGAGACTGGTTTGGCTACAAATTGAAGGGCGATGGAGGTTAGGGGCCAGGATCAAAACCGTGGTCTTGAGCAAGGGCAACATGAGAAGGAGCGAATGGATGGGAACTGTGGTCAATCAATTTGAGGCCAACAGATCAGGAGAATAGAAACCAGTCTCAACAAGGAGGATGGCATCAAGTGGGCTGTGGAACCATATATAATCAGCGTTGATGTGACAAAGATAATTAGAGAGGGTTTTAGAGAACACGGGATGAACCATATAGAAGGTACAGACCCCAACTCTTCTTTTTTGAGGTCAAGTGTTTTCAATGTCTGGGATTAAGACATCATCAAATTGTCCGCCAACTCGAGTCTGTGTGTTACAAGTCTAAACACAAGGGACATACAGCAGTAGATTGCATCGGTTCAACTTTCGAAAGCAACTCAATGTAAACAGATCTTCCTTTTCTGGAATTTTTTATCAAAATTTGCATGTAGCAGCACACAGCACTGAAGGAGTCATAGCTCAAACTCAAAGCATCGGCAAATATTTGAGGACGTGTAGTGTTGAGGTACCTATGGGTCTGCATATATATGTTATAAATCTTATTTTAGCTACCTCATTGCACATTATGCTTCTAGACTCTAAACTTAGTCAATTTTTGTTTTAACCATATATTGGAACTTTTAATATAACCATCTATTTTGATATGAAACAGGAGGGCTTAAAGCCCCTACTATGCCTTATTGAAAAATAAATTATGTCCCGCACAAGTCCTCAAGAGACATGTCACGTGCCATGACATAGGGCCTAGGATGACAGGGACAAGAGGCCCACCCTAGGCACTCCCCGCCCCCTAGGGCGCGGCCCAGCCAAAGGAGCACCCTAGGAGCCGCAAGGCCCCCTTGCCATCGTCTTCCCGCGTCTCTTTCAGGGATTAATAAAGTAAGATTTCGGTTAGGATTATCTTAGGACTTTTGGTGTGCAAGGGGATATTCCAATATATAAGGAAGACCATTATTAGGAAATAAATAGGATTGTTTGTAAAAGATATTCCAACTCTATAAGGAAACCTTTAGAGAGATTACTTGGTTTACAAGTCTCATTAGTTGGGCTATAAAAGTAAGGGGTCTGTAATCTCTTATGGCAGCAAGCAATAAAGAAAATATATTTCCCTTCCTCCTCTCTCCCTACATGCGCCGCCCCCTGCCCCAGCGCCGCCGCCCTACCCGGGCGCGCCAGGCCACGTGTCACCTCGGAATCGATCCGGTTTGTGACAAGACAAAAAAAAAAAAAAAAAAGGAAACAATGAAAATGAGTTTGATGAGGCTCCTATTTTCCATAAACCTAGATAAGGCTGGTATTTTCCTTTTGCTCTTAGCTTAACTAGAGCAAATTCTTGTTTGAAGATGGATTTGCAGTGCTAAACGGAAGATGATAGGTTCTTGAAGCTTTTAACCGTTTATTGCTCTAATTATGAGCAACATATTGTTCACATGAGTTTTTGTTTTATCTTGCCTCTCTCCTCTCACAGAACCAGAGCGAGTAGGTGAAGCCCGCTTCACTAGCTAATTCAACGCCAAAACTTAAGCTATTAGGGGAGATGCATATATTTTTTTCAGCAGTTTATACAAGTGCACTACATATCAGCGTGTGCAGGAGCGACAACTTTGATAGTCTAGGACCTGACAAACATAGAAATTAATTAAAATAAATTCAAGGACCATACTAAAACCTGATAAAACTATATAGTGAGATCCCAACATACATTGTTATAGGTATTTGGATGATATTTTTGAAAGTTTGGAGACCGGAATGACATAGTGATATACAGGTTTGGGGACCGGTAGTATACTTTACTCTATGTTCAACTAGAAGAGGTAACCCATCCTGTTACTTTTGAGAAAGCACTATATATGAATTATTACATAAGAGCCAGAAGGATAATTTATGTTTAAGAAACGCTAGTTGGTATTATTGCATCATGGCTGCATCAGAGCGCTAGGATGTTCCACAGCAGTAACATTTTAAGTCATTGCCACATTCGCCGTAAAGGATATCGTCGTATTCCTCAAAGCATGCATTCTTGCAATCGACCACAAATTCGCCATAGCACCTTCCACGAAAATCGCTACTCAGGTATCGATATTCAATCTGCCTGCATTGTGACATTGAACATACTGCACATACAAGAACAAGATGATCAAATTAGCAGAAAGATTAATCAAAACAACATATTAAATTGCATACATCGGTCGATTCGATGCCAAAACTTAAAATGTTTGGAGAGACATTTATACACGTACATACCGATACAGGCAGCCATGATGACACTTATTAGGAGCATGGCTGAAGAGAGATTCTTTCCTAAATACGCCATTGATTGTTCTTTGTGAAGTATGAAGAAAAGAATGAGTGAGCATGTTGGTGGACGATAACACACATATATATATAAACGACATGCCTCGTGTGTATTCCACGGTACAAGCATAAACATACGATCTTATCTCCTCGTGATTTCCAACAGAAGCTGGTCGGCCTAGTCACAAAGCTGGGCCTGCACTGGCCATGGTGTCAGGTACCAACGCACCAAAAGGTTATAGCTGCCGCATCATCCAAGAGTATGAGCTGTGCTTATTGGACTCTTTGACCTCATCTAAAACGTATTTTGTAGAGTTCTGCTTGGAACTAATCTCCACTTTTAAGAGCAAGTTTAATAGAATCGCCGGCTGCTCGCCCGGTGCCGGCGGCAAAGCGCTCCAAATAGTGGTGGGTCCCATAGATATTGAAGGCTTGCATGACTGCTCAGCCAATCGAATCGCATTTTGATCCTTCTCGCCGGCTGCAGCATGCGACTCACAAAACGCCCACTCCTCTCTCTTCCTTTCTCTCTCTTTCTCATTGGTTGTCGCCGGCTGAAATTTGTCCACTATAGTCTATACTTGCTATATTAAGGGCACTCACAATGCAGACTCTACCATAGAGTCTAAAATTATTTATTACCTCGGTACCGTGGACTTGGAGTCCAAATAAGACTTGGAGTCTTTTTTTCTTTTTCTCTCTTCCATAAATATACTGTCACATCATCGCCACATCCGTAAAGCGCAATAAATATGAAGCTAATAAATAAGTTTAGACTCTATGGTAGAGTCTACATTGTGAGTGCCCTAAGATGAAACAGAAATCGTCAACATCGACTTCAACGTGATGCCCGGGAATCCACTCGTCAAAGCCAAGCTGAGAGACGGTCAGCTTCTGGTTCCGAGGCCGTCCCTTGTGCTCATCCGCCAAGGTACCGCTAACACCCGACACGATACAACCTCGCACTTGAGTTGTGCCTTCGCCGCGACTCTGCAAATCTGCATCCGCCACCACCGGCGGCGACCCTACGCCACCGATCAAGTCCATGCAGCTGATACTCAAAAAAAAAAAATGTCCATGCAGCTGGCCTGTAACTGCTATCTACAAATGATATGTTGTTTGGTTCGGCCAAAGCAAGAACGAGAATGCAACACATTCACGCCGTTCCCGGTTGCAGAGTAATCACTACCGTATTTTGTTTGATAACGTCCAAGCACCCGGCACAGGAAGGGGCCAACGCACGCTTTCCGAAGGGCCGTATCCATTAGTGTGGGGAACCACTTCG
Organism: Hyparrhenia diplandra; assembly: GCA_015847255.1. NCBI lineage: Eukaryota > Viridiplantae > Streptophyta > Magnoliopsida > Poales > Poaceae > Hyparrhenia > Hyparrhenia diplandra. Next base: position 50,285 of record JADLZK010009579.1, on the reverse strand, counting down.
TGTAGTACAGCTCAACTAAAGTAAATGGACGGGAAGTACTAAAGAATTCCAAACGTGCCGACACGGCACGGGCACGGCGAAGCACGACACGGCGAGGCACGGTACGATGGGGCACGGCGGCGCTGCCGTGCCGTCGCGGTGTAGTGCCGCCATGCCAGCATCTCGCCCGTGCACGCACTACGACGCTTCGCCGTGGTTCCGTGCGTGCCGACGAGCATGGCGGGCTCGTGATGGCCCGTGCCGCTTCGTGCCGCGACCGCCGCCATGCGAAGCTGCTGCTCCTCGACTGCTGCCGCGATCGCCGCCGCCGCCGCCGCTGCCGCCGCTGGTGCTGTGCCCCGGTGAGCGCCGCCCGCGCCCGCGCACCCGCCGCTGCGCCCGCCGTCGGCCGACCACCGCCGCGCGCTGGGGCGTTCCATGGCTGCGCGCCCGTTTAACGAGCAAGGGGAGAAGTGGGGCGTCGGGGATGGGAAGAAGTCCGGCGTCGGGGAAGAAGTGAAGCGGCTCCGATGAAATAACGAGAGGAAGTTAGGGTTCGAGTTGTTTGTTGATCCAACGGTTGATATACATTCGAGAGAAATCCAATGGCTACAATTTATCGGGCCGACCTCGTGCTGCAGCTTAGAGCGGGCCGTGCCCGTGCCGCCCACGGGCCGACTCCTAGGTACGAGCACGGCACGGCACCGGACCGGGCCAACCACGGGCACGGAGCAGGCCGTGCCGGACCGTTTTTGGACCGGGCCTCGTGCCGTCCGTTTCACGCAGCCCGTTTGGAATTCTTTAGGAAGTATTTCCCATGTTAATGGATACCAGCATTTGAAGGCATCACAATCACCGAAAATGCATGTTGTCGTTGCTTTCACTTTTGCATATACTATCAGGGCAAGTACATTGGTGTTGTCTTATAACTAGTCTCATATAGTGCCACGTAATTTAAGACAACTTAATAGGCTACATGTACAATGGTTGTCTATCTAAGTTGTCTCATAGCAACTCGTATTTCCTTAATTTATGGAGAGAGTAAAAATAGGATTGTGAGGTGCATGACGACAACAACTCATACAATGGTAAAATAGTTGTCTCATAGTCCTAAATTCTAGCTTATGAGGTTGTTGTTTCGCGAAGCAACTACCTCATTCTCTCTCACCTCTCTCTTTCCTCCACATCATCAAAAATGCATGAGACAACTTATGAGACCGCTTACATGTAACAATGTACCTGCCCTCACAATTGTGGCCGCCCCTAATTCCCAGGCATGGTCCTCGATAATTGTCACTCAGGCACCGGCAATATACACTCTGCGTGCACAACACTAAAATTAGAGATGGACGATCTGACGGTAAAAACCGTTACAGCGACATGCATCTGACACTAAAAAGTTACTTCTACAACCGGTGTAAGTCCTGCCGCTAAAACTCTTAAGCGTCAGATGTCTAACCCTGAAAAAGAGTTGTGGTGTAGTGGCAGGCATTGAACATACTAGCACATACAACTAGGAGTTGTATTCTCAACATTTCATACATGTGCACATACATACCAATGGCCACAATGACAATTAGGAGCATGGCTAATGAGAGATTCTTGCCCGAAGACGCCGATGGTTTTTTTTTTTTTTGAAAGTTTTTGTGCGTTGAAGAAAAGATCAATTGAGCAGGTTGGTGGATGATTGAGTGAGTAGAAGTCCGACAACTTATATATAAAAGCATATGCTTAGTGTGTTCCGCCGTAGAAGAATAAACATACGGCCGGGATTGTCCGATACTAACCCCTAGTATTTTCCAAGGAGAAACTCGAGTCTAAGAGAAGCACAAGAGAATAAGCATGTTTGTATGCATCATTGTTTTATTCACGTCCATTGTGATGTGCCGTAAAAATAAGGGCCCACAAGGACAAGCCCACGAGGCCCGAGGGGGCAAGCACGGCGCCGCTGCCCGCAGCGCGCGCCGCCCGCCGCCTCCCCTCCCTTCTTCCGGACTCTTTCGGCAATTAATCTTTACTATTTACTACAAAAAAGGATGAAAGGGAGGCGGGTTTTTTGGTGAGGTAAAAATTTTGAGGTCGCTCGCTCCACCCCGTGCGATCTGCGCTCCTCCCTCCGTAATTTTTGAGCGCCGACAAGTGGGACCCGGTTGTAGCGTTCTCCCTCACCTCCAATCACGTCCTTCCCAATCACGCTCCAATCACCCGTGGCTCCTTCTCTCTCCAGTCTCAAAAAAAAAAAGGGGAACCGCTCCATCTCCCTCCGGCGCCCGCCGCCGCCGCCCGCCCTGCCCCGTGCCGTCCACCCCCACCAACCCTGGCCGCAGTGGAAGAACGGTGCCCGCACCCGCACCCGCCCTGCCACTGCTGCCCTCCTCGGCCACCTCCGACCCCGGGCGCCGCCCTGCCCCTGCCCTGCCGCCATCTCCAGGCACAGCGGGCGGAGGAGGCCATCGGCCGCGGAATCGAGTACGCACCGCTCTCGCCCCGCTCCTTCGCTCGCTCGCTCGCGCCGCTCGCTGGCGCGCCTCGTCTCCCCTGCCGCCGCCATCGACTATTCGGCCGGAATCAAGGATTTGCCTCGCTGTCCCCTGCTCTGTCTGCGTTGAGGAAGAAGAACGATGGCCTCTACGGCTCTGCATCAGCCCGATTCGCCGCTCCTCTCCATCGCCATCTTACTTGTCCAAAAGATCCGCTGGTACATCTGACTCAACCGTTGAGCGAAAGCCAGTTAGCCTGTTGCTGGCTGCCCTGCTCTCCTTTAGTCACGTATTAACGTTTCTCCTTTATTTTCGTTTCAGATTCTCTAATTCCTTCCGTGATGATCCGCAGTGGGCACTGACAGCAAAAGTGCATGACAAAGGGTATGCAAAAACTGATGTAGATTGTAGACCTCTATGGCTTTAGATTATTGACGATTTTTTTATGCACTACTAAATTATTTTATTTCAGTTATGATTTCTTGGTAGTGTTGGATTATTGGTTTGGTAAACTGAAACATTATATTTTACTCTAAAAGAACTCAATAAGAACATTTTAATATTTCACTGATTCATAGCGTCTTCGGTTCTGAAGTGTTTCCTGCACTGTAATCTATGCGGCATAATGCCTGGCTTCTCTTTGATTTGATTAAGAGAGATACTAACTGTTCCTTGGGAATATTGGTTAGCTGCCAAAATTATTGTTGATAAGGCACTGATGGGCTGAGTCTGTAGCTGTTTACATAATTTTACGGATTGGTGGGTTGTTAACTAGCTAGGAGACAACAGATTGCTTCTTGAATAAATATACTTTAGCTTAGATCCTTATGAAATTCTTGATACATTATCATACAATTAGTTCAATATATGCATTAACTAGCAGCTCATATTTGACAGATTGGGCATCTCTTCTATATTTGTTCTTTTCGCCGTATTGGAATTCCTATTCGAGCTTCAAATTCTGCAAAAATTCAGGTAATTGCCATCCAAACTGTGTGTTGTGCCGTATTTAGTAAGCACTAACCAGAAACACGCGCTCACCATGCCGTATTTAGTATGCTCGGTCAGTCACCATAATCAGCTTCATCACTGAAAAAATGAACTGCAGGTATCCACATAACTCAGAATTGCAGGTAACCACATAGCTAGGAGAAGCCTTGCACAAAGGCTTATCACAACAAAAAAAAAAAAAGTCTGATCCATCTGCTGAGAACATATATTTTTTTTTTTTGACGGTGAAACAGGTCTGAGAACATAGGTTTAGTCTGAGGATGCTGCTTCCATGAGTAACACAGATTGTCCTTTTGCCTCCTTATCTCTGAAATTTGTTTAGGTGGCCTGGCCTGAAAAGAGTCGGCCTGGTGTATCCTGCCCCCTCTTTCCAGTTCAGACCATATTGTTTCATTTATTTTTCCTGAGTATTCATCCTATTATATTTGTTTGATAGGATTTTTGCCGATTCACATAATTCTCTAGGACAGAACATGACGGATAGATGTTAGTGTTGATTGGGCTGAAAGCACTGGTATGCTTGAATTGTTGTAATGTATATGGGACCCATGGACCGCATAGTAGAATAGAATAAAATTTTGTTTTTAGAGATTGACTATGAATTGACGTGGGTCAATTTAGTGTGCCTTGAATTCATTATTTTTAGTTAATAAAATCAGTTTACTGTTCATGGAGCATCAGAGTACATCAAGATTGCTAACTTTCATTTGAAGGTTGGTTCATTGGTTTGCTTATGTATATATATAGTATGCATCAGGCAATGCAGTTAATTTCTGCAGATAATCCCATTATAGCATATTACTTTATTGTCATAATGTTCTTGGTTGCATTATATCTCCTTTTTGTTAGAGGCAGATACGTACAGGTTGGGTACAATGTCAGATTCAGGTTGTACCAGATCACATAATTGCCTTTTTACTGTAACAGTCCTGTGTCTATTTATGAACATGCCAAGATCAAACAGAGGAAGTTCCCCATAACTGTCTTTTTTGCAATGGCTATATAATTGAGCCCTATTTAAATTGGTAACTACTTTCGTGCAGTGAAATAACTAAGGTCTCAGATGAATATGGATAGTCAAAGGGTCTAATATTAGTTAGCTGTGACATAACAGTACATGGTGTAGATTATCGTGATGTCACCATTGCCTTACATGTGACTTACATAATTGTTTCTCTTCCTATCTCTGAATAAAAAAATATTGTTTCCACATGTAGGTTGGACTGCCTTCTGATAGAGAGTAGTATATATAGACTCAGAAGGAATGGACGGAAAGGTAATGGTTATCAAGGCATCTTACTACTGTTGTCTCCGTGGTGAATGCATTTTCACTTGTATTATTGTCGAATTGCTACAGTGCATGGTCTATTTTTAGTGATCATCAATGAGCTCTATATAACTTCTCTGGGCTTGCAATATTCAAATAGGTTTACTATATAGTAGATGCCATATTAATGCTATATGTTTGTTTTTCTAAGCAAGACAATTAGGACAAGTGATTTTAGAAACAAAGCGTCATGTTGAACAAACTGAAAATCCAGTTGATATGTTGCACTCAAGGACGTCCTTCATGTTTGTGTTACTTTCACAAAACTTGGGCTCAGTTGCTGTTGGTTGTATATGCAACCCAACTTGGGCTTTAGTTCACGCTTTGTCATTCCGAGAAAATTTTGGTGTGCAAGGAGCCTTTTCCACTGTGCCATTATAAAAAGTTAGTTTGTTCCGCTCGTTGAAAAGTTCGCTGGACACCGTGCCATTCACCCAAACTTTTTACCACTGAGCCATTCCGTCCCATAGACGGTGCTAACATCGAATCAGTTTTAAAGACATAAATGCCCTTCTCTCCATTGCTCTTGTTTCTTCCGTCGTTCTCGTTCCTCTTGCCACCGCCCATCCATGTCTTCATCCTTGGCCACGGGGGCCATGCATGCGGGCATCGCGATTTCAAGGCTGGCGGGCACGAGCGGCGGCCTTGAACGCGAGGAATTAAGTGGAGCAAGGTGCCGCTCGTGAGCATGGAAAGCGAGGGCAAGGCTGTTGGTTGTATATGCAACCACCAACGCCCCTTTTTTTGGTGGGCGGCGGCGTCGGTGGCGCGAGGCCCGTCGCCGGGATGGCGCCCGGGAGCGCGAGGCCGTGGCCGCGAGGAGGTGACGACTTGAGGCGGCGGCGGCGCCTGCCGGCCGCTTCGCCACGACTGGCAGGGTGTCTTTCGCCGGCTCACGGCGATGGAGGACAAGACCATGAGGCGCGCGGCGGAAGGAAGAGGGGTATTTTTAACTTCTTAACCAACCGTGCCCACCAAATGTAATGGCGGACGGAATGGCATGGGTGGTAAAAAGTTTGGGTGAATGGCACAGTGTCCGAACAAACTTTTCAATGGCCCGAGTGGAACAACGAACTTTTTATAATGGCATGAGTGGAAAAGGCTCGAAAAGAAATCAGCTGGGTACTACTATCTTCATCTTGAACTATTGGTGTCATCAGCCATCTTAAAATTCTACTTATTTTTTTCTATTTGAGCCATCTTAAAATTCTACTTATTGAGTTCTATTTGAGCCATCTTAAAATTTGGTGTCATCAGCCATATGTCATGTGTGGAAAAATCAACAGACAACTAAGATTGCACAGCTGACACTATTGCTTGTCCGACAACAGCCTAAGTGGAGTACTCTGAAACATGGATGCTAAGTTTAGGCAATATTGTTTGTCTGAAAAATTATACCTGAAGCACCACCTCTATTTGTTGTTGGGGCACGCTAACAAAGAAGTGAGCTTTCAGTTATTAACGCTAGACTGATCAGAACTATTACGAATCAATAGCTATTCATGTCAACGACAAACCATGTTTTCCGATTAATCGCGATTAATCATGTTTATCGTCCTAATCGCCCCTAGCTATTCGGTTAGGGGTACCGAGGCGATTAGCCCGATCAGAAATCTGATCGTCCGACTCGATGACTAGTCTTAGTCAACCGACTAGGCCATTGAACGACCAGGTTGTCCTCTGCTTTTTGGGCCTGCTTAGCTGGGCCTATATGTGGGAAGCTGGGCTTCCATGTTAGGGTTGGAATTAGAAGACCACAGCTTCAGACACGCTTTTGGCCGCTGGAGGCCGCAATTTTCCCCGCGGCGCCAATTTCCTCCTCCTGCGCGCTTTTTCCTCTGTGTCTTCTCATCTCCCCGCCGCTTCTCCTAGCTTCTGCTTCGAGAGCCTGCAAGCCGGTCTTCGTGATGAGCAACTCCGGCGATGGTATGTGCCTTTCCCATCACCATCTTCTTCCCTCCTCCCCATGCCTCACTCTGCAGCCTCTCTCCTCTGATGTGTTGCTAGATGTGTTGTCCCTCTGTCCATCCTAAGAAGTTGTGCTTCTGCAGATGTTGATGTTGACAATGCGCCAATGTGGAAGTGTACATGCCTCCACCTGACCTTGAAGGAGGTGTTCCTTCATCAGTTGGGTCAGATCCTCCTGCTGCCACAAATTCCTCATCTACTCTGGATATCCCTTCCTAATTGAGAGGGCTATAGCAAAGCTACCTAACACTTAGATGTATATATTGGTATATATGTATATAGTGCTATATATAGTGGTATATGTCCTGATATATAGGACGACTTGGACGACCAGCAGGGTCGACTAGGCTCGATTAATCAGCCTGGGCGACGAGTAATCACGATTACTCTCCTGGTCGGTCCTAGAACGACTAGGATCGACCGGACGACCGGAAAACATGGACGACAAAAGCCTTGTATGTTTCACTACAGTTTTCATGATTCTGTGTCTTCTCATTTGCTTCTATACCCACCTGGCATAATGGTCTTTCTTTCTTTCTCTATTTTCCTGTTCAGGAGAGAGTTTCAAGAAGTTGAAACGGCTCCTAAAGCTACAGACCTAAGATTGCATATTTGTGTGGGTACCATATACATATCTTTGTGAGCATATGGTAATTCAATATCACTTTGTGGTTTGATAGTACAGACTGAACTTTTTCACAAAGTTCTAGCTCTCTGAATATTTCAGAGGCATTGATTTTTAGTTATGGCAGATATACTCCAGCAGCCTGACTTCTAATAACTAGAGTTTGATGTTGCTTTAACAAGATAATGATTTACTACTAATAACTTTTTAATAAGCGAGTGATGAGAGATATCAAGAATGACTTGGTTCTGTAATGCTGTCAACTTGCATGATAGTGGGCGTCTTCATGTTTGAACTTTTACATAGTAGCAATTTATTAGCTTGCCAACACAGTTAGCTTCTCCCGTACATGTTTAATCTCATGGGATGTTTATTTATCCTTTTATTTGCCAACACAGTTAGACTCAATCGAGCAAAATATAACATACAAAAAGCAGCAATACAATTATCTTAATGTGTAATGCAGAAGTACTATCTACTTGCATGTTGCTGGTCGGTTTTCAGACTCTTTGTGGCCATCCTCATATGTTGGAGAGGGACTGACTTTTGCCAAGTTTATTGAGGTTGTGTTTAATAGGAGTACCTGCATTATTGCACTGAAGTTTTTTTTTTACCATGTACAAAAGTTATTGATTGTTTTTTACGAACTGGTGAATTGAGGTTTAAAAGACATATGAGTTACTGATTCGTTTGTTGCTTTGCTCATGAGTGTATTAATATCCAAAATAATTTGTTATTTTGTGGGTTAGCTCTCAAGTTTCCAAACAAACCTTAATTAAATGGATCATTTCCCATTAACCTTTTCACTCTATTTTTTCCAGTCCCGGGATTTTATTGCTGGTCAGACAAGTCCACATCAAGCTCCAACTTACTGTACCATGAGGTATACCACTGCCAATACTAATTGTACTACTCAACAACTAACTGAATGGATGGAAGAAAGATTTCAATTTTATTGACAACCAAATTATATATTAGAACAAGGAAATCATTCTGAACCAATTAAGGTGCTGCTGCTGGCTGCCGCCATATATGGTAAGGCATTTCAATTTCAAGATCAGCATGCCTCTAATGCCGAGTTCTAACATCAGTGTGGAAGCGTTTTCCTTCTTGATTGGAAAGACAGACAGAGAGAAAAAACAGAGGGCTTATTAACACCTTTGCTAAATCACAGAGACGAAGCCCCCCCTTCTCTTGCTGCACAATTTACTCATTCTAATGTATGTGGAACTGTGCTGGTTATCACTGTTCCGAATGGCCTTCCTAGGCTGAAACGTAGACAATGATTAAATAGGCTTCTAGAGGGGATTGGATGAGAAGAACAAGGGCTAGCAATATTCGGAGTAAAGTAGATCAAAGCACAAGGGTAAACGACATTGGTTGTACATATGTATGCCTGACACTGTATAAAAAGCAATCCATGCCACGCTATCGTGGAAACTGTATAACTATATTTGACCTCCTACATGGTTTACAGTGTTCTGTTACAAAACAAATTTGGATTATGGTGATTATTGGTGAGGGATCCAGTATATCCTAATGACTCACTTTGATAAAATGGAATGTCTACAATCGTTAGTGCAATTTTGATTTCAGCAGTGACATTTATTGTAGAAGGCCATAAAATAGAGTTTACAAACCCGCGATATCCATTATTGATTGTGTTACTTTCACAAAACTTGTTTGGATTAAATGTCACTTTAATATCATGGTTTAATTTCATAGTATTTTTATCTTATCATGTGATCCATGTTTTTTATCAAAATTTAGTTATCCCATAGCAACGCACGGGCATTTAACTAGTTAGAGAATAAAGAAGAAAATTGATTAGGATTATTTTAGGATTTTTGGTGTGCAAGGGAATATTCCATCTATAAGGAAGACCCTTATTAGAAAAATAAATAGGATTGCTTGTAAAAGGTATTTCAATCTATAAGGAAACTTTTTAGAGAGATTGCTTGGGTTACAAGTCCCACTAGCCGGGATATAAAAGTAAGGGTCTGTATCTTTCGGGGCAACAAGCAATAAAGAAATTATTTCCCTTCCCTTCCAATCTCTACCATCGCCGCCGCCACCCTTGCTCCCCGCGTGCCGCCTCACGCCAACGCCGCCGCCACCACCACCACCACCGCCGCCAGCGCGCCCCCCCTGGGGCGTCGGGCCGCGTGTCACGCCACTTCGATCCGGGTTGCGACAATTGGTATCCGGAGGCCACTACGATCCACCCACCACCATGGACGCCGAGACGAAGAAGATGTTGGCCGACTTGGGGAATCGATTCTCCACCTTCACCGTCGCCTCGACAAGCTCGCCGATCGGGTTCTTTCCACTCCAGTCACCGATCCGGCGAGAGGCAAGACGTCTGCGCTATTCTTCTTTGAGACAACAATGAAGTCATGTATGGAGGAAACTGCCCGTGCCTTCATCAAGGCGAGGACGGCCGGGAAGCGGCACGTCAACGACCCAATCACGCAGCCCGCTGATCCGGAGAAGATCTTTGGACAACTACCTCGTGCTGCAGGCCGTCGCCCGAGGCGCCCGGCACCGGCAGGCGCATGCGTCGCCCCCTCTTCCCCCAGGAGAGCACTTCCCGGGCCTCGCACCCCGTCTGCACAAGCTGTCCTTCCCGGCGTACGATGGCAAGGATGATCCTCTACCATGGCTGAACCACTGCGAACAATTCTTCAGGGAACAAGGTACGCCAGCCACAGAGGTCTGATACGCCTCATATCATCTCACAGGAGGAGCACAGCAGTGGTACATGAGGCTGTCCCAGGAGAAGACGCTGGCAGATTGGACGAACTGCGCCCGGTACGTCAACAAGCGCTTCGGACCAGCTACAAGGTGGAACCCACTGGGTGAGCTGGCATCGCTGCGGAAGACAGGCACCATGGATGAGTACACGGAGCAGTTCCTGGCGCATGTGGCGCCCGCAGGACACCTCGACGACAAGCAGCAAGTGAACATCTACACGGCAGGACTGGGGGAGCCGCTCAAGACGGACGTCGAACTACAGGATCCAAAGGACATGGAGTCAGCCATGTCCCTCGCCAGGGCGCGCCTGACCATCCCTACAACTCCAGCAAGCTAGCACAGCAGCGGGGCAAGGCACCCGCGCCTCTGTCTATGGCGACCACACCTACGACGCCACCATCATCAACACCTGCTACGTCGACACGACCGTTCAAACGGCTGACACCGGAGGAGATGACAGAACGACGCAAGGCTGGCCTGTGCTTCAACTGTGACAAGCCATTCACACGCGGTCACAAGTTCAAGCACCTCTTCGACATCACGATCTTCAATGGCTACAGCGACGACAAGGACGGCGCCACCACCGACAACGTCGCCACGGAGAGCGCCGACCTCAGGGTCCTATTCAGGGACCCCAACTCCCCGGTACATGGTACACATTCTCTATACCTCGTCGGCATCATCTCAGGGACTGGCGTCAGCATCGTCGTCGACTCGGGAGCGACGCACAACTACATCGACCCTCGTGTGGTGACCACGGCAGGACTACAGACTCAGCCAGTGCGTGTGCTGATCACCGCTGGCACCGGCGCTACTTCGCCATGTCGGGCGGCCACCTTCGACGTACCGCTTCGCATCGACGCCGGCATGTTCTACATCGACGCCTATGTCGTGCACGTGGGCAATGACCTCGACGTCGACGTCATCCTTGGCATGCCTTGGCTGGCAAAGCCTGGGAAGGGTGACATGGGACTTCGCCGCCAACGAGCTCTAGTACTACCGCGACGGCCACGCCACCACGTTCATGTCGGCACCTCCTCCACACACCGACGCGGGCGCCCCTGGACCTGGCCTGCTCAGGTCAGACATCTTCCCAGGGATTCGGAGCTTCCCCTCCAGGCTAGGGAAACGTTCAAGGCATGCAACTGCGTGGACCTCTACGACACATCGACTGGGGTCTTCGCACAGCTACGACAGGCGACTCTGGAGGACTAGCACCTGTGACGGATCGCCCTCGATGTCACTACAGGCGCCGCCGCACCCGCTTGGATGGTGGAGGACGGCCTTCTCCTCTTCGACGGCCGCTTCTACCTCCCGACTTCCTCACCGCTACTACCGGACTCTTTGGAGGCCTTGCTTCAGGGAGGAGTTCGCAGGACGAACTTTCTCGCCCTGGGCGCCTACACGACTCCGCCGACTTCAGCAGCGCCAACCGCCATCCTGTTGGGTGGCATCTGGCCGAGGCGCCACCACATCGGCCCAGCTCGGGTCGTCTTCCTCGACGGCATGGATCGCCTCTTCTTCACCATCGACAACGTCCACATCGGCTACGATGCGGGCGGGTGCGCATCGCCTATCTCCGTCCATGTTCGATGTCGGCTCTTTCATGTACGGTGCGATGTTGAATTTGGTCGCTGCACACCTCCCACTCGTCGCGACATCACTATTTGGCGCCTTACGCCGCTCTCTTCATCAACTCCGCCCAACGAGCGCTTCCTCGTTCTGGAGAGCCCGCCTCGCGACATGGTGCATCAACACCTTGAGGCGGGAGTTCCACGGGAGCTCTTGCTCGCAGCTCGCCGACAGACGGCATCACAGCAGGGACGCGCCGTCCACCAGTACATCTACCACGGCTACATCGGGAACCTCCACTACCTCTTGGAGTTCGCACCATTACGAACCCGGGAGAACATTATCATCAGGAACCCGGTGCATGGCAAGTTGATTCTGCAGGTTGAGCTCATCATGCCAGGCGCAACAGACCTTTCCCCTGGTGTGACCGAATGGGCATTCATCCAGCGCGAGGACGCGCCGGTCGGAAAAGGGGCGGGGAGATGTCATGTGCCAGGAAATAGGGCCCAGAAGGACAGGCCCACGAGGCCCGAGGGGGGCAAGCGCGGCGTCGCCTCCGCCTCCCTTCCGCGGACTCTTCGGCAATTAATTAGAGAATAAAGAAGGAAATTGATTAGGATTATCTTAGGCCTTTTGGTGTACAAGGGAATATTCCATCTATAAGGAAGGCCCTTATTAGAAAAATAAATAGAATTGCTTGTAAAAGGTATTCCAATCTATAAGGAAACCTTTTAGAGAGATTGCTTGCGTTACAAGTCCCACTAGTCGGGCTATAAAAGTAAGGAGTCTCAGTAATCTTTCAGGGGCAACAAGCAATAAAGAAATTATTTCCCATCCCTTCCTATCTCTACCGCCGTCACCGCCACCCCGCTCTCCCGCGCGCGAAAGCCGCCCCCACGCCAACGCCAACGCCCTACCACCGCCGCCGCCGACACCGCCGCCTCCTCCCTCGCCCCCACCGCCGCCACCACCGCCAACGCCCGGCACGCCGCCCCCCCTACGGGCGCGTCGGGCCACGTGTCACGCCAGATCGATCTGGGGTTGTGACATCCATCAACCACATTATCGTCAACATTTGATGAGATGGTCCTCCATTGGTTGTGGAGTACTGATGGAGTAAACATATGACACAAAGTTGCAATGGTAATACCTACCTAGTCCGCAGGTACACTCATTTCCACTGCATGAATATCGAATCACGCTACTGTGTTTAGAAAAAAGGAATATTGTTGTATGTGTGTATGTTCAGTTTCAGCTTCTAATCCTCCGCCAGAGGTAGAGATCTATTTTATTCGAGAATTAAATCATGGGTTCTTGAAAAATAAGTGATCAGAGAGAGACCCGGCTCCATTGGATGTTATTTGTAAAATTATTATAAAAAATGTGCCAAAAAGTTTATATTGAAAATTTATTAACATTAAATAATATAGAACAATTTTTGTGCTAAGTTGTCTATGAAATTTCAGAAAAAAAAAAAATGTATCAAAAAAAATTATGGTAAAAGTTTGTGATAATGAATTCTGCTCTGCAAACGACTATTATATTGTCAAAGTTGTGTTAACAAGTTATGCATAAAAGTTATGTGTATAACTTGGCAATTTTTCAAAATTATAAAGTTGCAGAAATATTTTTTCTATAAAAGGAAAATTACGAGACTGCTCATCGTTCGCTAGATTTGAATGTAGTGAATGAGCGCAAAAGTGAATTAATTAATGGAAAGATAATTGGATGAAGACCACCTGTTGGATGGTGACACCAGGCAAAACAAGATATTTGTAGACAGCTTCAGCATGTTTAAATCAGCGAGATATATGGAAACCGGTTTAGCTACAAAGGGAGGATCAAAGCCGTGGTGTGTTGAGCATGGGCAACGTTCTAGCTTTGTCCTCACTCCTCATCAGTGGTTATGATTTGGCCATCATGCTGAAACGTGGGGATGTAATTTTTATTGTGCTGCCGTGCGGAACCTGGGTGTTAAGTTGCTGCCAGCACTGTATCCGCCACCGGTACCTTGAGCCGCTGGTTTGGTCAAAAAAAATTAACTCTTGGACTGTGCCAGCCAGCATTCCCTGTGATGCGGCATTCAAATTTGCCCCGTCAATCGACGCTCCCATGCATTCACCGTTGTGTCTGTGATCTGTTCTTCCCTGCAAATTTGGTACCCCCTCCTGCGTCGGCGGATTCCTTCTGCCAAAAGAATGCAAGGATCCGGCAGGCATAACGTTGGCCTCTAGGGGCGTGTTTGCGACCCTGGCTGTAGTCAGCTCGGCCCGCTCAACAGGACCAGGCCTGGCCAAGCCAGTCCCAAGCGGTGCAACTGCTCTTGTTTGTGTCTATGTACGAAACAGGCCTGGCCCCAACGAGATTGTGTTTGCGTCCAGAGCCCAAGTGGATATGGCTACACAACACTGCCGTTTGGTAGGCTTACCACCTAATGTTTCTCACGTTTTATCTTCTTGGCATTTCATCGAGCACCTAAGAGCGTACTTCCACGGCGCCATGGTTGCCACTGAGCTCGTCGACGCCGCACGCCGCCCGTCAGCGGCCTTGGCGTCGGCCTCCCGCGCGCCCCCTGCCACGGACGCGCTCCTCCACGAGCAGGACCAGTGGCGGTGTCGGTCGCCGAGGAATCGCCAAGCTTGTCCATGCGCCCGCCGTCGCTCGCCGAGGAGTTGCCGTTCGGAGCCATGGCCAGCCCACCGAGAGCGCCGCCGCACGCGCTTACCGCCGAGCGCCGCCAGCCCGCCAAGGATCCGCCGCCCGGCCCGCCGCGGAGCCGCCGTCCATAGCCGCGGCTTGCCGCCGAGGAGTGACCAAAACGAATGCCGCCGGAGATGCCGTGGGACGAGGTGGAAGCAGTGGCGGTGTCCGGCTCGGCCCCCGACGACGGCGAGAGGAGCGGCCCCAGCTCCGCACGGCGGATGGCCGCTCTCCTCCGCTCCGACGGCAGGCTGAACCGTTGGAGGTACCTAGACGCAGCCTGTGAGCCCGAGCGCTCGCGTCGAGCCGAAGGCAGACGACCACCGAGATCGATGATTTTGGGCGTTTCTCCAGAGCCATGAGAGAGAGGAGAATCTACACGAGCTGGGCCTGGCTCGACGACGAGAATATCACACAAACAGCGGAGGTTGCATCCCGAGAGTGCAGCCGGGCCCTGGGGCCAGGTGCACAAACGCGCCCTAGGATCCTCACAATCCAGCGGGCTCAGACGACTCAGCTTGCGCGCTTACGGCCGGCTTCCAGCTCCACGGCTCGTCCAGGGGCATTAAAATTTATCTCCAACGGCAACCTTTGGCGCGTCACGTTTGTACGGTGAATCCAATGCAACTTTATGACATGTTTAGTTTGGCATATTTAACCTGTCCTTCAGTCCACATCCAATGGAGGACCTACTCAACAAATGCTGACGATAATGTGGTTAATGGCGTCATGCATGAACTTTGTTAGTGAAGGAAACAATGCTGAATACAAACATGTTTCTAGACTCTTGTTAAGACACTCGGGGAGTCTCATGGATAGGATCAGAGAATCCTATATCTTTATGCTTCTACGGCGGAAAACACTAGGCATGTAATATATATATATGTATGTCAGGCTGCTTCGATCTCCTCACTCTACTTCTCACTCCATTGTCCACCAGCTAACTTCTCGCTCGTTCTTTTCTTCAAATACAAAAATTTCCACCAAAAAGACAATCAATGGCGCCTTCCAGAGATAATTTCTCTGCTGCTGTGCTCCTAACAATTGTCATCATGGCCATAGGTATGTATGTGCATATATGTATGAACTACTGAAAATATAGTGTCTCTCCTAATAGCTTAAGTTTTGGCATCAAATTGGCTGGTGTGTACAGCTTAATATGTTTCTTTTATTAATCTTTCGGCTAATTAACTGCGTTCTTGGATGGGCTAGCATGTCCACTGTATTCAATGGCAGCTCCATGCCCGCGGGACACTGACTGCCGGCATCTAAGCGGCGCATATACAGGACCGTGCTGGGGCACCGACGAAAGTTGCACTAATACATGCAGATGGGAAGGCTCCGACAACCTTTATGGCGAATGTGACTGCGAATTTAGATGTTGGTGCTATAAATGCAACCCTCCGATCCAGCCATGATGCAATGATCCCAGCCTGAGGTTTCTTTAATATATAAAGTATCTCTTCCTGGCTCTTATGTAATAATACATATGTTTTTTTTTTGAAAAAGATGGGTTGCACTGTACCACAACCAATTTGTAGCAACTCCAAATCTATCGCTATAAGTCATTATAGCTAGTGACTGATGTAACGGTCAGGATAAGTGTCGTAGATATGAACCTAGAGATGTGCACTACATGTCCCTAAACTTATGGCTATGTCATTCTAGTTTCCAAACTTGCAAAAGTTTCGTTTAAATACCAAACCAAAATATATGTTCAGGTTTCACTACTGTTTTGATGGGTATGGTCCTCCAACTTGCATTAATTGTTGTGCTTTTGTGTCGATGCTACCTAAGGATGTACACCTGTGTTGCACTATCTTAAAGCAGGTCCTCCATTGGATATGGAGTATTGATGGACATGTTAACATAGCTTGATACTCCAAAGTAAACATATGACACCATGTTACAGCGGTGACACCCGCTAGTACTGAAAAAATTTTGATGGTGGGCGTTTGGGATTTTTGGCGGCGGGCGTCCATGCCCATCACCAACGTGGGGTCACGGTAAATATGTGGAGCACCATGGCGAGCAAAAATGCTCCCCATGGTTAATCAGCCGGAAAACAAAAAAATAATAATAAATGCTGATAAGCCCACCGAGCCCATCCATGGGCCCGGCGAGCCCATCTACGCAGCCGCACTCCGCCGCCGCTCATCGGCCCGGCGTGAGTCTGCACCGTAGAGTTGCCCTCATCGTGGATCTTGTGCCGCCGTCGCCACCATGAGCCGCTTCCGGGCATGGATCCGCACCGCCGCGCCCGTTGCTCATCGTTCGGCCATGGATGCGTGCCGCCGCACCCGCTTCTTATCGTCCGACCGCGGATCCGCCGCCACCGCGCTCGCCGCTCATCAACCGCCATGGATCTGCGCCCGTGGGGTAGTCCCCGCCGTGGATCCGCGCCACCACGCGCCGCTGCTCGTCGGTCGGCCATGGATCCGCCCCGTGGAGGTAGTCCCTGTCATCAATCCGCCCTGCCTACTCCACCTTTTGCCACCACCATGGATCTGAGCCGACATCGCTAGGGTTAGGGATGGATTCGAACCGAATATGAGAGAGGAGAAAGGAGTAGGAGCATACCTTCGTCTGGATCTCGACCGGATTCGGCCAACCGGCCACCCAACGTCGTCATCGTTGCTTCGGGCTGAGAAAGAGGGGGAGTCGGAGGAGGGAGGGAGGAGAACGCCTGATCAGTGAGGGAGGGAAGAGCGCTCGCGAGCAGAGAGAAGGGATGAGCGCTCGCACTCGCGATCAGTTGGGTGTGCATCTCTCATGAGGCGGAGAGAGTGGAATGGGTGGAAGGGAATGAGCTCAGTAGAAAACCCTAACTTTCTCAATTTATATCGACACCGGTATCAGGCCTTGACCTAGGCCTGTTGGACCGCTGCATTTTCCGTGGCGGGCTATTTTCTGTGGCGGACTACAATGCCCGCCCAGAAAAAAATGCCCCCCACAGTTAACTAGGGCATTAACCGAGGCTAGTAAAGTTTGTGCCTGCCACGGGCTCATTCTAGGGGTGTCAAGCAAAATGTTCTGTGTACTAGTGACCTACCTAGTCTGATGGTACACTCGCTTCCACTACATGAATATCGAATCACGCTACCGTGTTCAGAAAAAAGAATATTGTTGTATGTGTATGTTTCGGTTTTAGTTTCCGATCCTCCGGTAGAGATCTTTTTTATGCAAGAATTTGCGAACACATGGTTGATTTAGGTCACATGTGTTTAGTTTTGTGATTGAGTGATTGTCAACAGTCAGATTTTAATTCTATTTTCTTTTATCTTTTTTTTCTTCGGCTATGTTCACCGGCACACGTGGAGTGTGTCGAAGACGTATCTCTTTGGTTCGTGTTGTGCGGGTGTGGAGCTCGGAAGATGGTAGCCGACGGCGAGGTGAAGGGGCCAAGGAGGACATGCCGGGCCGACGGACCGCGAGGTGAAGGACGGACGTGAGGCTTGGACCGAGGGACCGGATCGTCGGGCGGCTAGCCATGGTGGTGACATCCGGGACATCGACGGATGCAAGAGAACGTGGCGGGACCGTGTCGATCGGGTCAAGACGGCGAGCGTGCGGCGAGCGGGGAGCTCGGATGACTTGGCGACTTCGGGCGGTCAAGACGGCGATGACACGTGTCGAGGAGGTTTGGTGGTTTGTCCTCAAAACCACGGGTGCGGGTTTGGTGGTTTGGGCCTCAAAACCATCGGCGGGTTTCACGGGTTTGGGCCTCAAAACCCGGGGCGTTCCGGAAGGGCGGCACGTGGCGGCATCCGGGAGATTGCGTGGAGCAAGGCTGCAGATGAGGAGGAGGCGCGGTGGCCGTCGGATCGAAAAATATCCGAGTCGACCAAAATAGCCCTAGGGTTAGTGGTTTGGCTCATATGTATCGGGAGGGGCAAAATAGGGATGAGAAATAAGGACCATATATAGAGGATGGCAGCCATCCTCCCCTCTTTCTCCTCTCTCATTTTCGTTTTTATTTTCCCCATTTTTAGGGTTCTTGTTTAGAGGTCCAAGAACAAATTCGTGGTTATTTTGTTGAGATTTTTGAAGGGGAGAGCAGCCCCAAACCTGCTTGTCTCCTCCTCCCATTCCTCAATCGAAGCTGTGATTTTTGAAGTGAGTTTTCTTCTTTTTCGTCCATGGCTACGATCTGAGATTCAGGGAGTTTGAGTTGATTTCGAGTCACGATTTTTTGGAAATTTGCTCCTAGCTAGTTCTATTTTATCTGTGCAAATTTTGGGATCGCGAGCTTTTGATTTGAGAGAGATCCATTGGATTTTGTGTCGTCTGTTCTTTGCTCGTCCCGTGTCTTTTCTGTTCGGCGGTTCTCGTGCTCTGGTCTTCACTCGATCTGGTTTTTCCTGCCGTAATTATCTAATGGGCGAGGGAAGCAGCGCTACCAGCGCCGGTGTGGAAACATCGAGCGAGCTCCCTTGAGCGGCACCCCTCTGATTCCCAAGCAGCAGCACGCAGATCCACACCGCTCCAGTTCGTGTTTGATTTTGTCTGTTCGTTCTTCAGTGCCGTACTCAGCCCTGTGGTTTCAGTCTGTTGGGTGTGGGGCTACGACAATCAAAGCAAGCAGGCAGCAGGTATCAGGTTCTTTGATCGGCAAGATCAACGCCCAGCGCTCTCCATCTTCAGGGCAGGAGTACGTGAGGATCAATCAGATCAGGACTGCAGTTTTCAGTGCCGAGTCCCTCGCCTGCTGCTGCTCGTGAGATTGGAGCTCATCCTCTTCGTTTCTGCAGCTTTCTCAAGGTAGACAACTTGTATCCATGCATTAGTACTGTTAGCATTTGATTTTGAGCTGCAGCAGCATGTTACTCAATGCCAGAGCCTTGATCTGTGTGCGTAGTTAGTTTTAAAGCAGCTCGTATTTGTCTTAGAATTAATCATATGAGTTGTCACTTTCTTCCTACAGCAAGTATTCATTAGCTTAGAGGTGTCCGTAAACAAGCAAGTGCTTAGCTTGTAAGTGATTTGTTTATTTGATCTTGCTTCTCTTGAATTATCTAATCATGCTACAGTAAATCAAATTGTTTAGTCTTGGTCAGTTTGTTTGTCACAGCTTGAGTGCCATGCGTGGGAAAGGTTTGGATTTTCTCTCTTGCTAATTGATCCACGGTTTATTCTTTCGAGCTCCGTTTTGAGATCCGATTTTTTACGATGACATTCTATTGATCCGAGGAATTTTTCTAAGTACTCTCGTCACGAGTTGACTTGGGTATTTTAGTTTCGGGAACTCGCTTCTTCTCTATAGAAGTCGGGTGACTCATTTTCTATCCTCCGGTTCGACTTTCGCTTTTGTCGACGGTGTGTGATCGTTTGAGGTGTCCCGCTGTGTTCCTAGGGAACATCCACTCAATCATTTGGGTCGTGGACATCTTAGTGCTCTCTTTGCTCGCGACACCTTGCTACTAGTTAGCACGCGTGTTATTCGGATCTTGCGTGAGTTTGCTTTTTTTGAGGTTGGGGGTTGAGCCGATGACCCAAAATTAAAAAGGAAAATCGAGGCTCCCATTCACCCCCCCTCCTCCTCGCCGTTTAGGTCCTTCGAATTAAATCATGGATTCTTGAAAATAAGTGACCAGAGAGACCCGGCTTCATTGGATGTTATTTGTAAAATTAGTATAAAAAATGTGCCAAAAAATTATGTTGAAAAATTATTATCATTATATAATATAGAAAAAAAAACTGTGCTACGTTGTCTATGAAATTACAGAAAAAAAAAAGTATAAAAAATTATGATAAACAATCTGTGATAATTCTGCTTTGCAAACGGTTATATTGTCAAAGTTGCTGTAACAAGTTATGCATAAAAGTTATGTGTAATTTGTATAACTTGGTAATTTTCAAATTATAAAGTTGCAGAATATTTTTTTCTATAAAAAGGAAAGTCACGGGACCTGCTCATTGTTCGCTACATTTGAATGTAGTGAGTGATCGCACAAGTGAATTAATTAATGGCAAGACAATTGGATGGAGGAAGACCACCTGTTGCATGGTGACGCCAGGCAAAACAAGGACAGCTTCAGCATGTTTAAATCAGCGAGATGGAAACCGGTTTAGCTACAAGAGGATCAAAGCCGTGGTGTTGAGCATGGGCAACCCGAGAAGGAGAGAATTGGTACTGGCATGGGAACTGTGTGGTGAATCAATTTGGTGCCAACAGATCAGGAGAATTGAAACCAGTCTCAACAAGAAGGTTGGAATCATTCGGTCAAAAAAGAAGGTTGGAATCAGGGGCGGCATCAAGTGGGCTGGAACCATACCGTAATTAGCGTCGTCGATGCGGCCAAGATAACTAGAGAGGGTTAGAGCAAGTATTATAATGCAGCCGGCTTGCTGGCTGTAAGGTTCTTTATAGCCTTCTCTCAGCCCACCCATACAATAGCCAACTCTTCCCGATTAATACAGGGTCCACTTGTCTGTCTCACATAGTTTATTGGTTCTTGTGCCCAAGCCGGCTGTAAGCTCTTACAGCCCGCTTCTCCTCTCTCTCCTCCCTTCTCTCCTCCACGTCAGCATTTAGCCGGCTTACAGCCTGCCATAATACTTGCTCTTATAGGGAACACGGGATGAATCATATTGAAGGCAGACCCCAACTCTTCTTTATGTCTAGGATTACATCATCAAACTGAGGTCCCAACAAGGAGCTTGGAACCTGGGTGTTAGTTGCTGCCAGCAGTCCAGCACTGTATCCGCCACAGGTACCTTGAGCCGCTGGTTTGGTCTGAACTCTTGGACTGCGCCAGCCAGCATCGATCCCCTGTGATGCGGCATTCAAATTTGCCCCGTTGCCAATCGACGCCCCCATGCATTCACGGTTGTGCTTGTGGCCTATGCAAATTTGGTACCCTCTCCTGCACCGGCCGATTGCTTCTGCAAAAGAATGCAAGGATATCCGGCCGGCTCCACCACACCCCCCTTGTGCTTTCACTAAGCATATATGCAGTAGGCGAAACCATAGTGTTGGCCTCTGGGATCTTCACGATCCGGCGGGCTCAAAACGACTCAGCTTGCTTACGGCGGACTTCCAGCTACACGGCTCACCCAGCGGCATTAAAATTTATCTCCAGCTGCAACCTTTTGCGCGTCACGCTTCTACGGTGAGTTCAAAATGCAACTTGGTGACATGCATGTTTACGTTGGCATATTTAACCTGACCTTCAGTCCACGTCCAATGGAGGACCGACTCATCAAATGCTGACGATCATGTGGTTCTAAATGGACGTCATGATGAAACTTTGTTTGTGAAGCAATGCTGAATACAAACATGTTTCTCGACTCTTGCTAAGACACTAGGGGGTCTCATGGATAGGATCAGAGAATCCCATATCTTTATGCTTCTACCGCGGAACACACTAGGCATGTGATTTATATATATATTCTCGGCCTGCTTCTCCTCACTCCATGGTCCACCACCAACTAACTGCTAGCTCCTTCTTTTCTTCAAATCCAAAACTTCCACCAGAAAAACAACCAATGGCGTCTTCTAGAGAGAATCTCTCTGCTGTTGTGCTCCTAATAATTGTCATCATGGCCATAGGTATGTACGTGCATATATGTATGAACTATTGAAAATATAAGTGTCTCTCCTAATAGCTTACGTTTTGGCTTCAAATTAGCTGGTGTATGCAACTTAATATGTTTCTTCTATTAATCTTTCGGCTAATTAACTGTGTTCTTGGACGGGCTAGCATGTCCACTGTATTCAATGGCAGCTCCATGCCCGCAGGACAGTGACTGCCGACACCTAAGCGGCAAATATTCAGGACCGTGCTGGGGCATGGACAACAGTTGCAGTGAAACATGCATAGATGAAAGCTCCAACAACCTTTATGGTGACTGTGACTGCGAATTTAGATATTGGTGCTATACATGCAACCCTGAGGTTGTTGTTGCTAGCGCTCCGATCCAGCCATGACGCAATGCTCCCAGTCTGGCGTTTCTTCAAATATAAATTATCCCTTCTTGGTTCTTATGTAATAATACTTATGTATTTTTTTTTTAAAAAGATGGGTTACACTATACCACAAACAATTTGTAGCGACTCCAAATCTGTCGCTAAGTCATTACAGTGACTCGATGTAATGGTCGGGGTAAGTGTCGTCGATATGAACCTTGAGTGATGTGCACTACATGTCCCTAAACTTGTATGGCTATGTTATTCTAGTCTCCAAACTTGCAAAAATTTCGTCTAAATACCAAACCAAAATATATGTTCGGGTTTCACTACTATTTTAACGGGTCTTAGTATGGTCCTCCAGCTTGCATTATTGTGCTTCGTGTCAATGCTGCCTAGGATGTACACCTATGTCGCACTGTCTTAAAGCAGGCAAGCAGTTGGCTAGGTTCGAGGCCGTGCTCCTCGTGTTACACTCATGACGATGGGGCAAGATCATGGTGTTACGCACACTCTTCCCTATGAACACACACATACAAAACCTAACCCTATGAGCACCTTCTAAGACTCTCATTCTAAAGGATCGAAATAGGTGAGAGTTGGGTCGTTCTAAAGGACCGAACTAGGTGACCAGAGCGGGGTGAACGAGAGCCAATTCCAAATTCTTTACATGCGACTGCTGACCCAAAAATTACTTCAAAGCATGAAAGGCGGGCTCAAAAGTTCACTATATCCAACAAGTGACTAAATGAACTTAATTAGAGCAACGCTAAGAACACTACAAAGCAGAAGCCAGAGCAAAATCCGCAAACAACACTGAAACTGGTCGCCTATGAATGCAACAGAAGCAAACCTTAACCCTGTGAGCGTGACCACAATGTTATTTTTTTTAGATTACACATGCCCGAAAACCTTATCCATATGAGCACCTTATAATACTGGGTTGGCATCCTCATGACTAGATTGACAAAATCACCATAGGCGCTAAATTCTAAAATCCTATGGGTGTGACCACAATGTTATTTATTTTTACAGATTACACATGCTCGTAAATCCTATTCATATGAGCACCCTCGATGAGTTGGCTAGCATCCTCGTGACGAGATTGATGAAATCACCATAGACATTAAATTCTTAATTTTTCACTCCCATGGGGAGTCGAACCTGGGACCTCAAGTGCTACTAAGATTCTTCTATACTACGTACCCTTTTGAACGGAAATACAACATATCCTTTAACGAATGACTATAGTTGAAGGAGGTAAATTGGTAAATCCTATCCATATGTACACCTTCAAAGACTAGGCTAGCATCATCGTGACGAGATTGATGAAATCACCGTAGAGATTAAATTCTCCACGGCGGCCCCAGGGGCATTAAAATTTATCTCCAGCTGCAACCGTTGGCGCGTCACGCTTTTACGGTGAGTCCAATGCAACACTTGGTGACATGTTTACTTTGGCATAGTTAACCTGTCCTTCGGTCCACATCCATCGGTCCACATCCAATGGAGGACGTACCTACTCATCACTGCTGACGGTAATGTGGTGCTTCTCGATCGACTCTTGTTAAGACACTAGGGGTCTCATGGATAGGATCAGAGAATCCCATGTATTTATACTTCTACCGCGGAACACCATACCATTCTCAGCCTGCTTCTTCTCACTCCATTGTCCACCAGCTAACTTCTCACTCGTTCTTTTCTTCAAATACAAAAACTTCCACCAAAAACCAACCAATGGCGCCATCCAGAGAAAATCTCTCTGTTGTTGTGCTCCTAATAATTGTCATCATGGCCACAGGTATGTACGTGCATATATGTATGAACTATTGAAAATATAAGTGTCTCTTCTAATAGCTTAAGTTTTGGCATCAAATTGGCTCGTGTATGCAACTTAATAAGTTTCTTTTATTAATCTTTGGCTAATTAACTGCGTTCTTGGATGGGCTAGCATGTCCACTGTATTCAATGGCAGATCCATGCCCGCTGGACAGTGACTGCCGGCACCTAAGCGGCGCATATCGAGGACCGTGCTGGGGCTTCGACAACAGTTGCAGTAATACATGCGTATGGGAAAGCTCCAACAACATTTATGGCGAATGTGACTGTGAATTTAGATGTTGGTGCTATAAATGCAACCCTAATGTTGTTGTTGTTGCTAGCGCTCCGATCCAGCCATGATGCAATGATCCCAGTCTGGCGTAGTATCCCTTCCTGGCTCTTATGTAATAATACATATGTATTTTTTTTTTTTTTTTAAAAAGATGGGTTACCTATACCACAACCAATTTGTAGGACTCCAAATCTATAGCTATAAGTCATTATAGTGACTGATATAACAGTCAGGATAAATGTGGTAGATATGAACCTAGAGATGTGCACTACATGTCCCTAAACTTATGGCTGTGTCATTCTAGTCTCCAAACTTGCAAAAATTTCGTTTCAATACCAAACCAAAATGTATGTTATGGTTTCACTACTGTTTTAATGGGTATGGTCCTCTAACTTGCATTGTTGTGCTTTTGTGTCGATGCTACCTAAGGATGTACACCTGTGTCGCACTGTCTTAAAGCAGGCAAGCAGTTGGCCACGTTCGAGGCCGTGCTCCTCGTGTTACGCTCATGACGATGGGGCGAGATTACAGTGTTACGCGCAAGCTCTTCCCTATGCACACGCATGCAAAACTAACCCTATGAACACCTAAGACTATGTCATTCTAAAGGATTGAAATAGGTGACTAGAGCTAGGTCATTCTAAAGGACCGAACTAGTGATCGAGCGGGGTGAACGAGAGCCAATTCCAATTTTTTTCAAATGCGACCGATGTCCCAAAAATTACTTCAAAGCATGAAAGATGGACTCGAAGTTCACTATAGCCAACAAGTGACTAAATGAACTTAGAGCAACACTACATAGCAGAACAAAATTGAGCCGGAGCAAAAATCCCCACAAACAACACTAAAATTGGTCACCTATGAACGCAACACAAGCAAACCTTAACCCTATGAGTGTTATTTTTCATATTACACATGCCCGCAAACCCTATCTATATGAGCACCTTCGAAGATTAGGCAGACACCCTCGTGAGAAGATTGACAAAATCACCATAAAGGAACATTGGGTAGACATGCTCCGGAGAAGATTGACGAAATCATCATAAGCATTAAGGGGGTGTTTGACATGACTCTAGAGCTCAACTCCAGGCTGGAGTTGGAAAAAGCCAGCCAAACACCCCAACTCCAGCTGACCAACTCCAAGAGCTACCGGAGCCCGTAGTTCATTTGAGGTGGAGCCAGTGAAGCACCTCTTTCCCAGCTCCAGAACTCGCTCGTATGGACCTAGACGTAGAGTTCTATAGAAATTACCCGCTTTGCCATCGATTACACACCTCCAACCTCGAACCGTTGTTTTTTTCTTATGTGCTCTCGGAAACCTATCCTGTGCGCACCCCGCCATCCTCGTGTCCGCCCGCACCGCTCTCGCTGACGACCGCACCTCCTGCTAGCCCGGTCCCGCCCGCGTGACCAAGCATACCGGGTGCCCGAGCTCTCTTCCTTGCTCCTATGACCGATCCGCCGCCACCTCGCGGCATGGGTGGCCTCCCCCGCGCGCAGATCTCGTCCCACGTCGTGCGAGAATGCCGCCACCCTAGCGCCAAGGCCTCCGTGAGGACGCCGCCGCCTAGCGCCCGCAGATTCCACGCGCCACCACCCCTACACCGATAGTCCCGAGGATGAAGAAGGGTGAAAACACAATTTCATTTCACTCTACGGGTTTCGGATGGAAGTTTACTAGAGACAACGGTTTCTAGATTTGGGCTCGCTTGATTTGTTGAAACTGTAGGGGTCCCCGACGGAAAAGTGTTGTAGCCTATTCCGGGGGCCACTAGCCAAACACCCCAATTCAACAGCTCCAACTCTACTCGAGTTGGCTCAACCCGGAGTTTTAGAGTGGACCCGCCTCTATCCGTAGTTGGAGCCATGTCAAACACCCCCCTAAATTCTTAAATTTTTACTCCACATGGAGTCGAACATGGCACCTCAAGTGCTAATGAGCTTCTTATAACCACTATACTACGTACCCTTCAACGAATGACTATGGTTGAAGAGGTAAATTAGATTTTCCTAGAAATCAAAAAAAAAATTGAGATCCTAAAAATCAATTGCCCCTCTTGAGGTGAGCACAGCTGCAGCCCAAACGAAACAGATCTTTCGGCCCAACTCCACTCCACCAGGCCATCCAAACAGGGCATCCCTCGAAAAAAAAATTCGCACAAAGGCAGGCAGTAGGCACGCGAAACGCAGCGCGCTCCCTTCTGGGCTCCCGACGACCGCGCCTGTGTCTCCGTCTTCCGTGGCGGCGCCCCTACCCCTCGAGCCCGTCCGGCCGACCTCGCCTTCTCGGTCTCGTCTAGCCAGCAGCCATCAAGCCTCCGGCCGGCCGGCTCCCGGCGCCTCAGCGCAGATCTGGCCACTGGCAGCCGTCCAACGAGGTCTGCCCCTGGCCTGCCGCCTGCCCGGCCCGCCAGCGGCGACTTGCCAGTTGGCCAGGGCGCCAGGCCAGGCCCCAACCCCAAGCGGCCAAGCCCTTCTGCCCTTGCCCCACAGTGAGCCGGACAGTGAGTACTCTTTTCTGATTAGTGATTATTCATCCTGTTTTGATTGACGAGTGCCAATTGTTATTCTCTAAAAATTACATTATTCATCCTGTTTTGATTGACGAATGCCAATTTTTTTTGTTCTAAAAATTCAATTTCTAAAAATTCAATTGCAACATTTTATACCGTGCAGCAGATATGATCTTTTGGTTATGAATTCTTCTGTTTTTTGTACCGTATATGCGGTATTTTTAGAGGGAGTTGCCTTGTATAGTTACTAGTTAGTAAATTGATGGTGTATTGTACTTGTACACTCAAATCATTCATTCATTAACTTTAACTTCACTCTAATGTAGTGACGTGACTTGAACAGAACTATTGCAGTTAATTAGAATGGGGTCATCCTAGGATTTTCTCCTTTGAGTCTGATTTTTTTAAAATCAAATATGGAAAATCTCAGTTGAACCATCTTCTACTCCGTATTAATTCTCAATCTTGATCTTCCTGCCCAGGTCCTTCCATCTATCTTCTGTAACTATAATATTTAGCTGTGGTTCTTTTATATATTAGATGGTGTAGAGTTCCAATGATATGCAAGTAAGACTGAAAGTCCATGCATATGATTCAGTTCTGCACTCTATCCCCTGTGTATAAATGACAGTATGATGTTTCTATCTTTTAACCATTCCTATGTAAGTTCGAAACTAGTTTGTCACTGAGCAATATTTCAGCTATTAATTCATCTGAGCTGACTAGGAATTTCTCCTCTGTGTAGCCTGACTTAAGGGGCCTCTTAGGAAGGAGCGAGTAATGGGAAGTAGGCAAATTGTTGCTGTTCTTCAAGTTGGTGGAGAATTCTCAACAGATGATGATGATGGACGGATGTCCTATTATGGTGGAGAGGCTCATGCTATGCATGTGAAGAGTGATTGGACTTTTAAAGCGTTTAAACATGAAATATCTTCAACACTCAATAATCTCAGATGTGATTCCTATGTGTTCAAGTACTTCCTTCCAAGAAATGACAAAACATTGATTTCGATATCAAACGACAAAGACTTGAAGCGCATGGTTGAATTCCATGCAGCGTCAGAAACAACTGACATATATGTCATGAAGAAGGCTGAAAAAAGGTACTCGACCAGTAGCTTTCTGAATGGAAAAGTATCCTTCACAGTAGCTTTCCAAAAATGATGTGGTACATTTTTGCAGGCTGAAGATGTCCATTGCGGGTGCTGACGCTCCTGCAGATTGTGCTGCGATAGTAACTACTCCAGATGGATCCAAGCGGCAAAAGATTTGTGCTAGTTGGGAAAATGCAATAACAGGAGCTGGTCAAGTGTTTCAAAGTGCAAAGGAGTTCCGAGATGCATTACACAAGTATGCCATTGCTCATAGGTTTCACTACAAATTTGTCAAGAATGACTCTTCTCGTGTAACCGCAGAATGTGCTGGTGGAGGGTGTGATTGGCGTATACATGCATCAAAGTCTCATTCAAAGGAGTTCATGGTCAAGAAAGTTTTTGGTACTCATACTTGTGAATCAGAGACCATCAAAAGTCATCGTTTGGCATCTCAGAAATGGGTTGCTAGTGTTATTAAGGAAAAAATACGTGATAGTCCAAACTACAGGCCAAGAGATATTGCGAATGATCTGCAACGTGAATATGGATTGTGCCTCAACTACTCCCAAGCTTGGCGTGGTAAAGCAATAGCCCGAAAAGAACTTTACAGCTCAGATGAAGAGGCATGCAATCAGCTACCTTGGTTTTGCCAAAGGATTGTTGAGACCAACCCTGGAAGTGTGGCTACAGTAGTAGCCTTGGACGATTCGAAGTTTCGATTTTTTGTTGCATTCCATGCCTCCCTTCATGGTTTTGAGCATGGTTGCAGGCATCTTCTCTTTCTTGATGCGATTTCTGTCAGATCAAATAAACACTGGAAGATATTAGCTGCTACTTCAGTTGATGGTGAAGGTGATATGTTCCCTGTTGCACTTTCTGTAGTGGATGATGAGAATCAAGAAAATTGGCATTGGTTTCTTGAGCAGCTAAATGATTCATTGCCCGCACTTGGAGCAATAACATTCATATCTAATGGTAAGAATGCTCTTTGGGACGAGGTTTCTCTTATATTTCCAGATAGTTATCATGGATACCATGTCAACTGTTTTATTGAAGAATTCAAGCAGCAATTGGATGGCAGTTGGAGTGAAGATGTAAAAGATACGATGGTTGCACATCTTGAGAAAGCCATTTATTCATGCAAAGTTGATGAATTCAATCAGTATGTTGAAGTTATCAAAACTGAATCTGATAAGCTTGCAGAATGGCTTTTGGAAACTAAACCAGAGCGGTGGTCAGATGCCTTTTCAAAGGGTCACGACTTGGCCAGTACACTTGTAATGTTTCTGAGACAATTTCAGATTGGATTCCTAGCAGATATGAGCTCTCAGTAGTGCAGTTGGTTGACACGATCAGATGCAACCTAATGGAGATGATGTATACACGCAGGGAATCTTCCAATACCTGGACAGAAGTCTTAACACCATCAGCCAATCAGAAACTTCAGGAACAGATGAACAAAGCTCTCACACTCAATGTTGTCTGCTCAACTGGAAATGATGGAAATGGTCATGTGTTTGAGGTTTGTGATGACTCCGTCAATGTTGTCAACATTAATACATGGGAGTGCACCTGCAGAAAATGGCATGTGTCTGGGATTCCATGCTCACATGCAATTGCAGTATTTGACCGTACTGAGCAGTCTCCACTTGACTACTGCTCAAAGTATTTCACAACAGAATGTTACCGCTTGACTTATGCCATGTCCATAAATCCAATACCCGATGTTTTTGTACCTACTGTAGCATGTGACCCGTCACAGGGCACGACATTACTTTCAAGCCCCATTCTGACCCGAAGACAAGTGGGCAGACCGAAGGAAAAACCAGCTGATCCGCGTATTGCAATCAAAAGAGCAGTGCGCTGCAGCAGATGCAAGGGCTATGGGCACAATAAAGCAACTTGCAAAGTCCCCATCTCAGCCTAGTTATCCCAAATGTAAATTATGTGGTAGTTGCTTTCTCTGTGCTTAAGTACGAACTCCAGTTGAACCTAATGTCAAATGACATCGCTTACGGTGGCGGAACCAGGAACTTTGATTAAGAGCGTATGTGTGAGTGTGATAAATTTATACAGCAACTGTATGTTTCAACAGCTTTTTCAATGCTTATACACATGTAGTTAGTGTTCATAACTAAAAATCACAATATTATGGTAAGAAATGACAGAGAATTGATGACTTGTATGCATTAGTTTTTTTGAAGGGATGTTAAATTCGTTGCATGTGTGTGTGTGTGTGTGTGGGGTGGGGGGGTGGGGGCATGCCCCTGTTAGCACTTCTCTGGTTCTGCCACTGATCGCTTATTAGCTGGCAAACTATTATTTGTTGATTACAACATAGAGCAGTGTTATTGCAGATGTGCTTGACGTCTGGCTAACATTATGTTGAATCAGAATCCAAATGTTTCCATGTCGGAAGATTTGGCATCGAGAGACCAATAGCTGCTTTGGGTGTCTGTTGTTGTTGTTGATTGGGCTGTGAAATCAGAATGTGCAGGCTCTGCCCAACAATTGGTGTCTGTTATTGTTGTTAATTGGGCTGTGAAATCAGAACATGTGCAGGCACTGCCCAACAATTCGAAGTGCGTTGAGATTCCTATGTGAAATAAGGTCTGAAGCTTTGATTTGAGGTCTGTTTAGCTTTAATTTGAGCCCAATTATTCTGCACTTATAAACTAGACTGACCATTCTTATTCCAAAAACTGCTCAGGGTTGCAACTTTGCCATTATATATAGGAGGATGATGATTTCGGCTCAGACTTGCTGAGGATGCTTCTCATCAAAGCAACCCTAATAATGTAGATGCCTTCGATAAAATCCCACATCACCTTAGCACACAAGCGACTAATATGCTGTCAGTTCCTCCAACTTATCAATTGATTTGCATACAACTTGTCTGTGTCTTTCATGCAATAAAAAATACATTTCTTTTGACAATGATTATAAAAGTTATGCTAATAACTTGTCAACAATGATAACTACGCATATGGTGATCAAACAATGAAAAAACCTTTTTACAGGAAATCTCTGTATACATATGGTGATCAAACAACTTATAAAACATTTCTGTGTTAGCATTCCAAGAAGAATGCTGGTTTTAATAACAGTGATTGCCCTTCTCCGACCCTTACTGCCCAACATATAGACGCAAAAATTTGGTTGTTTGTGCAGGACATAAGATAAGCCTGGAAGATCTGCTTAACTTCAGTGCAAGTCTTGTCGATTTGGAACCTAAGTCGTGCCAATCAATTTGACATATAATTGACAAGAGAAATGATAATCAGTAAATTAATTTAATGCGGAATATGTCGTTTGTGATTGAGACAGTTCCGTGATCAGCCAAAGAGCCGATATAGTAAGACTGTCGACTATAGAGCTGATATCCATACATATTGATAGCATTAAATAATTCAAATTAACATCGTCGGCTAAAAGAGAACATATGCACATATAAATAAAGTAAATGATGGAGCCGATGAATATAAGATAAGATAGAGCATCAAAGTATAAGCCATCGGCTAAAGAGACGATGAAGCATACTGTGCAAACAATCTTCTATTTTATTATAAAAAGTTCTATAAACTGATAAAGTGTAATCTAGCGTCACCATCAATCAGCAGGTCGAAGCGATACAGCGTTGGCAGCAGAGTAATGGAAGGAGATAATAGCCAACATTGTGTTTCCTCTAGTAAGAATATACTTAAATTCTAGGAAAATTGATTGATCTAGCTTTCTTTCTCACAAGTTCAGTGATGGAAGGAGATAATAGCCAACCTAAGTGGCTAATCGTTTTTGTCATGACGTGCAACAAACCTGAGTGGACCTAGGACAAAGGCAGAGATATGCACTGTGTGGAGGGACACGGCCCAGACCTCAACCCATGTTGTGTCATCATGTGTGCCTCAACCTCCGTCTAGTGGTGTCTAGGGAATCAGGGCGACGCTTCACGCGGCGCACGCGCGCCGCTATCCGAACGGGCGCACGCCCTTCTTCTTCCCTCGCGTTAGCCCCCCCCCGTCCCCGCCCCGCCGGCCCCTAGGGGCTCGCCGAGCGCCCCCTAGGCGCCGGCGGCGCCCGCCTCCCCTGCCCCCTCTCTTCTTCTCCAACGCCGGCGAGATCGCTGCCGCCATGGATTCCGGCGACATCCCCCGCCGCCTACCCATGCCCACCGGATGGGGCCTGCCCTGGCCCGGCTTTCAGCGGCGCCGCCGCCGCCGCTCGCTCACCGCCGCCGATCCGCCACCACCGCCCGTTCACGACCGCCGCCGCCGGGCCGGCCGGATTCTATACCCGGGATTCCTCCCCGGAACCCTAACCGCCGTCGTCCTCGCCGGGGCCCTAAAGCTAGGGATGGTGGCTGAACCCCTAAAGCTAGGCACGGCCGCCGCCCTTGTCCACCGCCCGGCGGGCGGCGCCCCCCGCCCGCCGCCGCCCGCCCACCCCGGGCCCCCTCCCCACGCCTCCCCCCCTCCAAGACGCTGCCAGCGCCGTCTTGGCGCGGCTATGGATAGCGGCGCTGCGTGCGCCGTATAAGAATCGTGAGGGAATCAACAACATCTCGCCATATCAACTCTCCATGCATCTGTTGCGCTCTTCAAAACACACTAGCCTCGTGTTCCCCTTGAATCCCATAGTATTTCCTCACATAAGTGGCTCATCTATTTTGTATCTTTCTCTGTCAGCCACTATTTATTGATGTACAGCTCATGATGAGTGCCACAAATTCATTGATGTACAGCTCACAAAACGTGTCCTTCTCAACAACAAAATAGCTTTAGACAATTTGGACGCTTTTAATTAAATCTTTAAGCAAGAAAAAATATACATATTTTACCTTCTGGCTATATTTCCATTTTTAATTATTTTTTTTGGTATACGACTCACAGCTAGTTATGGCACTATATTAACCATTATTTGTGAAGGGTTCAACTAGAATATTACCTCACTATGCATGTTCACAATAGAATCATAAAAAATATCGCCATATAATAACCATAAATTTTCAAATCTCGACGTAAAAATTGTAACACACAAAAAAAAAAAAAATTGTAACAAGACACCTATGTAAAAGTTGTAACACAAAAAAACCAAATGTCGATTAGACATTTTGTTTCTACTAATAAGAATGTATTTAAATTCTAGAAAGATAGGTTAATCTAGCTTTCTTTCTCACAAGTTGAGTGATGGAACGAGATAAAAAGCAACCTAAGTGCTAAACTATTTTTGTCTTCCACGCAACAAACCTGTGTGGACCTAGGAGAAAGCCAGAAACAGGCATTGCGCCGCGTTATGTGCCTACTTCACATTACTACATCTCGTCAGCGTCCATCCAGTAGTGCCTAGTGAATCGCTAACACCCTTTTCCATACCAACTCTCCAAGAATCTATTGCGCTCTCTCAAACACACACTAACATCGCATTCCCTTTGAACCTTTTTCTCACGTAACTACATAAGTGACTCATCTATTTTGGATCTTCCCCTCTGAGTCACTAATTATTGATGTATAACTCGTGAGTGACTAATAGAAACGACAATAGCTCTTACTTTGCAAAGCGTCTTCTTCAAAAAAAAAAAATAGCTTTAGAAAATTTGGATTTTTCGATAAATCTTCAAGCAAGCAAAGAGATGTACATCTTTTATCTTCTGGACATATTTTCATTAATTATTTGTTTATTGGTATATAACTCATTACAAGTAATATGACACTACATTAATCATTATTTATGAAGGGTTCAACAAGAAAATTATCTCACTATGCATGTTCATGATAGAATTATATGACATTTATTGCCCTATAAATACTCTAGTTCTCCTTTGTAAGTAGACACTTAATACCATCCTATTTTAAACATTTTGTTTCTACTAATAAGAATATATTTAAATTCTAGGAAAATTGGTTAATCTAGCTTTCTTTCTCACAAGTTCATTGATGGAAGCAGATAGCAGGCCTAAGTGCCAACCATTTTTGTCTTGATGTGCAACACACCTCTATGGACCTAAGACAAAGCCAGGAATAGACACCGCAAGGAGGGACGCAGCCCAGCCCTTGACCCATGTTGTGTGCCTACTCCACATTACCTCATCTTGTCAGCATCCGTCTAGTAGTGCCAAGTGAATCATTAACATCCTGAGCCATACCAACTCTGTGACATCTGTCGTGCTCTCCTCGAATTTCATAATATTTCTTCAGATAAGTGCTTTGTCGATTTTGTATCTTCCCTCAAAACCACTAATTTCTTGTTGTACTGCTCACGATTGCTTGGTAGAAACTGGAAGGGCTCTTTCAACACAAATCACATCCTTCAATTCTTTATAACAAAGTAACTTTAGAAATTTAGGATACAACAGTCTATAAATCTTCAAGCAAGCAAAGAGATATACCTTTTATCTTTTGACTATATTGCCTTAAGTAATATTTTATTGGTATACAACTCACTACTAGTAACATGGAACTATATTAATCATTATTTATGAAGGGCTCAACAAGAAAAATACTTCACTATGCATGTTCATGACAAAATCAGAAAACAACATCTCGATCAACAAGAAAAATACTTCACTATGCAACCGCCCAAGCCCTTGATCCTCATCTTGTGCGTACTCCCTATTACCACATCTCGTCAGTGTCCGTCCAGTAGTGCCTAGTGAATTACTAGCATCTTGCGCCATACCAACTCTCAAAACATCTACTACACAAACACACACTAGCATCGGTTTCCTCTATATAATCTCATAGTATTTCCTCACATAACTACATAAGTGACTCATCTATTTTGGATCTTCCCTCCAAGTCACTAATTTATTGATGTACTACATCACTAGTACCTAGTAGCACCTGCAACAGCTCTTAGCTCTTTCCTCGCAAAGCGCATCCTTCTTTACAACAAAGTAGATTTAAAAAATTTGGATGCTTTCCATAGAATCTTCAAGCAAGCAAAGAGATATACATCTTTTATCTTTGGGCTATATTTCCTTAAATAATTAGCTTATTGGTATACAACCCCACTAATAGTAATATGGCACTACATTTTTATCATTATTCATGAATGATTCAACAAGAAAATTACTTCAGTATGCATGTTCATGAATAAAACAAATATTGCGATATAAATAATTACACTTTTTTTATTCTCCTTTGAGGCTTTGTAAGCAGCCACATAATATCATATCCTATTTTGTACGTGTTACAGGACATCAACTTAAAAATTGCAACATAAAAATAAGAAGACATCGATCTTAAACATTTTTTTTTACTAATAATAATTACTCAAATTCTAGAGAAATTAGCTAATCTGGCTTTCTTTCTCACAAGTTCAGCGATGGAAAGAGATACTAACCAGCCTAAGTGCTTAACCATTTTTGTCTTGCCGTGCAACAAACTTGTTGGACCTAGGACAAAGCTAGAAACATGCATAATGTGGTGGAACATGACCCGACTCTTAGAGCCTGTTCGGCCGGTCGGGTCAGCGGCAGCTTGTGTGAGAAAGAATCGCTTCCGATCTTTGGCCGTGAGAGAAAATATCGGCCGACCGGGTAAGCCGATAAGCCGCCAGAAACAGGGCCTTAGCCTGGGTTTCCTACTCCGCATCACCACATCTCGTCGGCGTCTTGCCTAATGAATCACTACCATCTTGCGCCATACCAACTCTCCAAGCATCTATTGCACTCTCTCAAACATACACTAGCCTCACACTTCCCTAGGATCTCATAGTATTTTTCTCACATAAGTGCCTCATCTATTTTGTATCTTCTCCTAGGTCTCACCAATTTGGTGATGTACACCTCATGAGTGCCGGGTAGAAACTGTGACAACTCTCCTTCTCAAGAACAAAGCAGATTTAGAAATTTTGAATGTTTTTCGATAAAATCTTCAAACAACCAAAGAGATATACATCTTTTATCTTTTGGCTATATTTATATTAATAGTTTTTTTAACAATTTAATGGTATACAACTCACCACAAGTAATATGGCACTACATTAATCACTATTTATGAAGTGTTCAACAAGAAAATTACATCACTATGCCATGTTTATGACAGAATCATAAAGATAATATTGTCATATAAATAACTATAAATTTTTAGTGTCCTCTGTATGTTCATCATAAAGGAAAAATATCGGCATGTAAATATAACTATAAATTTTTAGTGTCCTGTATGTGTAGCCACTAATATCATCCTATTTTATACTAGTTCTTCCTCCTGCTCCAAATTGTGTAGGTCGTTTTGGGATTTCTAGATGCATTCGTTTTACTATGCACCTAGACATAGTGTATAACTAGATGCGTAGTAAAACAATATATCTAAAAAAAATAAAGTGAACTACAATTTGGAACGGAGGGAAAGACAAA
Source organism: Hyparrhenia diplandra (assembly GCA_015847255.1). NCBI lineage: Eukaryota > Viridiplantae > Streptophyta > Magnoliopsida > Poales > Poaceae > Hyparrhenia > Hyparrhenia diplandra. The sequence continues at coordinate 13,887 of JADLZK010009579.1, read as the reverse complement.
GACATCCGTTTAATAATTACAATATAAAAATAAGCAGATCTCGATTTTATAATTTTTGTTCCTACTAATAAGAAATGGACATTCAAAATTTAATTTTAGAAAAATTTCAAGTTCAGTGGTGATAACCAGTCCAAGCGCCGGCGTAACCCCTTTTTGTCTTGACCTGCAACAAACCTGTGTGGACTGACATACGTGGACCTAGGACCAAAGCCTGGAAATCAGGCGCCGCGCGGACGGACCCGACACGACCCGTCCGGCCCTCGACCCTCGGCATGCCCCTCGCGTGCCTCTGCTCCGCGTCACCGCATCCCCGTCCAGCCAAAAGCGCCGACGCGTGAGTCACTGACGTGCAGCCCTCCTGGCATCCGCTGCGCTCTCCCGAACACGCACCACACCAGGCTGGGTGTCCTTTCCCTTCCGTTTCCTCCGGGCGCCTGGACCCTGCCGTCCGAATCGCCCCCTCCTTAACCCCAGCGTCGCTTTGCTCGTGCAGCTCTCTCGCCGTCCTCTCCCTCGCTCGCTCCAAACCCCCCGCTCCCCCCTCACGCTCCCCACCCACCTCCTCCCTCGAGGCCATGCCGAGCGCCCTCAACCTGGCCTGAGCGCGAGCCCGATCCCCATTCCCGTCATGGATCGGCCGCCGCATCTCGTCATCGACCTCAACGAGGCTCCGTCGCCGCCGCCGGGCGATACCCCGCCGGCGCAGGCCCCTTCGCCGCCGCGGGGAGTTGGCTCCGCCCGTCAACCCCCGCTGCCGCTGCCTCCACCGCAGCTTCCTCCTGTGCTGCCCCTGGGTGTGCCGCCCAACCAACAGGCGCGGCTCCAGCAGGAGGCGCTCGACGTGGTGCTTCGGGTCCACCGCCCCCTTGAGCTGAGGAATACTCCCTTTGGGCCCATCGGGAACGTGCCCGCCGGCTTGCTCCCCGGTATGGGGCTGCCGCTGCTCCCTCTGCCACCGCCGGCGCCTCACCCGGGGAGGCGGGTTGGGGCGCCCCGCCGGCGCCCTGCTCGTCCTGCAGCCGCCCGGATTCTCGGCGGAACCTTGGTCTGCGACGCGTGTGACAGGGGTTCCATCCCAACTGCGTCCGCGTCTGGCCGCCTCTCCTGCCCCCGCCCCGCCACCCGGGCCCCTGGCGCGCGGCGGCCCGCGCCGCGACCAACGAGGACTGGATCTGCCCTGATTGCGAGGGCGTGGCGCTCGCTCCACCCGCTGGAAGCTCGGTGCAGTTCAGCTTGACATCAACGCTGCTCCGCCGGAGGACCCCGTCGCTGTCATTGCCAACGACATCCGCAGGCAGTTACTCCAGCTCTTTTTACTTATCACCGTTATTGATATTATTATTGAGGTTATTGAGCTTGCATACTTCTCCATCCAACTCCTTAGTCTTAGAGGCTATGAATCTGAGTAACCTGCTGGTTGCAAAACGCTGGTACTAAGCAATCGGTGATGGTAATAAGAGTGATAAACAGCACAACAGGGGATAATGCGTTGAACCTTGTTATTACTTATTCTGTTTGACTCTATGTTTGTTTCAGTGCTTGCTATTGTTATAGTCTTACAAAGTTACAGCTAGTTTGTTGAGTAAGCTGGCGCCTGTGCTACACTAACTTAATGCTATGTTGCCTTAGTTTTTTTTTTCACTGCTCTGTTCTAACTGTATGTATCATAGCATTGTATTTTCCCTGTGGCGTAGGATGATTCTTGTATTACCTTTCTTGTATATTAGGCCCTTTGGGACCACAACACAGGGCTGCACGATCAAACATAGACAATATAGGTTGCTTTCGACTTCCGTTCAAAACTTATAAGTTAGCCACCACAACATGTCTTTGACATGTTTGTGTGAGTCCCATTGTGAATATAGGGCCTACAACTACATCCGGAGGTCAAAGATAAAATCATTTGGAAATGGAATGAGCTTATAGAGCACTGTTTTTGGGAGCTTGCCAATGGTACAAAACAAACTCCATTTGGACGGCGCATGCGGAAAATAAATGCAATCCTTATCCAGAACAAGATACAACCAATAGTCTTAAGCTTCGAGGCCGGCCACATCACCATGCTTTTGTGCACTATGCAATGGCCCACTAAAGACCAACCACTACCTATACTTGGCCTACCCCTTTGCCTAGGCGGTCTGGAGCCCTGTTACCTATTGGGAGCACTTTTTCCACCATTGATGTGGCACAACATGCAAACTTCGACACCCTAGCGGACTAGTGAGAGCATTTCCTGCCGATCCCCAAAGATCATAGCGAGCTTTCAATGGCCTAACTATCTACACAATGTGGAACCTTTGGAAAGAGCGACCGTAGGATTTTCAAGAATACTCACGTCATGACCCTCCAAGTCGTGGGAAGGATCAAAGAAAACGTGGAAATCTACAAAAGGGCACACTGTATGCAAAATCCTAACTTTAGTTTCTTATTCTTTGGGCTCACTCGCTAGTTTGGGCATGTTTGTTTACCTCTCTTCCCATGTATATAAAACTCTTCCTCTTAATTGGTAGACAGAGCTCTTTCCATTTGTGTTCAAAAGAGAAGGCGGAGTACTATTTACTCACTATAGTTCCTCTTTTGTTTCGAGCATCGCCTCAATCTCGAGGTTATATTGCATAGTTGGACGTCGTCGGTAGCGAGCTCTTGTTTTTCATTCATCGCCTCGTGTCACCATCATGCATCCATTGCTATTGTGCACACCCGGATCAATCTCTTCGGTTGTCACCACAAACAAGAACCTCCACTACAAGTTGCAAGAAGCACATGAATATCCCTTGTAGGTTTTATTGTTGGGCGTCGACTCCCAGGCTATTGCATCATATGCACTCTGCCCCTCTTATGCTTTGGCCTTGTTTTTGAGACGCCATAACTTTTCCTCTTTCAACGACGCTAATTTGTGGTGTACATGTTTATTTTAGCTTATTATATTCCGTGTTTGCAAAATCTCACTTAAGTCCGTTGCATGTTCCCTTGGCTCATGGTTCTATTGAAGCTATAGCTATGCCAAACAATGAGACTTTTGCCCTAGTCGCCTACATAACCACTATTCACTCTTAATGCTCATCTCCTCTCAGTTTAAGTAAGGAATGTCTTTCTTAGTGATGAGATTCATAAGGGTCTTCATGCAACAACTGTAACCCTCCATGACTCTTTCCATAAGCTGGTGTACTCAGTGCTTCATTGCATCATGTTCTCTTGTGTGATTGATCTATTGTATATGAAGCATCCTCATGATTGTCAAGTTGGTGGAAAGTTGCTCTACGGAGAATCTAGGCTACCCTTTCTTTCAATAATATGGACCACTAATTATTGTTTAGGGTTAGGTGAGCTTGATATTTTCTACGCTTGGAGACAATGTGATGTATCCGTCTAAATGAAAATGACTTGTTGACTGTTGTGGAGGTGTATTAGGGTTTCTCTAGTGGTCAATTTAAACCAACTCATCGTCCTAGGTGTGGCCTGCGTCGACCAACCATTTGGAGGGAGCGACTCGTCGAGGAAAACAATGAGCCGATGCAAGAATACAAGTTGACTCTTGAGTAAAAGCTATTTTTGGGCGCGATTCTGCCCGGAACAAGTCGGCGGGAGACGGAGCGAGCGCAGCGGCGGCCCGACGGAGAAATGAAAATTTGGGATCCTCGCCCCGTCGGTTGAGATCAACGATCACGAGTTCGCCCGGTCGTCTTATTGCGGAGAGTTGGGACTTCGCCCGTCCGAATCCGCATCTTGTTGGAGGATTCTCCGGTCGTGCGACTGCGGCGCCGCTCGAGGCTCCGTCGAACCGCCCGACCCAACGTGGGCGTGGAGGAAGGCGACCATGGATGCGACTTCGTCGGTAGAAAAGGCAGCCATGGGAGGAGCGGCCATGATGCGGACTTCGTCGGTAGAAAAGTTGATAGAAGAAGAGAAAAGGAAGTCGGTAGATGAAAAAGGCAAGCATGAGTTGGGTGGAGGGTCCACACCAATCGGAGAAGTCTGATCGGTTTTTCCACGATGATTCGATTTTGGTTTGACGTGGCCTTCTCTCTCTCCGATAAACTCTTTCTTTATACCATGATTCGACTCAACCGTGGAGCTGCCCCTTACTATGTTTTGCCAAGGCGTCGTTGAAGCAATTGTCGTTTGCTTCTTCTATAACCGAACCATCCTTATTTGAAGGCTGTTGTCATCGTCTATGATGACGTTAGTGCTATTTAATTGTCAACCAACCGAATCACAATCTCATCGAGATAGAACCCTACATTTAGCGCAACAAGATTTCTTTTGTTTGGCAAATCCTTATGTTGTCTCAATCTCTCGATATCATCTACGGAGGACAAATAATTGTTAGTCTTGAATCTTACGTCAATCACTTTGTTGATGTTGTCGATGCGTCTGCATGCCATACCAATAAGTATGTAGATGTTGTCGATGCAGTTGCACGTGAGTGTTAATGTTTTCCTACATAGCTAAACATGCCCTAATTTCTTGGAGATCAAGATCTATTTGTACTGTAATATGCCTATTATATCTCTTGTGAGTGTAAAGTTATTTATGTAATTTTACCTAGCTTTTACACTTCATGGGAGATCATGGAAACGGACACGTCTTGGCTTCACTATATGGGAGATCAAAAGAAATGCAACATCGTGTTGGCTTCACTATATGAGAGATCAAAGAAATGCTACATGTGTTAGCTTTCCACAAACTTTAATTAGTTGTCTTTGCATCCTGTTGGAACCCCTAAGTGATTTGCTCGTTGCAAATAGCCAATTACCAATTTTGTTTTAATTGTGGTGAAGCCTGACGAGCTAGTGACTAATGCTCATTGTTTACATGTTTGAGCATAACTCATGTTCTTATGTAATTTGAGGAATCTGAAGCTTGATGTCTCTCTGGCGTTAGCCTTGAGATGAATCTCTCGGTTTGAACACCGGACTACTTGTTATAGCATATTTTAGCCTTGCATATCAAAGCTTGGAGCTCAACTTAATAATCCACCGTGGTTCAAGTCTGTTTGAGTCTAGCTAAGTGACTAAGACGTAGCCCCCTTGTGGAGCGGCTCAGGAGGCGAGCCCCCCTCGCGGGTGGACTTTGGCACGATACAAATTTTGCTACTCCTCTTGCCCACCTCCTCATCCTCTTGTTTCAACGAGAGATCTAACATTGATGGATTAGCAGCAATCCACCTTCGGGGCATAAATGCTAATTAACAACCTACTTAAAAATCTACGACCATAGGGAATGCCCCTAGATATTGCAATAAGAAGTTGTAGTAGAATTCAAATGCCGACCCGACAAAGGGAGACCCCAAACACACCGCTCTAACCAATACAATTCGAGAGAGAAGCTCCCTACGACCTACCTCTCTCTCTCACGGGTAGAAAAGAGTTTTAATTTGTGTCATGTGTTGTAGACAAATCTTTTCTTGGTGACACAAAACAAAATTGATAGTGTGGTGTGTTGTATACCAAACCACACTTTTACCAAAGTTCTAGATACAAAATTCCCTATTTAGTTTCACGACTATTGGGTACTGCTAACGATATGGCATATGGAGCTAAGAACACCTTGTTGCCTTCCTATTTTGTATCCTTAGAAAAATATTTCTATTTGGGTCAATTGAATCCATTAAGTCGTCTTTTGCCAACATAGTTTGGATATTCGAGCTTATCTAAGTAATGGTGCCAACTTCTATAACAACTTGATTAGAGATGGATGAGGCCGTTAAGCGTGTCATGTCGGGCCTTAGCTAATGCAGCCCAAAGTTGAAGCCCCTTTGCAATTGCCGCAAAGTGTTAGTTATTGTGCCAAAAGTAAACTTTTGTAGCGAGATACATTGTTAGTGTTTTAAAGGCGTCGCTTAGGTGTCAAGGTGTACCCAGCTTGCCTCAGCTCGCAGTGGCGCCTTGTTGCTTAGGCGTCAGGCGTACCCAAAGATTCTCCTTGACGCCTAGCCGCCTTTAAAACACTGTACATTCTGGTGTATTGCAATCAAAGGCTAGGATTATGACCTATGCTACGGAGATCATTGGGAGCACATTTGATGATAGTAATGATGATCTTTGTGATGAAAGTACGTTGCCCCATTTTGGTCAAGGGACCATTAATCTTTTCTCATGCATCAGACAAGCCCTAATGAATCTCTCAAGAAATTTCGATTCATTCCTTTTGGACTTTAGCTAAGCTTTTGTAGAACAATCATGGCCTCTATGCCATTATTCTCGAGTTCTACACTAGAGCCAATGACCACATTAGAGGGTATGTGGTTCACCAGCACTCTAGTGTGACCAGGCAGTAAAGAACCATGTAAACATTTGAAACGCCCAATATGGGAACTCATTAGGAAACTGGTTGTGCTTGAGTCTTTCTTTTGATTGACTCTCCCATGTTACTTTACTTACATTGAACCTTTTTCCCCAAGGTTGCTCTATAATTATTTTTTGTAGACATTGGAAACATTAATCTATTTGTAAAGCTAAATCCTTCGGAGTTGTCATGGTCTGAGCAATGCAAGGTCCGCAAGGCAACAATACTAGAGCCCCTTCAGCCGCTAAGTTCTTTTCCATTCAGGGGTGGATCTAGCACCGGGGCTCTAGCCGCCCCCACCCCCCCCCCCCAACCCCCACCACCACCACACACACACACACTGCCGGTGGAAGTATAGAGTCCCTCCTGCCACTGTTACCTTTTTCTGGTCATAGTTCCACTTCCATCCTCTATTTTGCTCCCATATTAGTTAACAAGGGCAATTATGTCTCCTGCAAAGGAACTTAGATGCCTAGTTGCCTACTTTCCATTTCATGATTTTTACTAAACAAAAATAGTGTCACTTGAATAATATACATGTGAGTAATTTATGGATTTGATTCATACAGTATATTGAGTTATTTACCATTTTACAATACACCAGTGTGGTACACTTGATCATCTTCATTTTACAATACAATCGGAATGGTACACCCAATTACTGGAATTATAACAGTGCTGAATGTTCTGTTCTAAGCAAAACATAATAAGCCATGGGAGTGGAACTAACAAGTAACAAGTAAGTGGGTAGTCGCTCGAACACTTACTGTTTAAAGTTTCGGTATTTTCAACTGTGCCAGTTAGGTTGTACAGAAAACTGTTATTTTCTTGATTGTCTTTTTCTGTAAACACAAATTGTAAACCTATTCATGCCTGATTTTTGCTGTTCTGCACTCTGGTTTTGGAAGGTCTCAAGCCTTGCACTTATTTCCATTCTCATGGTATTTGCATGAGTTGGAATTTGGTGGGATCAAGTACCTCCTATGTGCTTTTACCCATGGATGGGCGGGCATGCCACTTAATTTAGGCCACACAGATATGTCCCACATTTCACTTTTTCTAATATATGCATGTTGCTGAGTGATGGATCCTTCTGCCTATACTGTTTCTATTTAATATGCATTGTTATCACTCAGTGGTTCAAAGAATAGCAATGTTGTTTTTTTCTTGTTTCAACATCAACATTAGTGCTGTTAGCAGCCCTTCAATATGTGCTTTTGATGTAAAATTCTGGATCAAATTGTTACATCTCATTTGGGTCTTTAAGGAAAGACACAGCTCAGTTCTGTTGCACAGAAAGAACTTTAGTAAGGTGTAATTTTGACATGATTGTTCAACCAGGTGTTCTAACATCAAAATTGTTCTAAAGGTGTCCATACATGATACACCCAATTTGTTCAATCAGGCCCTTATAATTATTTATTATTTCTTGCACACAACCAGGCCTCATTAGATTAAAAAAAAACTTGACCAGGCAGATTTCCCCACTAATTTTTGTTCTAAAGAAGTTTGTGCCAGCCTTCAACCTGAACTGGTGATGGGGTTTCATCGACCCTCCAGACTTTTTTTTTTTTTTTTTTTGACAACTGACCCTCCAGCCTTGAATGGTCTAACCATTGTAACTCTGGAGATTTGGTGGGCCTCATCAGATATACTTTCTTGAATTGGTGACGGAAATTTGCCAATAAAATATATTAATTAAGGCATTTTTTCTCGCTTTATATTGAGCTGGTAGACTGAGTCTATACACTGGCTTTTCCCCTCTCTATATATATCCCCCCTCTCCTGGACAGAAGAAAACCTAAGAATTACACAGAACCCTAACTATTCTGCCCTCTCCACTCCTGCTTCTAATCAGCGCCTCCATCCTGCATTGGCCAACAGGGATTTTTATAGATCTGCAAATCGGGTCATCTTGAGGTATAGATCTAAGCATAATTTCGTTTCTGATCAGATCTGGGGTGTGAGCATAGTCACCAGAAACAGGATCGATCTGTGTTTGTCGCCCTGGGAATATCGCCCCCCGTTCTGGAAATGCAGGAACAATCTCCTCCCTTCACAAGTAGGGCACCGCGTTTCTTGATCCCAGTTGCTCAGCCCCATTGACCCGGGGACACTCTGATTATGGGGAGGTTGGGGGAACAAGGGGGCTGTAGTTTGTGATGCACATTTTAGGGTTCAAACTAAATTTACAGTATCTGTTTGAGGTGTTTAAACTTGCATCATATCACCAGTATTACAGCATACTTAAGATTTTGTCAACTTGAGAGAGCTTTCCGTGGATCTGATCCATGTAAAAAAAAAAGACCTTATCTTCGTGTTTTAGTGGGTAAATCTTGCCGACAGTGGGGGGTTCTGTAATGGGATGAGAAAGATTGTGCAAGTGTAAAGTGGAGGATTTAGCAATGCCGAAGAGAAACGTATTTATAGTGGCTATCTGCAAATCCAACACCAATCCCCACAGCTAGTGATGATTTGCAGCCTAGTGGCGATGACAACCATATCATCATCACTGTTAGTTGCTAACTTCTTAAAGGCTTGGTTGACAGTTGACACAAATAACCTGGTACTGGAATGTAATGGATAGTTTCTTCAAGTTCAGAGACACGACCTTTGTTTTCCTAATATTTAACTATAGTGTAAATCTTGTCCCTATTTTTTTTTACTGTTCAAGTTTCCAGACAGAAATATTGAAACAAATTATCCAGAATTGGAAGTCTTGCATTCACTACAGTAGCTTTTATCAGCATCATCATTATTATTATGGGGCACTCCTTGTCATTGCCATGCTAGCTGTTTTTCTTGTTTTTTTTTTTTTTTTTTTTTTGAAAATGGTACAGCAGGGGAAGCCCCCACTGTAAGCTTTTATATTAATAAAATAAAAGAAGTTGTACAGGCAAACAACAAACAACAGCAACTAAAAACCCTAAGAGAGGCAAAAGAAGCTGTTTTTCTTGTCAGTCTGGTTTGTGCTATGATCACGATTTACTTGAAAGTTGAAACATCCATTCAAAGAAGGCACTTTTGATTTCCTGATATTCCATTTGCTAGCTCGGGATGTAACATGTTTAAACTTTCCTCTTTTTTACCAAACTAGGAATTATGTTCTATATGCTGGAATGCCTTTGGTTACTCTGACAGTAACAATGCCCATGAACTCGGTAGAAGCTTTCTGCTAAGTGCTAGCTTAATCATACAGACAGTATTATCATGAGGTGGTTAATAGGTTCTTGTGACTTCCACAGGCAAAATATCTCTGATGGACCTCAGTTGACAGTTGCCAACTTGCCACATTTTGAGGGAGTTCACTTGCAGAATACTACTTTTATGGTAAGTATAACAGAGCAATCATTTACTTTTTATTTGATGCAAGTGAGATTTGTTGTTTGTTAGCTTTTAGGCAGCTATATGTATCTTTATTAAAAGGCTTTTAGACAGGGATTTGTAGCGCTAACTTGGTATGTTCAGTGCCTAGCCATTGTGTGCCACTTCTGCATGGTTTCTGGCTTCCAAAAACATTTGTTGTCTTACTAACTTTTAAGTGAACTGCATGGTGTTCATTTGCATATATTATAAACATATGGTTTGTGGTTTCAAATGTGAATATTGGTGCAACTTATACTAATTACACATTGTTGTAATGTTGTTGTTGTAGATGGAATGCAGTTTATGCCAGCATTTGATCTTGCCCAGTGTTTTGGCATGAGACAAAATTTTACTTCCATGGACCGAGATTTAAATGCTGATGGAAACGCGTGCAAAAGGTCAGTTCCTTTACGCAGACGAAGAGATCTTCCACAAGCATCAACATTACCCAAGGTTGCTGAGAACCATGAGTTAGGAAGTGCTGGCATTTCTATGGATCCATCATTTTTAACAACGCAATCGAACAAAGTCTAGTGAAAACAGAAGTTCCTAAAGCCTCCAAAATTTCTTATGGAGAACAGTAATCATCAGCCACATCATCATACAGTGAGTATCTTGCTTTGTCCATTTCAGATTCTACTACACCATTCAATGCACATTTATGTCACTGTTATTTGACATACAACTTTTTAGTACCAGAAGTGTATTTCTTTTTGATACTGATTTGAACTGAATGCATTTGCTGTGGTGAAACTCTAGGTTGCCCTACCTGTTCAATGTAGTGATTTTTTTCATTACCAGCAGGAGAAATTGATACTGGACAGAGTTACCATAATTCCTACCAGATATGGCCAGTTGGGTTTACATCTTACTGGCATGATAGAGTTTACTGGTTCACTGTTTGAGTGTGAAGTGATTGATGGGGGAAACTTTGGACCTTTGTTTAGATGAGAAAGGTTACCGTGTTCAGCGTTCCAACTTCCGGATGCATCAACCACAGTGTGCCCAAATGTTGTTAGAAAGGCTGATACAATAGAAAACAAGGGAAGGTAGTGGTTGATTGAAGATACTACTAATGATGCTGATGATAATATTTCTATGCTTTTATCAGATTTCTCCAAGACGAATCAAGATTTCTTACCATGTCTTGGTAATGATATGGAGGAGTAAAGAGAGTTTTAGGATGCAGTAATGTACAAACTTCGAATATGATACAGTGCCAGCTGTATTCTCAGATCCTGGGTCTTTCAGTTGGACACCGACTAATGATGCAAATATGTATGACAAAATTGGTGACTTCAGTTATGAAGGAACATCACCTTCCTCAGTCTGGAGGATGGTTTTGTGCTATGATGGAAGCTTGTGAAAAAATGTACAAGGAGCATGGACATCTGGTATTATTCTGCACTCACAGTAGTGAAAAATCTTCATTTCACTATGAGAAAGTGGACGTCAGCGAACTGATAGTCCTTTTGATCTATTGGCTAGAAAGTTTTGCTCATCAAATGGACCTAAGGTACCACGGTTTATAGAAAAGGAGAATGATGTGGAATCAACGTACTACTTAAAGAATGGTTGTATCGGACAGAATCGGGTTTGATATTGAATTTGTTCAAGAATTTGTGGAATCTTCCTAAATCCAGGGCTTTTGTTCAAACTATCAGTTTTTGTGTAACAGGACTGGAAATTTCAACTCTTCGCTGACAGATTGCAAGTGGGCACACCTGATGACTGTTAATAAAAATAGTCCGTTGCATGGGATGCCAAGTCATACCATATGGTAGACATGGATCTGTAGTGAGTGGGCCACAGGATCATGCTCAGCCTAGCTCTTTTAGCATCCGTGGAGGCTTCCTCAGGAAATCCTATTAGCCAAAGCTTCCACCAGAATTGGCAGGGGGATGCTCCAGGTAGTTTTGGTTCCTGTTTCTTTCACTTGTTCACTGTTTAAGGAAAAACACCTTTTTATTTTTTATTTCTTGGTTCTTATTCTTGCTACTGGGTTGTCTGTGCTTGTAGATATTGGAGTTTCTTGGGCGATTTGCTGGAAATCATCGGCCTAAAGAACTCCTTCAATTGAGCAAGTAGAAGATGAACTCATTGATCCATGGCCAATTCACGTGAATCAAAATGACACCCAAACTACAGAGATCTCACTTCACCAATGAATTCACCTGCTAATATCTCTACATCATATTCAAATGGTGAATGTGGTATAATTGAAGTTGAAGAAAATGGTATCTGTGTCTATTCCAGTTGAATTTCTTCCAGCACGAGAAGCTTCTGCTCAAAATAAGTTGGCTGCCCAGACACTTGGGAGATGTAGTGGTTTAGTGTTGCCTGAAATCACCTTGCACTCTTGAAGGTTCTTTTCACCGAACTTGTATCTAGAGTTGCAATTTTTTGTGGATCAAAATTGATTTGAAGGAATCAAATCCAGACGAGGGAAGAAAAAGGGACACTGATACTCTGACAAGAGAGTTAAAGATTGATATGCTGACTGCTAACAACTTGCTTGGCCAGAGTTGGCTAGAAGATATATTTTAGCTGTTTCTTCCATGGTGGCTGTATGGATTTATCTGATATTTCTAGTCGAAGAAAATTGTTCCGCTGCCTACAGGGTGATGGTGGTATTTTCTGTGGGCTCTACCTGGGGTTGTTGGCATGGAGAAGGATGCATCGGTGAGGAGTTTGCTTCTTGTTAGCTTTTCTTGCAATTTTGATTTATTTAGATATGTAATTTGTCCTGTCTCTGTCTTCAAATTTTGATAGTTTCAGTGAGTGTAGTTTCGCTTTATCATCTTTTCATCCATTTATGTTGAACTTCTTGTTCTATGTATCAACGTCTATAATCAATACTTCCAGCAGGGAGGCTGAATTTGGCTGTATATGTAATATGTCATAGATTACATAATGTGATACTTATGTGGAAATAGTGGAGTTATTGTAGAGTGTGAAATAAGTATTAAAGAAAAGCTAATTTAACTTTCTAGCCATACAAAAGCATCATCTGTAACTATTATTTTCCAAATTATACTAGCTGTGAGTGTTCATTACGCGGTGCTTTCTAATATTTGTTCTATACTGCTGCTGGGAAGATTTTGCTGGAAGAAGCTAGTTCTTGTCCAGCTATGTCCTATATTTTTGTTTTTATATCATAGATCGTAAGGTGCTGTGTTGCTTTTGTGCTATGTTATCTATCATTTCGTTTATAATCCATCGCCCACAATTATAAGAAAATTTTGGAGCATTCAATCAGTAAAGAGGTCTACAAGGGGCAATGCATCTGGACCAACCAAGGTTTGTAAAGTTCCTGCTGCTACTAAGTGAGAAGAAAATTTCTTTTGTGTGTACTTCCTAACGATTTGCATTTGTTTTACTCAAAGTAGTGAACCTTACCAGATGTTTGTTCTTTTTAGTATGTTATTATATAGCTATGAACTATTCGCACAGCAAAGAGGTTGGTCAGTAGGCTTTGATAGCCCTAGATATTATTTGTTTCCTTAAGTGGAATATTGAGCAACCAATTTTGTTGGAATTTTTATCTGGTTAGCTGGTCAAGGTGTACTACGTTGTAGAGGCGCCTTCTCCCACTCTAACATGCTTTTTGGTTATGTAGCTTATCCGGATCAGGAATTTGTTGTAGAAATTTTAATCTGAACATACTGCATGCCAGTACATTCTGATGAAATTTGACATAGTTGCAAAGAGGAATGACACGGACACCAGGTTGGAAGACCATTATACACACATTCAAACTAAGCTAAAAACAATACATTTTAGATTTTTCACAAAAGTTACTGAGAGGGGCAGGGACAAGACATGAACTCATCTTTTGGGGAAAATAATGATTATGAGATTATTGGAAAATGTACTAAAAAGGCATCTTTTATCTTTGTTTTTCAGAAAGCTGTAGTATCCGTCTTGACAGAGGCCTGTCGACAAAAGTGTCCCAGAATACAGAAAAACCAAGAAAGGAGAGAAATATTATCTCTATCTCAGAGGCTATCTTGAAAAGGTGCCGCATTGCCCTCTGCGGCGCTACATTTCCTCTGATGAATCAAAGCAGTTTGCTAATTTGCTTGGAACAACACTAACAAATTCCAGTCGAGAATGAGGATGAGGGCATCCTTGGATTTCCTGGTATGGTGTCTCGCCTTTGACTTCCGCACAATTGATATAAGGTTGCTAAGGGTGCTTATCGTGGATCTTTGGGAGTGCTTTTTCTCGATG
>JADLZK010009578.1:0-124040 GCA_015847255.1 Hyparrhenia diplandra | reverse complement strand
GGTCCATCTCTGGCGACTCTGTTGCTCCCGATTCTCTTGCCATGCGGTACTTTGCACATGGGTATTGGCGTGTGCTCAATGTTCCTAGTGCGGACGTCGAGTCTTTGCTTGTTTGATCTGGATAACCTCCACCCCCTTGTGGTGGTACACTTTTCTCTTGGGCTGGTAGGGGCATATCGTCGGGTGTCGTCAAAAGTCAAATCTGTTGGCCCTCCATCTTTCTTTGTATCTCCTTGAGGCCACTCGATGGTGCCGGTTGGGTGTGGGGGCGGCTCCCACCTAGGATCATGCAGGGTATTACCCACAGGGTCCCCCATAGGATGAGGCCATCTTGCTGAGAACATCGGTGTAGAGGGCGTGGGCGTAGGCGTGGCGTGAAGTAGGGCTCATGGGAGGAGGATCCGACCTCGGTCTCTCGACTGCGTGAAGAAGCGATGGGGGTGTCTTTTTCTGCGCAAGCTATCGGCGATCTCGAGCTCAAATGTTAGTGCACGGCTTTTATACAGCTGGCAAGTCGGGTTAGGTAACCAAACTAAAGTTGCATAGCCCGAGGAAAAGATGACCAAGCTCGCCCGATGATGGTAAAATCTTAACTAAGTGCCTGCACAAAGGCTGCGCATAACAGTCAAAAATCCACAGGTGTGAAATGTACTCTATCTGGCGATTATCCACGGCTCAATCGCGAAGCGAGGCGTGTGATAAGAGATGTGCGGTGACGGGAACAACAACTTTTGTGATAATATGTAAAAAGTTCACGCACATCTCTACCACTTTGGGCTACTTTTCTCCTTGTGGACAATAGCATAGAGTAATTTTAATTCAACCTCATTCACCCATCTAACCCGTGTCTAGGAAACAAAGTCAACGAGATCCGGCGATGGATATATCTAAGTGATGGGTCTTTGGATGCGTGAGTGGCGAGGTTTGAAAATACCCGGCCTCATGAGCACGGGATATTTCCTCCCAAAAGTGATTTCGACAAAGCCGGGAGAGCGGCATCTATGTTTAGTGCACATCTATAGCTGAAACCCAGTGACGAGCTAGGTTCGCCCGTGACATGATAAAGTGTACCAAAAGGCGGAAAAAAATTCCTAGCTGGTCCTCTACTAGTGTGCACAAGAATTGAATTGTCGGGGCGAGAACCTTCCTCCTCGAGAGGGAATATCACGCCACCCGGCGCTCTCTAAAGGATAGGAAATTCATCGTCCATACTGTTTGTTCGAGGAGCTCGGTCGATTCGGGGCGTGTCTTTGGAGACTCTGCGGTCCTTGAGTAGGAGATATGCTTGCATCTCCCGATCTCCACGGATGTCGAATGCGGCGCGTCGGCCGTCGGTGTCGGGGGGAGCTTGAGCTTCTTCCTCCCCCAGAGCGGGTGCGGCGTCTTCTTGCATGGGGAGTCTTCAAGATCATCAAAGTTGAGGCGGAGCTTGTGCTTGTTTGTCGTGAGCTATGTCTTGACGACCGCCTCAACCGGCGAAGATCTTCAGAAACTCTTCATGAAGCCCAAAAGCGATTGAGCAAGACCTCGGGTGTGCAAGGGTTAGATGAAAGTATGAACTTTCACACCGTGTTCTTGCTCGGGACAATGTTTTTGGTGGAGAAAATGAAGTGTAGAACAAGTGGGAGAGAGTGTGAGTGAGAGAGAGTGAAAATGAGAGGTGGGTGCTCTCACACCGGTGCTCGGGCTATTTATAGCCGAGCCAGCGACAGTCGGTCCACACAGCGGCTAGGAGCCGTTGGCGAAGCGACCCGGCGGCGCCCGGCTGGGGGTCTTGGGGTGCTTGTGGCGCGCCTCTTTGGCCCGATCTTTGCGCTTCCGGCGGGCGTGCTCAACGGTCACGAAAGTTCGTGGCCGTTGTTTGCTTTCTTATTTGGTTCGACCATTTTCTCCCCTTTTGAATTTCTCCAAAAATTTTCAAATATAAACTTATTTTTAAATAGAAAAATTATTTTAAAAATATTTTTGTATATACTTTTTTTCATGTAGAAAATAATTTTTCTATATTTTCCATGAAAAAATTTATTTATGAAGATTTTTTATTTTAGTTTTCGAAAATATTTACTCACGATTTTATGTAATAAATATTTTTGTTAATTTTGATAATAAAATATTTTATAAAACATTTTTTTTTTAAATGTACCCCATTTTTTTTTTTCTTTTGAAGCGGGTTATTTATAGTCGGCTGTCGACCCTCCACCTTCTTGGCGGGGAGCACACACTTTCCGGGGGTTTGGTCGGATCCTCCAACACTCCACACCGGTTTTGATGATGATGATTGCGGGTGTGTTGTTGCTTGTACCTAATGAATGGGCACTTTACACGCCTTGTCTCGACATGGAAGGCGATGAAGCCCTTCCCCAAGGGCCCGATGTCGGCTTTGGCCGTATAGAGAAATGGTCTCCCCGGGAGGAGAGACACATCCTCCTTTGGGCCCATGTCTAGGACCACAAAGTCCCGGGGATGTACTCATCTTGAATTTTAATCAACATGTCTTCGAGACTTCCCTCGGGCCGCCGTGTTGTTTGATGCACGCCATTTGGAGGACAAATCTTGCGGGAGCAAGTGTCCCTCCATGGATTACTGTCGAAGGTGGCCTTGGACATCACGTTGATCTTGGCCCCCGGTCACAAAATGCATTGGCGAGTTGTGAGGGCCAATGGCACGGTGATGTCCGGACGCCCGAGGTCTCCTTTCTTGGCAATAAATGGCGAGTCCACGGGGATCTTCTTTAGCTCCTTTGGGTTGGTGAGCCTCGGGAGATATCATGTTAAGCCGACTCGTGCGGGACCTCGGGTTGCCACGGAATCCTGCAGTCGTTAAGCGGCACTGGCGACAATCTGGGGCCCGTTTGTGTTTCTATCATCTTATTGAAGCTTAGTTGGTTCTTCCGCGG
Source organism: Hyparrhenia diplandra (assembly GCA_015847255.1). NCBI lineage: Eukaryota > Viridiplantae > Streptophyta > Magnoliopsida > Poales > Poaceae > Hyparrhenia > Hyparrhenia diplandra. The sequence continues at coordinate 121,144 of JADLZK010009578.1, read as the reverse complement.
CCGATGTCAACCCTTCGAGCTTATTGTTTTACTCCTTCGAGGATCTTGTCTTGATGGCTCATCTTTTGGTGAGGTTTTTGTTAATTTTGGCTTGGCCCGATGCACGAGTCCTTCAATGATGGCTGACCCGGGGGTTGTAATTGGAGTTGTACCCTGGTTACCTTGGAATGGTGGCTTTGGGCGGTTATTCGGCCTTCCTGGCGAGGTTAGCGATACCGTTCTTTGTTGTTGATGAAGGCGGCTTCTTCCGCGGGTCTCGGGGCGGTTATCCCAGTGGCCAACTTCACCACCGTCTCCACCGAGGTCATGTGGCGTCGTAGCGTAAACTGGCGGCTTGTGTAGTAGAGTGCGTCTTTGCGCTCCTCCGGTTTCTTTAAGCGAAGATCCATTTTTGCGGCAAGCATATCCGCCTCCTTCCGCGGTATGCATGCCTTTTTGTGTTTTAGGTGGGGCTCTATCTTACGCCTAGCTACGGTTTTACCACCATTTTATCAATCGGGGCTGTTGCACGATCGATGGTGGCGATAGAAATGCGCCACCCCGGCGGCGTCGAGTGCCCGCCGATATGGCCGTGAGACCATTGTAGAAGTTACGGAGCACCGGCCAATTCTCTATCCGTGGTGGGGCATGCTTGAATGTATTCTTCGGCCTCTCCCACGCCTCGGAATGGGTTCCATTGATGTCTGGCTGGAAATTGGCGATCCTTCCCCTCGGGGCATTGATTTTGCCCATGGGGAAGAACAGCGAGGAAGCGCGGAGCACTTGGCCGTCTTGATGACTTCCTTGTCCTTGTAGAACCCTTTGTTCGCCTTCCCCACGGGAGAAAGGAAACTTGGCGGACTGACTCATCTTGTCGGGTTCGGCGTCCTTGATGGCGATGGTGTCGCATAGCTCAAGGAAGTGTTGGAGATGGCGTTGGCGTCCTCGCTAAGCAGCCCACGAAATGGGCGCCTACGATGGTGATCGGCCCGGTCTTGCGGCTCAAAGTTTTTGTCGCCACATTCACCACCCAGGCCGGTGGGCACGTTGGTGACAGCGGGGAGTAGAAAATCGCGCGGCGACCACGAGCCATGGCGAGGATGCGGTTGGTGCGGGGATGTCGGTCTCGACTATCGGGGTTCGGCCCAGAAGAAGAAGCGGCCACGAGACACATTCTTCCTTAGGAGTGCCTACGGATCGGAGATGAAGTTTTTCGGCGGTAGGAAATCGAACATACACTATCTGTTTTCATCCACAACAAGAGAAAACATAAAAGATGCTTTGTATGAGCAAATGGTAGCCACGCACCACCGGTTCATATTCATAGCCCGACTATTTATTATTATTTTTTTTCACAATGCCTTCCCGGCAACGGCGCCGAAATGCTTGTTGACATTTCTTAGCGCAATCAAAGGAAAACATGTATAAAACCCATCCCCAATAACGGCGCCCGGAAATGCGCGGTGACATTCCCAAGTAAAACCACCATGTCGGTGATCCAGAAAGGGATTGTCAACGGGATAGATCTTGCCATCTTAGATATTTCATCCGTAGCGCCGCGGATCTATCATTGTAGCATTTCACCGGAAGTATTCGAGGTATCGTTATTTATATTTTCCCAAAGGAAGGCATGTGATTAATAAGCTAGCATGGCATCGAATAGAGGAACATGTGTTTGCTTAGACCAAATTGTTCATAACGGGGGTAGTAAATAATAATGGGTTATGGATAGTGTGACACACACTTAGAATCCACCGGCAAAAAGGATAAAGAAAATAGATAAAGAATGAATAAATAATCTAATGGAGTAATTCTAATGTATCTAGTCATGGCCATACAAATGAATAGTTAGGATCATATGCAAGCGAGATTTAATCATGGTTGGGTCTAGGATAACGGGGAGACTCCACGGATACCATACGGCCCGATAGGAAGCATTTAAGAACTCCTACGGCACACGAATGTGGGGGATTTCAAGGGGCGATCAAGGCTTGTCACGACCAAGCCGCCTACCCCCCTCAGCAGGTGGCGTGCACTCATATTCGCGGGTGTCGTAATACCGGGCACCATGCCCGCATATTAGAAACACTACTCTTGTCCCCCAGGGATCCCCACTCGTCGAATGGACCGGACTAGAACAAGAGCAAACCCGAAGGAACAACGAACCGTTATCCCACCTCTAATCAAGTTAGGCATATGATGATCGATGATGAGCGAGATGAACATGTCAAGATTATGATATGTAAACTATATGCTAGTTCATATACCAACACAAGAACATGAACAAGACTATACTCTAGTTCATAAGTTAGGCCAAGAACATAGATATAAGACTTGTAAATAGAAGAATGCTCCATAGAGAAGATGTATTACCAAAGCACTTTCTTCTAGGAGACAAGCCCTCCTTGTAGCTCTTCTACTCCAAGTGCTAACCAAGAACTAAGAAGAAAAAAAGTAGAAGAAGAAAGAAGAAGTAGAAGAAGAGAGAGTAGAGGTGGTAGAGAGAGAGAGATTCTTTGGTTTCTTTGGACTCCAAGTGGTGTGTGTTGAGAGAGGAGGAGGGGACTACTTATACACTTGGAGGAGGGGCCTAAATGCTAAATTACACCAAAAACCGACACAGTAAACCTTCCTAATCTGAGCAAACCGACCATCCCACGGCGGGAATCCCCATTTGGCGGTGCACGAACCGCCTCCCGAGGTTGGGCGAAAGCGCCTCGGGGGAGAGTGCGGCCTCCCGGTGGTCTTGTGGCGCACCCCAGGCTCGGCCTGGCCGGGCCTCGGTGGGGTGTCTTCCTTCGTCTTGAAAAGTTGTGGGCGGGGCTTGGCTCGGCCAATTTTGATGTTTTGGGTCGATTTGCTCCCGGGCTTGTGTTTTGCAATAATCGCTTTCCCGGATGGCGTACTTTGGTCGATTTTCCACTTGCTTTTTATTATAAATCTGCAAAATAAAATAATAGACACTACAAGTGGAATTTTATTAGTGATAAATGCATATGAGTATAAAAGGTATAGTTTTACTCCCTTTATGGTAGTAAGTTGGCCAGGGAAAAATATGTGGTTGGTGGCCGTCAACACACATCATGATGATCGACTTTACTTGTTCAAACATGTCTTTTATGATCATTCGGTAGTTGTTTTTGCACATCATATCTTCATGTATGTTTACGAATGCATTCATTAATCATCGATAGATAGCTCTCATAGCTATATGTCTTTACATCTAGCCTTAGAGCCATACATGCGGAGCTGTCTTGGTCTCACGGGTACGTTCGAGATCTCACGTTACCTCCTTGTCAATTAACGAGGTCAAATTGGTAGCACGCCTTCGGATTCAAGACACTTTCGGGGCGAGTAAAGCCCGGCTATTAGGCTTGTCGGTGTGTGCGGCGAGGGGGTAGGATTTTTGTGCGTACACACTTTTTTACGCACGCTTCGGTGGGGCAGCGTCAAGATCAAACCACGATGCGACAACGTCGACAAGGACAAAAGTCATCAAGTCGGATGGGTGACACGCCTCGACACAGGAGGCCATGGTGAAGAATTGTGCTTAGCCTTCTCGCAAAAGTGCATGTCATGCTTCTCCAAGCAAAAGAAGCGGTACAATCATTTAGAAAGCGGATCTTCCAAAGATATTGATTCCGGTGACAAGGGATATGCTCAACAAGTATCGATGAGGAAGAGGGGCGGGAAAGGAAGATGAGGAACCAAGTCACGAGAAATCCGTCGGATGGAAGAAATTATTCGCATTTGCCGTGGGGAGTGCAATGACCAATCACAACACGGCGTTCTTCAACACTTTCCGATATCATGAAGGCTAGCTTTGGTCGAGTTTGATCAACATTTTGAGGCTCGGCTTGGTGAGCTTTCGGGGCCAAGATACATACATACGCCTAAGCCACCACCAAAGAAAGGAGGCGTAAGTCGGGAATGCGGAGGAGAGAACAAGACACGAGAAAAAACGAGAGGATCGGAGCCAAGACACGGGAGCGGCATTCGATGCGCTGGGAATCCTCCGGCATACAATACCTATTCAATAGCTCCAATGGCCGGTGGGTTCTGAGAGAAATCCCTTTGGCCTGGTTACACGAGTTCATTGACTATTCCACGGTTCATGCTATGCCAAATCACAGGTATAAGCCCCATTTGGGCGGTCGGGACAATCTCATGGACCTCGAATTCAAATATGGATATACTCCTAGCGAGGATGGCCGATATGATGCAACACCAATTTGGGATCAAGCCCAGAATCGGCCCTATGTGTATCGATCTCCATATCTGATTGGTACAACAAAGTGGCGCTTCCTTCAAGGCTGAAGCCTCCAACCGACTTGACCAAGTTCTGCGGACAAGATGACACTTCTACTACCGAACACATCGGTCGATTTTTGATTCGATTGGGAGAGCTTGCCAATGACGAAGCATGGAGGATTAAGCTTCTTCCCATCATCCCTTACGGGGCGGCTTTCACATGGTTTGCCACGTTCTTGCGGCCAATTCTATGGAACACAGTGCATTTGGAAGATAAGTTTCATTCATACTTCTCTGATGGTTCCAATGAGAAAAGAGCTCATCGACTTGATGGGGTTGACATAGAAGTACAATGAGGCGCCACAAGAGTTCTTGCGTGAGTTCGGGGAGACAAATAATTCTGCTATTCTTTGAACACTGCCGGACCATCGATTCTTAGGCTTGTAGCCATTCGGGGAATGCATCCAACCATTAGGGAAAAGCTAGCCGGCATGGAGTTTGATGACCTAGGACAACTCTCAAAGGCGCTTGTCACTCATGGCTACTCGGTTCGAGCATCAAGAAGGATACCCGTTTTTTCGAAGGGGGCAACGTGTCTTATCGGACATACAACCACTTCTGGAAGGGGGAGGGATGAAGATGATGGCGGGGAGGATGTAGCATTTTGCCGAGTTTGCTTGGGGCAAGGAACCTATCCGGTCAACGGTTTTGGATGAAGACACTCAAGGGGCATATGACCGGCGTCTCCAAGTCGGAAAAGCTCTTTGAGTTCTTGGTCAGGAAGGGCGCATCAAGGCTGCCGGATAATCATTCTATGAAGCGTCAGATTGGGTCAAGGCGGCAAATATTGTGGCTTCCATGACATGATCACTCACAACATCTCATTTGCCGAATCTTCAAACAACAGTTCGAGAGCTATCTGGCGGGGTCTCACGAAGTTCAACAACAATATGAAGGTGGATAAGGGCCCTTCCTGCAAATATGGTTGCTTTTGATTCGTGCGTGGTTTACGCCGGTGATCCTAAGGGCAAAAGCCTAATGAAAGTCTTGACTTACGAAAGGGCAAAGCAAAGCGCCTCATGTTGACCCTAGTCGGCAAGTGTCAAGTGTGGAGCTCCGGCGGCATCATGTTCGGTTCCCAAATAGCCAGGACGGAGAAAGGAACCTCCTCAAACCAAGGGTGACATCTCGTATCTTTGCTGAACAAGTGGCAAAGACGACAAGAGAAGCAATATCGTAGAGATCGGCAGACTTGCCGAGGAGCAGCGAGAGTGCGAAGAAGAGATGTACCAGGGGGGGAGGAGTACATGAAGGAGCGAGAGGAGTCTCATTGGGATTGTCCTTTCTTTAGGCATTCTTTGGAATGAAGGCTTGAAGTTGCACACTAGGAATAAGTGCCACGAATGCGATGAACAATACCACGCAGTGCAGAGCAGGGCATGAGTCAACCACCGTCCCATCCAAGAAAGGCGGGGGCACGCTTCCCAGGAGGATGATCGGCGCTTAAAAATAAAGACAACACACCTCACATCGGTAAAAGGATTGCGGATCAAGCATGGGCTGATGTGGAGGATTGATGATGACATGGACTCTCCTCAAGAGTATGTGTGGCAAAAGGGGCGTGGTGCCCTCTGGTCTAAGGAAGAGCGAAGAGAAGAGTCAACGTCTCCGAAACAAGGAGCTCAAAGAAACAGGACCGAGCATAAGCAGTGTGGCGCCCAAAGAAAAAACTTCGAGGAAGCCCGGTCATTCGGCGGAAAGAGTATTCGGCAAGTGGGCGTTCGGATGTTAGCATGGTGTTCTTTATCCCAATAAAATTTGGGACTCTGTGGAACAAATTCGAAGATCAAGGGAAGAAGGTGCTTGTTTAGACAATGATGCATTTTTACGATCTCGATGGTAGAGATGATGGACCTCTTACCACAATTGACTTTATCAAGACAAGCGGTGTTTGATAAGCCGGGAACATAATCATCATAAACCTCTCTATTTAAAAGGGTACCTCAACGAAGCCCTTAACCCATATGTTTGTCAATGGAGGAGGCGCCATTAATCTCATGCCATATACAACATTCGAGAAAACTAGGGATGATTGATGAAGATCTATTGGAAAGCGAGATATTGAGTTGAGAGATTTCAGCGGCAAGTTTTCCGATACCCATGGAGCCGTTTGTGTCGATTTGGCGATCGGCTCAAAGACCTTAATCACTACCTTCTTTGTGATTGATGGTGAAGGACCCTCTGACCTACTTCTTGGGAGAGATTGGATCCATGCTAATTGTTGCGTTCCATCCACTATGCATCGATTCTTATCCGGTGGGATTGCGATGAGGTTGAAATAGTTCAAGCGGATGATTCTAAGGATATACTTGGCTGTTGAATCATTGAGTAAACAATATGATGGCGCCAAGTGTTTTTTTTAGGAAAAAAGAACTAAAAGAAGATCACGCTAATATTTATCACCGGGATCAACGGCCGATCAAGCGATCGGCATTACGTGATGGTTTTCAATGGGTAACCCAATTGGCGGTAACAAAAGAAAGCTTGGGCATGGTTTTAAGTCGGGTGATAAATTAGAGGAGATAGATATTGGCAATGGCGACAAACCTAGGCCGACTTATATCGGCACTCAACTAGATCCGAAATTTAGGGCCGGAATTAGTAGACCTCCTCAAAAGGAATTCAAGGATTGCTTTGCTTGGGATTATTCGGAGATGCACGGGCTGGATCGCTCGATTGTTGAACATCGATTGCCCATCAAGGAAGGATTTCAGCCCTACAAACAACCTCCTCGAAAAAGATTTATGAAGAGAAGGTATTGGCCGGCGTGAAAAAAAGAGATTGAAAGGCTACTAGAAGCGATTTCATTCGGCCATGCGAGATATGCAAATGGATTTCCGTATAGTTCACATTTACAAGAAGAATGGGAAGATGAGGTGCACGTATAGATTTGAGAGATCTTAACAAGGCTACTCCTATGGATGGATATCCCATGCCGATTCTTGATTTATTAGTAGATGTAGGCTGGCTGGATCACGAGGTTATTAGCTTCATGGATGGGAATCTTTGGATATAATCGGATCTTTATGGCTATTGAGGATATATCAAAAAGCGCTTTTCGGTGTCACGGCCATATTGGTTTGTTCGAATGGATTGTCATGACATTTGGATTGAAAAATCTTTGGTGCAACCTATCGAGAAACTATGAATTATATATTCCACGAGTTGATCGGCAAAATAATCGAAGTCTACATTGATGGCGTGGTCGTCAAGTCAAAAAGTTACAAGAAGCATCAAGGCTGATTTGAGGAAGACATTAGAGTGCACTAGAAAACATGGATTAAAATGAATCCAAATAAATGTGCTTTTGGGGTCACGGTAGGTGAATTCTTGGGATTCTTAGTTCACAAAGGAGGGATTGAAGTAGGGAAGAAGAGCATGGAAGCTATAGAAAATATTGCTCCTCCCTCTTGATCTTCTGAGTTGCGATCGTTACTTGGCAAAATCAATTTCGTGAGAAGGTTCATCTCAATCTATCGAGAAAGGGTCTTGCCATTTTCTCCTTTGTTAAAACTTAAGAAAGCTCGAAGTTCATTTGGAGTGACGTACATCGAAAGCCTTGGATGAAATAAAGGAATATATGAAGACACCACATGTTGGTCCCTCAAAGCTAGATAAACCATTCAAGGCATGCGTGGCGGCCGATAATTTAACTATAGGATCGGCCCTTATGCAAGAAGAAGATGGAAAAGAAACGAGTTGTAGCCTATCTTAGCGAAAACTTACGGATCGAAAAACGGTATTCGGCTATAGAGAAATTGTGCCTATGTGTTTACTTCTCGTGTACTAAATTTTGGCACTATTTATTGAATCTTAGAATGTACAATAGTTTCCAAATTTGATGTGATCAAACACATGTTGTCAATGCCAATTTTAAAAGGAAGAATCGGTAAATGGGTGTTGGCATTATCTGAATTTGATCACGAGATTGAATCGGCGAAAACGTTAAAGGACAAATTATTGCTGATTTTGTAACACAACACCGTGATCCTTACAGCGACATGATTAGTATTACACCTTGGGCTTTATTCTTTGATGGATCATCTTACGAAAAAGGCGGAGGTGCGGTGTTTTACTAATTTCGCCTAAGGGGCATCTTTTGAGTTTGCTATTCCTATTGATGCCCTTTGTCACTAACAATCGGGCGAGAATATGAAGCTTTACTCGAGAGGACTCCAACTTCTTGTTGAGATGGAAGCCGTTGCGGTTGAGATCTTTGGAGATTCGAATTAGTAATCAAGCAGCGATCGGCGAATATGAATGCGGGAATGACATCCTAAGAAATTATTATGAGGAATGTCAAAAAATGCGAGAACTTTCAAGATTGTGATCCTTCGTCATATTAGAGGGAGCAAAATGAAGAAGCTAATAAACTAGCCCAAAATGCTTCGGATATAAGGACAATCAAGAAGTTTTCATTGCAAATTTATGTGCGCTTGGTGGAGATCAAAATACCGATCAAGCGGTGATGATTGGAGGGGCGAGATTACGAATACCTTAAAAATCCTTTGAGGAAAGTTTCTCGAAAACTTCAGTACAAAGCTATTAAGTTTGTGCTCCTTGATGATCGGTTATTTTATAAATCTCTGGATGGGGTGCTACTTAAATGCTTGAGTCGGGAGGAGGCTAAAAAGGTGATGTATGAGGTACATGAAGGGATGTGTGGCGCACACCGGTCGGCTTACCGAATGAAATGGGTATCGGGGAGGGCGGGATACTTTTGGCCAACTATGCTCGAGGATTGTTTTGAATATTACAAAGGGTGTCAAGATTGTCAAAGGTTTGGTAATATTCGAGAGCTCTGCATCGACATTAAACCCCATTGTTAAGCCTTGGCCATTCGAGAGGATGGGGTATAGATTTGATTGGCGGATCCACCCTCCATCGAGCAAAGGCCACAAGTTTGTGCTATTGGCCCTTGATTATTTTACTAAGTGGGTTGAATCTATCCCATTGAAAAAGGTCACATCGAGAGAATATGGTTGAGTTTGTCAAAGAACATATCATCTACAGGTTTGGAATTCACGAAACCATAACAAGCGATCAAAGGGAGTCGGTTTATATCTGCTGAATTTTGTGACTTTCTTTGAAGATATGAGAATCAAATTATACAATTCATCTCCTTACTATGCCCAAGCCAGCGGTCGGTGAAGCTTCTAATAAAATCATGATCAAGATCATTGAGAAAGAAGATCGAAGAAAGCCTAGAAGATGGCATTTGATTCTTAATGAAGCATTGTGGAGCTTCTGGGATGGCATGCCATGGATCCACTAAGACATCACCTTATGAATTAGTATCACGGGCACCATGCGGTATTACCATGGGAGATGCAATCGGGATCCAGACGGGTTACATTACGAAAAAGATTTGGCGAAAGAAGAATATAAGAATCTTATGATAGATGGATTAGAAGATGCATCAAGTTAGTATAAAAGCATTGGAAAATATTGAGAAAAACAAGATGCGTGTCGCCAAATATTACAACAAGAAAGTCGAGTTAAAGAGTTTCTTTGAAGGAGATCTTATGCGGAAGGCATTGTTACCACTTGGAACTAAGGGCGGGGGCATTCGGCAAATGATCTCCAAATTGGGAAAGGTCCTTTTCGGGTATTGAGGTGTGTACACGGAAAGCAGCGTATATCGATATCTTTACGAGGGGACAAGAATTCAGATCGGCAATCAGCGGGAGATTCTTAAAGAAATACTATCCTAGTGTTGAAGTTGGGGCACGAAAAGATGGGGATAAAAATTCCAATATAGCCCCGATGTGTGAGAGCATCGCCTCTAGCGAAAAAAATTCCAAAAGTGGAAAATAGCCAACATGTATATAATATGTTGCCTTGAGAACAAAATATACCACGGCCGACTAAGTGCATTATTTGCGGTATAATGTCGTGCTCTCGATTGAAGATCTTATAGATAATAAGGAGAGTTCATCGGGGAAGATAAGTGACAAACATTATGACAAAAGAGGCAAAACATGGATTATGGTTGCCATACAAAGTCATACATTATTTTTACAACTCTCTAGTTGAAAAAGAGGATCAAGGACAGCTTGACGACCAAGCGCGGCGTTCATCCTACGTGTGCGGATAGGTCTGGTGCATCCGTGCTTCAATCAATTTGTCACGGTTGCCGATCGGCGGTTGAACCTCCTCGCCACGCACGCAAAGGGAATTGCTTGAGGAAGATGGACCATGAAAAGAGGAATTCATCGGAGATTACAGCCAAGACCTCTTTTGTCTTTGGTTTGTACATAAGCGCTCACGAGCTTCATCAAGCTTGTCATACTCCTCCGTTATATCTTCTATGTCTTGATGGTTTGCTCGTGTGCTTCCCGGCTCCGCCCTAAGCGCTTCTTGTGCCATTGCAAGTTGGCGGGCGGAGCTCGGCAATCTCGGCATCACGAGGACTTCAAGGTGTCATCAAGAAGGGTTAGATTCGGCATCTGAGCAAAAGAAGGATAAATGGAAGGAAAACTTACTCCATTGCTCAAAGCTAGGGTCGGTTGAATGCTTGGATCGAGAAGAAGAGGTAGAAGGATTGAGGAAGGAAGGGATGCGGATGGGCTGGCTGAAAGAGTTTGCTTCGCCCTATATGCGGGGAAGAGAGCTCAAGGCGTATATAAAAAATCTATTCGGTGCTTATCTTGAGAAGCGGAAGCAGCTTTGGCTTGCCGACTCGCATTGATGGAAACTCCGGTGGCACAAGTCCCAAGAAGAAGGCTGAAAGGGTTGAAAGCCGTGTCACGGGAAATTTCGGAAGATGGGCCTTGGTAATTTTAGCCCGGGATAAAAGGCTTGGCCGAGATTTTAGCGAGATCATGGTCAATTTTAGAGCAAAAGAACCTCTTTTACTCTAAAATTGAGGGGCATATGTTAACACCAAAATTTGGTAGAGCACTGGATGGTGATAGATCGGTCTTGCGATCATTCGGTAGAGATCATTCGGCTAGCAAGAAAAGCGGCTCTGATCTTTGTGGCATTCGGGAAGCGCTATTATTCGACTAAGGAGCACGAGTCAGAAGGAGGCGGCGTGAGATGGTTCGACAGCGTGGAGCGTTAAGGAGAATATCCCGGGACAAGGGCCCACACCACGTGCGACTTCCACGACTCAGAAGACTTGGAGGGACAATGTATCTTATCTAGATATTTTAGTTATTATTATTCGTAACTAGTTAGGACTTAATAAGCCCGGGGTATAAATATGAGACCCCAGAGCAGCTATAAGCGATATACCCAAATCAATACAAACAACCCGGCTCCGTGCCTTGGCTCAGGCCACCCTTCGAGTCCGGTCATGTCGTCGATCTTTGCAAGAGGATTCATCGACCCGTCGACCTCTGTAAAATGCGGCAACCTTGCACCATGTCTAGTATCGTCGGGCGGTTTAGATTATTGCAAAAGTCTTGTTCACGCTTAGTATCGTCGGGCGGATTTAAGCTATCGGGGGCAAGAGGGTTCTTTTGTCGATCATGAGCCATCCGGTGGGCTAAGATGCGGCTTAGAGCTAGTTATCGGCTTCATTGGATTTTGGCAAGATCTAATGAATTCATTAAGTTACCACGTGTTTGCAATGCTCACAATTTATTTATTTAATTATGTTTGCACACACTTTTTGCCCAATTTAGATTGAAACGTCTCGGCTTTATCTTATCATAGATCTAGTTCTTTGTTAGTGCTTTAATTGTTTATTCTACCATGCTACTAGATTTATACATTCATCGTGGCCGAGCTAGATCAATCTAAGTTGTTACATGTTGTGGGTTCGTATGTGTTTAGATCTTGACGGGGGCTGTGTCATCCGGTAGATCTGAGATCTTTGGGTTAATCTAGAGCTAATCATCCGGTGGATTAGAGATCGGTTTAATCGATGGGTTTTTACACGGGGTAGTTCCTTCTTCATGGACCCGATTCGGCAAGCTTGCGAACACGGTTATGCTTCTAAGTTATCATGTGTTGCGGGTTCGTATCGTCTTTGCGTAGGGTAGCTCCTTCTTCATTGCGGGTTTGTATACGTTTATATATGCGGTAGTTCCTTGCGGGGTTCGTATACGTTTATACGTCTGGTAGTTCCTTGCGAGGTTCGTATCGTTTATACGTCACGGTAGTTCCTTCTTCGTTCTTGGGTTCGTATGCGTTTTTTTCACGTAGGGTAGCTCCCTCTTCACGTGTCATGAATATCTATTCACGATGTTTATGATTTATGTTCTTTCATTTATCATGTTGTCAATTAATTCGATCTATGCAATAAAGCTTTACGTTAACACATCATGATGATCGACTTTACTTGTTCAAACATGTCTTTTATGATCGGCAAGGAGGACAATCATCTTGGTCATGGGCTTGCGAGATCGGCGGCGGCAGGCGAAACTCAAAGCTGCACCATCAAGAAAACCAAGACCGAAGAACCAGAACTCGTCGAGAAGCTCCAGCAACTGATGATTACCGAAGCCGCCTCGAAGATGGAGAACAAAGTCGAAGCTTGCTCGGGGACCAGCACGGAAGGACCCAAACCCGAAACCAACTCGGGAAGGTAGACAACTAGGGCTCGAGTACGGACTCCGAAAGCAACTCGAAGTACAACTCCAACTCCGGCTTGGATGAGGGAAGCTACTCCAACTCGGAAACTTTTTTCAGCCAACACAACTCCAACTCGGAGAAAGAAGGCGAATTTGGATATAACCACGGACACCGGTCAGTTACCTTTGATTTCCTACGGGACTACGCAGCACGGCGTTCGCGTATTCAAGGAGCGCCAAGACAACTCGAAGAAGAAGATTGGAGATTCCTTTGGAGGGCGCACAAAGGGCTCATATTGACAAGAACCCCGGAGGAGTGCATCATCCAGCGGCCAGAACCCTCGACAAAGTCGATCGTCAAGCAACGGGGGACAAACGGGGAGGACCAACATCATAAGGCCTACCCCGGACGGAAGGAGTGGCGACCCAAAGCTACATTTTGCTAAGGAAGTCTTTATGGTGGCTACGGCTCGCACCCCACTTACCCGGCCAGGAAGCCCCGGACATCGGATCCAGCGGCGAAGGCCTATCCAACATCTCGGTGGACAAAAGAACCCTTGAAGACGAAGGAGAACACCAACATCAAGAAAAAAAAAAGGAACAAGCTAAAGGGAGGGCCTTGAATCGGGGCAAACTCACGCATGCAAGCCACGAACAAATATCAAGCCGATCTACATGAGTACGAAGGCTAAAATCTGAAAGAGAAGGCGAAGGCGATCAACGAGTAACCGGGAAAGGCTACAAGGGTTGATTGACCGCCGAAAGGCGCTACGGATCTAAATGACGAGGAAAGGCTCATCAAGAGGCATTGCAAAGGCTATCCGAGAAGAGATCCCGAAATGTCACGATCAAAGGCGAACAACTCTCATGCTCCAAAGTCGATCCAACGTCTTTGAGAGAATTTGGGAAGGCCAAAAGGTTCAAACAACTCGGGACACCCCGGATGGATGGTAGACAATACCAAAGACCCCAGGAAAGCCCGCTCAAGACCAAGCCGACGAGAAGAAGTCGCGGAATCAACATATCGGCCAACTGGAACTCATCCAAGAGGAGGTAGAACCTCGGGAGGACTTGAAGAAAGAGCGACCCAAGAAAGCTACGACGAGGTTTCCTTGCTTCGCGAAAAGATTGCGGGGAAGTCAAGCTACCCCCAAAGTTTAAGCCTTCAAGTCATTCAAAATACGATGGGAAAAGCAGGCCCGGACAATGGCTCGAGTCTACTCATAATCCATTGAAATTTGGTGGAGGAGATGATGATGGCCGCCGTCTTCTTTCCCATGGCCCTAGAGGCTCTATCGCTCCAATGGTTCGACAAGATCGAAGAAGGCTCAATCCGATCTTGGGAAGACTTGCGAGAACGTTCTGCGGCAACCGCGAGGAATCATCACCATCCTATTACTCGGTGAGTTGAAAAGCCTCAAGCGAAGCCGGGAGAGTCCCTAAGAGATTACTACCGAAGATTTGGGGAGATGAGATCCCAAGTACATGACATCACCGAGAGAGAAGTGATAGAAGCCTTGGTAGCGGAATTTTCTCAAGATGGCGGTTCTCGATTTCTACAAAGATAACCCGAGGGACAAGCGAGCGGGTTCAAGCTTCTTTGTTGAGAAGATGATCGGGCTGAAGAAAGAACCGAGACCGCTTTCGAGAAAAGAAAGAACTTCGAAGGCCCAAGAAGGATCGAGAACAACTCTCAACGGCAAAAGAAGTGAGGACCGGATAATCTTTGTCGCAATGGCGGAGAAGTCAAAGAAACCCTACAAGCAAAGGTTCAACAACAACAACAATGGCGACGGGAGCAGAAGCAATATCAAGCTAGAAGACCTACCACGCATCTACCACCACGGGCTCCGCTTTGCGCTCGGAAGCGTACCACATTCGGGGAGAAGTACAAGGGAGGAAACAACTACGCTCGAAGGGAAACAATCAAGAAAAAGCAGAGAAGAAGCCAGCGAAGAGCCAAAGGCGGGGGATTTCCGGAAAGCAGCGAGATCCTTGAGCGTCATATTCTGCGGGTACCGGTTCGAAGAGCAGAGACAAGACAAGCTAGCACTCGAGATCAATCATGGCGGCGGAGAACCTACGGTACCACGCTACCTCAATTGGTCCCAATACCCAATTCAGTTCACCAGGGAGGATCAATAGACAAGTTTGGGCAACGCCGGCCTATATCCTTTGGTACTAGAACCTACGATAGCCGGAGTAACCGTTACCAAAGTATTGATCGACGGAGGAGGCTGGATTGAACATCATATTCTCGAAAACCTTTTGGACAAGATGGGGCTAGACCTCTCAGGGCTAATCGCTCCTTCAAGTACTCCTTTCTATGGAATAGTACACAGACGGCGGCCATACCGGTTGGACAAGTCACCTTGCCCGATCACATTTGGATCTCCATCAAATTACGGACATAGTACATCAAGTTCGAAGTGGCGGATCTCGAGTCACCATACCACGCCATTATGGGAAGACCCGCTATTGCAAAATTCATGGCTATTCCACACTACCCGTATCTTCTACTAAAGATGCCAGCACCTTTTGGGGTTCTTTCAATCAAAGGAGACCTCAAGAAAGCTTTCGAGTGTGACGTACAAGCTGTGGAAATCGCAAACAAGATAGGAGAGCTCTTGGAGAAAAAAGAACTCAATCGGATGGTAGAGGGACACGAATCTAGAAGAACTCGAGATCTGCGGCCAAGAAGCAAGCAATTCGATTCCACTAGAAGAAGCCGGCGTCAAGCACATTGACCTCTGAGACGGGCGATCCATCCAAGGCGGCGATCATCGGCGCCCACCTATCTCAAAATAGGAACTCGCGCTCACCGGCTTCCTAAGGCAACACAAAGATATATTTGCACGGAAACCGAACAGACATGCACAGTGTACCAAGGGAGGCTGGTGAGCACGAATTGACATCAATATGGGATCCAAACCCATCAAGCAAAGACTAAGGAGGTTCTCACCGAGAAAAAAGGAAGCCATCAAAAGGAGATTGCAAAACTACTCGCGGCCGGGATTCATCGAGAGAAATCCTACATCCTAAGCGGCTAGCCAACCGGTTACAGTTGGAAGAAGAACACCTCGGAGGCGGCGAATGTGTGTAGACTACTACGGACACTGAATAAGCATTGCCCAAAAGATCCCTTTAGGCTACCAAGGATCAACCAAATAGTGGACTCCATAGCGGGATCGGCTCTACTATCGTTCTTGGATTGCTACTCGGGATATCACCGGTTACAGCGAAGAAAGAAGATCGAGACCAAGACCTCTTTTATCACCCCCTTCGGTGCCCTCTTGCTACAAAACAATGTCCTTCCGGATTGAAAAACGAACAACGTATCAAAAAAGCGTCTGGACTTGTTTGGGAGAAGCGGTTGGCAAAAATGCGAAGCATACGTGAAGCGGCGTGGTGGTGAAGACTAGAGAACCGAAACTTCGATTCAAGACACGGAAGAGACTTTCAAGAACCTCAACAAGTGGAAATGAAACTCAATCCAACAAAATGCGTCTTTGGAGTACCTTCGGGACAGCTCTTTGGGTTTCTTGGTCAGCAACGAGAGGCATTGAAGCCAGCACCAAGCAAATCAAGGCAATCAGAGATGACACAACCCGAAGCATCAAGGGCGTCCGAAGCTCATAGGGTGCATGGCGGCACTCAGCGATTCATATCAAGCTTGGAGAGTGTTGACATTTCTTAAGCGCAATCAAAGGAAAGCGGTATAAAACCCATCCCCAATAACGGCGCCCGAAATGCGCGGCGACATTCCCAAAGTAAAACCACCATGTCGGTGATCCGAAAGGGATTGTCAGCGGGATAGATCTTGCCATCTTAGATATTTCATCCGCAAGCGCACGGATCTATCATTGTAGCATTTCACCCGGAAGTATTCGAGGGTATCGTTATTTATATTTTCCCAAAAGGAAGGCATGTGATTAATAAGCTAGCATGGCATGCGAATAGAGGAACATGTGTTTGCTTAGACCAAATTGTTCATAACGAGGGGTAAGCAATAACGGTTCATGGATAGTGTGACACACACTTAAGAATCCACCGACAAAAGGATAAAAGAAAATAGATAAAGAATAAATGAATAACCTAATGGAGTAATTCTAATGTATCTAGTCATGGCCATACAAATGAATAGTTAGGATCATATGCAAACTGATTTAATCATGGTTAGGTCTAGGATAACGAGGGAGACTCCACGGATACCATACGGCTCGATAGGAAGCATTTACGAACTCCTACAGCACACACGAACGTGGGGGGATTTCAAGGGACGGTCAAGGCTTGTCACGACCAAGCCGCCTACCCCCTCAACCGTGGCGTGCACTCATATCCCGCGGTGTCGTAATACCCGGGCACCATGCCCGCATATTAGAAACACTACTCTTGTCCCCCCGGGATCCCCACTTTCGTCGAATGGACGGACTAGAACAAGAGCAAACCCGAAGGAACAACGAACCGTTATCCCACCTCTAATCAAGTTAGGCATATGATGATCGATGATGAGCGAGATGAACATGTCAAGATTATGATATGTAAACTATATGCTAGTTCATATACCAACACTAGAACATGAACAAGACTATACTCTAGTTCATAAGTTAGGCCAAGAACATAGATATAAGACTTGCAAATAGAAGAATGCTCCATTGAGAAGATATATTACCAAGGCACTTTCTTCTAGGAGACAAGCCCTCCTTGTAGCTCTTCTACTCCAAGTGCTAACCAAGAACTAAGAAGAAGAAAGAAAGAAGAAGTAGAAGAAGAGAGAGGTAGAGGTGGTAGAGAGGGAAGATTCTTTGGTTTCTTTGGACTCCAAGTGGTGTGTGTTGAGAGAGGGAGAGAGGGGGGGCCTACTTATACACTTGGAGGAGGGGCCTAAGTGCTAAATTACACCAAAACCGACACAGTAAACCTTCCTATTACGAGCAAACCAACCATCCAACGGCGGGAATCCCCATTTGGCGGGTGCACGAACCGCCTCCCGAGGCTTTGGGCGAAACAGCCTCGGGGAAGAATGCGGCCGCACAGGTGTGGGTGTGGCGCGCACCCCAGGCTCGGCTGGCCGGGCCTCGGTAGGGTGTCTTCCCTTGTCTTGAAAAGTTGTGGGCGGGGATTGGCTCGGCCCGGTTTTGATGTTTTGGGTCGATTTGCTCACAGGCTTGTGTTTTGCAATAATCGCTTTCCGGATGGCGTACTTTGGTCGATTTTCCACTTGCTTTTATTATAAATCTGCAAAATAAAATAATAGACACTACAAGTGGAATTTTATTAGTGATAAATGCATATGAGTATAAAAAGGTGTAGTTTTACTCCCTTTATGGTAGTAAGTTGGCGGGGAAAAATATGTGGTTGGTGGCCCGTCAGCGAGAGAGAAAGGACTACCCTTTTTCAAACTCATCAAGACCAAAGGAGATTTCAAGTGGACGGATGAAGCTAACAAGGCGTTTGAAGAACTCAAGCGGTACCTTACAACAGCTCAGTCATAACACCTCCAAAGGACCAAGAAGAACTCTTGCTATACATAGCGGCAACAAATCTGATGGTCGGCGCGGCAATCATTTGTGGAAAGAAAGAGCCCGATCAGCCCAACAAGATCCGGAGGCCGGTTTACTATGTAAGCGAGGTTATATCGAGTCCAAAGCTCGATACCCTCATGTACAAAAACTACTCTACTCCATACTGATCACATCAAGGAAGCTACGACACTACTTCGGCCGGTCACAAGATCACGGTGGTAGCGACTCACCACTAGGCGACATCACGAGGAGCGAGAGATTCAACGGGCCGCATATCAAAATGGGCGGTGGAACTCGGAGCATTGGATCTAGAGTTCACCCCAAGAAGAGCAATCAAATCCCGAGGCGCTCGGATTTTATAGCGGAATGGACGAAACTCCAACAACCCATATCCGGCGACATCAAGAAACATTGGAACATGTACTTGATGGATCGTTGAAGCTAGGGAGCGAGGAGCCGAGATTTTGTTCATATCTCGGAAAGGAAGACAACTCAAGTACGTCTTTTGCAAATCATGTGGCAAGCTACAAACAATGATGCGAGTATGAAGCACTCATCCATGGCCTCAAGATAGCAAGAACTGCGGGAATCAAGAGACTACAAGTATCACGGCGACTCAGCGGTTGTCATCAATCAAGTCAACAAAAGGCGAGGCGCACAAAAGGACAACATGAGCCTCTATTGCGTAGAAATGCATAAGCTGGAAAAAAAACTTCCAAGGCCTAGAGATCCTACATGTGCTCGGAGATGCGACGTGGCGGCGGGCGTGCTAGCCAAACTCGGATCGACGAGCCCAAAGTACCATCGGGAGTGTTCGTCGAAGAGCTCTTGAAACCATCCATCAAGGAGAACCCGGAAGAAGATAACATGGAGCAATCGGCTCTAAGCGAGATAATGATAATCTCTCCGAGGTCGAAGAACAACTCCACTGGATCGAAGACATCATAAACTTCATCAAGAACAAGACACTACCGAAGACAAAGCCGAAGCAACTAGGATCTTGAGAAGAAGCAAGAACTACGTGCTCATCAAAGACAAACTTTACAAGAGAGCGACATCATCGGGAGTACTACTCAAGTGCATAAGCTGAAGAAGGAAAAGACATCCTCCAAGAAATCCACTGCGGATCTTTGTGGAAACCACGCGGCGTCAAGAACCCTCGTGGGCAAAGCATTCGAGAATAGGATACTCTTGGCCCAGCAGCCCTCAAAGATCTGCGAAGAACTCGTCAAAACATGCAAAGAATGCGGATATTTGCAAGACAAGCACATGTGCCGGCACACAACGATCTGCATACCACCGTCATGGCCTTTTTCGTCTTTGAGGGGCTGGATCAAGTCGGACCACTTAAAAGAGCCAAAGGAGGATACGAATATATCTTCGTCGCCATCGACAAATTCACCAAATGGATAGAGTACAAGACATTGGTCACATACGGCTCAACAAAGGCGGTCGAGTTCATCAAGAGATCATGCACGGTTCGGGATACCCAACGGGATAATCACCGACCTCGGATCACCGTTCACGGCGGCGGGTCGAGAATTAGGCTGGGCACAAGATTGTGGCATACGAGACGGGACTACGCCTCCGTAGCACACCCTCGGGCTAACGGACAAGTCAAAGAGCAAACGGACTCATCCTTGCCGGGTTGAAGCCAAGACTATCTGAAGAACTCAAGGACTACGGGCCAAATGGATCGAAGAACTCCCAAAAAGTCGTCTGTGGCCTAAGAACTCAAATCAGTAGAGCAACAGGCTACTCCCCCTTTTTCCTGACCTATGGATCAGAAGCCGTTCTACCAGCAGACCTCATATGGAGCTCTCAAGGATCGAGCAATTTGGAGAAGGAGAAGGAGAAACAGAACAAGAAGACTAGAAATCGTGTGCGGAAGAAGTCGAACAAACGCCATCCTCGAGAATGCAAGATATCTGCAAGGGCGAGAGAGGCACTACGACAAAAGCACACGTCAAGAAAACTCAACCCGGGAGATCAAGTACTCAAGAGAAATCAAAAGACGGAAGGCAAGCACAAACTACTCGGCCCATGGGAAGGACCATATATCGTCAAAGGAATCTTTGGGACCGGGAACCTACAAGCCGATGACAATGCAAGGAGAAGAAATCGAAACTCTTGGCACATAAACCAGCTCGAGAAGATTCTATCCATAGTCGAGGAGGATCTCAAAGCGAGGAAGAAGAGAAGCGAGAACACGAAACAACTCTCAGATACTCCAAGAAGGAAGATCAAGCTGAGAAAAACTGGACCATCCAAAGAAGTCACCAAATACCACGGCCCTCCAGTGAAGCGCATGCCTCCCAAGGGAGAAGAACAAAACAGCCCAAATTTGGCACTTCACAAGAAGAAGTCGGCCAAAATAAGGCAAACCCGACCACGAACGGAGGTCAAATTCAAAGGAGTGGAACCACGCGAAGGCCTAGCTGCGGAATAGCGTCCACACCTTAAATCTAGCGGAAGATCGTGAACTTTGACTCTTGAAAAAGAGGACGTTGGGATCGGCCCGTCTAGGTCGCGAGAGGCCATCAAGGGTCGAGAAAGCGCCACTATGTCCAATGACGGTGGATGGCCTTTCGAATCGGGCGTGAAGCGGTGTAGTGTTGTGAAATAGAAACCCATCATCTCACACAAGTCTCTCGAAGCGAGCGGCCCAAACCGGGCAAGGTGGATTGTAGTGTTATGAAATAGGAACCCAACCATCTTGACCTTCGATTCGCGATGCACTTAAATGGGCGGGGCGAGAACCCTTCAAGGGGCGTCATGCAATAGTCCAGCGGGCGGCATGGGAGAGCCCTAGCCCGGAAGAGGCAACCCGAGTTAGAACAACTCTTTCGGGAGCACGACTCCACAAAAATACACTAGCATGTCCAAGAGAGGACAAACGCTAGAGGGCCTAAAAGGAGAAACCTAACGGCTGGAAGAAACCCTCAGAACAATCGTGACAAGTCTCGAGGAAGAAGGCGCAAGTCACACGCCCGAGGAAAACAACCACGGCAAAATGGGGGCGCTCAACCACCATCGGCAAGTCTCTACGAAAAAGGGCAGTGAGTCTTTAGAAGAACAACCACGAAGACCGGGGAGCAAGACTCCATCACCATCGGCAAGTCTGAAAAGGGCGAGCGAATCTTGAGAAGAACAACCACGAAGACCAAGAGCAAGACTCTATCACCTTGACAAGTCTGAGAAAGGATGAGCTGAATCTTGAGAGAACAACCACGAAGAACAAGAGCAAGCCGCTACAAATATCTTGACAAATCTACGAGAGAAGATGAGTGATACTCCAAGAAGAAGAACTGCGGAATTTAAGAGCAAGACTCCACTCATCATGACAAGTCTCAAGAAGAAGACGAAGTCATTTGTTAGAAAAAAAAAACAACCATGACAAGCCGGAGCAAGCCCTTACAACTATCTCCGGCTAATCTACAAAGAAGACAAGTGATTCCTTCAAAAAAAGAAAGAACTGAGGCAAGACTCAATCTGAGGCAAGACTCAATCAACTCAAAAGCGGAAAGGATAGCCAACGCGTCAGGAGAGAAACAACAAGAACTTCCCCGTGCACGGGGGACTTCCCAACAAGAACTCCAGCGTACAAGATACAAAGAAGACACAGGGGACCTATAATCCTAAAAGAACCTACAACAAGGACATAAGAGCGAAGCCTAGGAAGAACTCTAAAGCATCTCAACGGTGAAGAAGAACCCCGAAGGCGCTATAACAAGGACACAAACTGCAACAAGTACGCACGAACCCCATACGAAAAGCACAAGTCTGGATAAAGGAATATCTTTACTCAACATCTCAAAGTCAAGACCTCCCTACAAGATACAAAGAAGACTGCGCCCAAGTCCATAAAGATACAAAGATTGAAGAACCACGGCGGCGGCATCAACGGTGAATGGACCCCCCAGGGATCAAGATAAGCGACCCGGCAAAACACAAAAGAACCCTGCGAATGGAGGCTCGAGTTCACCATGTCGCGGCGGGACAAAAAGAGCCCGAAGGAAGCGCTCAACTCCACAAAGAGTAGAAGGAAGCGCCTCCAAAGAGCACCATCTTCAGCAATTCCTTAAAAGGCACAACCTTCCCCAAAGACGGCGGCCCAATACCGGTGGGAAGCCGGCATATGTCTACAGCGGCGAGGAAGGAGACCAAAGAGGACCCGGGGAGGGTAGCAGGAAGAACCCTACGACCCACACCAAGAAAAAACGAAGGAGGAGAGGAGATCATCTTAAGTCACAAGACATCCCGCACTCACCCCTCAAACTTTCCGGTGTGGGCTAGCTGCGGGAATAACACACCCACTATTCCGATCACAAGACATCCCTCACTCACGAAAAGAACATTAGAAGGGCTAAAGAAGGCGGCTCGGGGGCTGATCTAACTCACTCAACGGCACCGCCATGGAATTGAAGATCGGAAGGAAGTTTTTTTTTTTCTTACAAGAAGAAGAGGTCCGGTCGGAGGAAGAAGAAGCGAGAGGAGAAGAAAGACACTCACGAATCCTCACGAAGCAAAAAGCAGGCCATATTTATAGGCGGAACCCGGCACGCCTATGGACCAAGTCCATAGAAGGCGAGGCAACCAGCAAAAAGGAGCGGTCACCTCAAATCACGAAGGGAATTTATGGCAATGGCGCCATTCAGCGGCGTTTCCCAAAAAATGGAGCACGATAAAAGCGCCTTTGTGACTCCGTGACCGCACAAAAAAAGAAAACGGTCAAAATCACAGGAAAAATGAAGAACCTCTAAGAGCTCTATCTACAAAAGAACTCTTAGGCGCTCGAGAGACTTCTGATATACCCGGGGCACAATTTTCAAAAAGGCGAGAAAGAACTCGAAAGACGGAGGAGGAGCTCAAAGACCTTCCGGCTCTTTGTACCAAAAAGCAAGAAGCTTGGGGGCTACACCCTACGGGTGCACTTTTTAGCAAAGTGCACACCGTATGAAGACAACAAGGACCGCATCAAGGCCGCACCCGAGAAGAGCGGACAACTCTCATGACTCAAACACACGAGATGCTCGGGGGGCTAGCGGGCAAGGCTCTCCTTTCTAGAAAGAAGAGCCCCCGCGACGAAGAAAGAACTTCGAAGACGGAGGAGAAGAACTCAAAGACCTTCCGGCTCTTTGTGCCAAAAAAGCAGAAGCTCGGGGCTACACCCTACGGGTGCACTTTTTAAAAAAAATTGCACTCCGTAAGATGATCTTGAAGGCCATATCAAGGCCTCACCCGATAAAAGCAAGACAACTCTCATGACTCGACCTTGAGATGCTCGGGGGCTTGTGGATCTGAGGATCACCAAAGAACTCTACCGAGTTGTTCGCGAGGGTTCTATCTAGCTGCGGCCACAAACAACTCGAGAAGGCAATGGAAGCATAGCTACGGTGACTTCTGTTGTAAATAGGATAGAACACTAGTCGGATTACCTTGTTTAGAGTTGGGTGTTCGGTTCCTCTACGGACAACCCTCTACGTATCCGACTAGGATCGTGGCGAGTTCCTTGGCCCCTTGGACTATAAAGGTGGCTAAGGAACACCTCATAGAGGAGAGCACGAACACCTGAGAACACAAGCAGCTACGACCAAAAGCGGCTGTAAGCTCATAGCCGATTCTCGGCTAACCCCATCAATCAAAAACAGGCTCACGCCGGCGGGCGTAAAGGTCTTTACTCGATCCTTGATCGAGGGCCCGGCCCGATATAAAAACCCCCTCTCCATGTCGGGCTGCGCAACAAACCGCCGGGCTCCAGGTTCGTCGAGGCCCGAACAAAACTGCCCGCAGTTCACCCGTGGCGGGCTCTCGATCGTAAAACATCGACAAGCATATCCCAAAACTATACTTGCCTCAAATAGTGCTCAAACTTGTCCATCTTTCATACGGATCATCCTTGTATAGCCTCTTCTAGCGATCGCAACAATCATCACAACCGTCATAGACAAACCTAGAAGCGTACATCAATCAACATATATAAAATAAGACATAAAAGGTTTAAAATACGCAAGGCTTGTAGCTACGATCGTTGAGCACAAAAACAACTAAAGCAGGGAGACACGAGTTTAAAAGATATGCAAGATCAAAGGTAAAGGCTAGGAGGATTTAGTGAATGGTTGAAGTGGAACAACATGATGGAGACAAGCTAACTTGGAAGATAGGTACTGTATGGAGCATGTTGTGGATTGTATGTAGTATGTTATAGTGAAGGGGCATGATGGTTTGACCATCCGTTGGATGGGAACAGAACGAACACAATGGGTGGCATGGCTGATTTTACGGACAACAAGAGTAGCGGATACTACGGCCTCAATATTTCAGCCATTGTGGCACCTATGACCGATCCAACTTGCTGATACATGTGCAAGTATATGAGACATGTTACTGTTGAAGGTTTTGGTCATTTGGCAAGCGGATTAGTAGGGAACGTGATTGCAAAATTGGACTGTGTGGCTGTGGCATGGTTGGGGCAGCGAGCATGGGGACAGGGGATATCACCTACATATCAGATCCTTTGGTCAAACCATATTTTGTGGACATGTGCAGAGATGTTACACACATTGTCGTTGAACGGCATGACAACTGGAGTGATGAAACAACGAGAACGCACATGCTAACAAGCAGTAGTGTTGCTGCAGAACTGCAGGGGCAGCAAGCATGGTAACAAATATAACTCTCTCATATTAGATGTTCTGTCCATGAAACTTTGTAGAGGCATGTACAACTTCAAGTTCTTCATCATGATAAAAGTTATCGATGAGCGGAGGCATGGATCACTGGGAGCGCGAATGCCAACCGGCAGGAACTCTGCTGCGGGGGCAGCAGGGACAGCAAGGGCAAAACGATGATATCTCTTTCATCTTCGATTATTTGGCCAAACCGTGTTGCAAAGTCATGTGCAACTTCAATGACTACATGATGGTTAAAGGGTGTGATGACAGAGAGTTCTAGATCAATGGGAACATGAATGCCAAAAGCAGCAACACTGCTGTCCTGCAAGGGACAGGGACATGATTGTGACGAAACTTCGTCGGGATTTAACCAAGCGTAGATTATGACATGTATCCTACTACAAGTAACATATAAACAATAGGAGGGAGTGATTTGAGTCCTCACGTTGGGATTAGCTGCAGGCGGGGATCAAATTAGTGGCAGCTGGAATCGATGACGGGGTGACGATAGGGACCATGATAAACAAGTCAGCACAAATTCCATATTGGAGCTGATCTGCACCACATGAGAGATCGATGGGATGTATGAGAGATGAAAGAGCATCAAGATCACAGAGGAGAGAGGGAGGGGCGTCCTTACTGCTGTGAGGGTCAGTGACGGTGGCAGCACCATGGGTATGGCGATCGACGGGATGCTGCGGTTCTCCTCTGAGATGATCTGTGACATGTGATGGAAATCAAGAGGTGGATGAGAGGGTCATGGACTGAAGAATCAGAGATGAGATGGGGAGGGGCGACCTACCATGGCTGTACAGACGCGGCGACGACATCTTTCTCCAAACAAATCCTCCGGTGATCAGGACTTGGATTGTTGTGGCAAAACTGATTCATGGTGGCATCGAGACATTGTTTTGGAGGAGGAACGGCGGAGGGAGGGAGGTAGGAGATGTGGAAGGGGCGTCCATGGCAGATGGGGAACAAGGAAAGGAGAGGAGGCCTTTGGTCAAAAAGGAAAGGAGAGGAGGCGCATCAATTTCTGCTGAGGGAGATGGGAAGATGCATGGCTGTTTACTCTTACAATTAGGGAGTGGTAAGGAGAATTAAGAGGGGCTTGTAAAGGGGATTAAAGGAGGAAAACATTTGCTGCAATTTTTGCATGGGGGAAGGGATTGTGCGGCTGCAGCAGGAAGGTGAGAGAGGGACAGGGCTTTCCATTCTATTGTGTGCGTGAGTGTGGGGAAGAGAAGAAGATATGGCTGTGTTTTTGCATGGAGGCATGCAATTGAAGTGGAGTAAGAATGGGTGCTATCAAGATAGAATTGAAGTGAGGTGGTTGTTGGTTTGTCCATGAGAAAAATAGAGGAGAGGCTGCTGGTTGTTATGAGCATGCATGAGGGGAAGAGATTGATGGAGTAAAGGGTGTAGTCAAGAGTGTGTGTGAGGGAGAGGAGCAAATGTTGTGCTGTTATGTGCATGCTTGCAATTGAAGATAAAAGGGAATAAAAAGGGTGTTGCTAAGAGAAGAATATTGAGAGGTGTGACCAAGAGAGAAAATAAGGGAGGAGAAAAGATTGGCCATGAAGAATTCGTGGACAACAAAATGACCGAGAACTCAAGAAAGAAAGGAAGTGACAAAAAGAGATAATAGATCAAGCTATGGTTTTGTAGGATCTTGGCAAAAGACTTGATTGGAGTTTAAGATATTCAATTAGTATTTGGAGAGATGAAGATGGGATCAAACCCTAGGCGCACTTTGAAAGATTGAAATTCATTTTCCATACATAAACACTATGCAAAGGCATGAATGCAACAAACCATTAAATTGAGTTGCAAAAATTTTAGAAACTCACATTTTACACTATCTAGAATATTAGAAACTTAACTAAAGTTTATAAATTTTAGGAAATAATAAAATCATTTGTTGTTATTTAGTGTTTTCTTCGTCACATCCTAAAATAGGAATTTTAGGGTGTGACAAGGGGTGCTTTCGAGCTGATGACGGAGGCGTGCCCGCGATGACTATCCTCGTCCGCCCGATCCCGTTGGGACAGCTTGTTCGCCACGGGCCAAGAGTGCCCCCTCACCAAGGAACGATCGGCGACTTCTTGAGAGCTCCATGGCGTACACCCAAGTTTAGGGTACCACCCTAGGGCTGCTTGTGTTGTAGAGAGTTCTGAACTCTGTTTTTTCAATAATGAATATTATGATCCCCTTCGGGAATGCTATAACGTGGAGCTCGTAGATGGGCAACTTACAGATCCCGAGGAGAGTGATGACAATGCAGAAATCCCGCCACGACGACGCGCTCCACCGGTGCCAGCCGCATCTGCCCCTGTACGTCCGGTCGCAGTCCCCGTCGGGCAAAACACGCAATTACGAGACATCGAAGCTCGACTTGGGGCTGAGCCGCCGCGAGTGCGGCGGCTAGAACAAACCATCCGCCGGGGCGGGCGCAGCGAGGAAGAAACCCGGCGCCTCAAGCCCCCCGGCGGCCCGGTATCGGGAACAACTCACGCCCCCGAGGGTGCCGGCCCCCTTCAACCGTGCCAGCCTTAACATAGCTGCAGCCGTGATGCTTGTTCGGGAAATGCCCGAACCCTCGACTACCGAAGGGAGAAGGCTATGAGACGGACTCAAGGAACTCCTTGATAAAGCCGCGGTCCAACAAGCTAAGAGCTCGGCCTTCAGGAACTACGCGACTTCTAGGCGTCAGGAGTCAACTCGCAGTCGACAAGCTTCTGCCGAACCTGAGCAAAGCCAAGCTCCGGCGCGTCCCATCGGGGGGAGCGTCGATGGACAACCGATCAACCGCGATGTGGGGACGCCTTGAGGAAAACCAAACCAAAGCCAAAGCCGGTAGGGGGACGGTCGGGGACAGTCGACAAAACAATCAACGGCTCCACGACCTAAGGGATGAAATTGAACAATGCCGAGGAAGCCGCAACGAGCGAGGCAACTCACCTGATCCCACGGGGCCACAAGTCTTCACCAGGGAAATCCGAAGGGCGCCGCTGCCGTCACGCTTTCGACCCCCGAGCCATATTGAGAAGTACTCGGGCGAAACACGCCCGAGGTCTAGCTAGATGACTAGCGCTGGCTTGCCGGTTCGCGGGGAGCTCATGGCGATAAGGTTATGATCCGTAACTTGCCACTCTACCTTTACAGTCGGCACGGCGTGGCTCGAGCACCTCCCGCCCAACCAAATCACAAGGTGGGATGACTTGGTGCGAGTCTTTAGAGCAAAACTTTCAAGGCACATACACTGCGCCCGGAAACTCACGGGACCTCGGGGAATTGTCGCCAAAAGCCCAACGAATCCTGGCGCCTACATCCGGCGTTTCTCAAAACAAAGGAATGAACTCCCGAATGTAACGGACTTCGGCGTCATTGGGGCGTTCTTGGCGGGTACCACCTGCGAGGAGCTCGTCGATAAGTTGGGGACGCCGGACCCCGGCCGAAGCCAATGACCTTATGGATATTGCGACCAAGTTCGCAGCGGTGAAGAGGCCGTCGTAGCATTGTTTGACCAAGCCTCCAAGAAAGGAAAGCGCGGGAGGGCGAGGTCGAGGGGTCAAATCCCCATGACGCCAAGAAGAAGAAGAAGAACAAGAGTAGACGGGGCAAGGGGCTAGCCGGGGCGACTTCGAGGATGACCTTGTCGCAGCGATGGGCGAAAGGGCCTCGGGCACCCCAAGGCAAGTTCGATGACATGCTTAAAAAGCCTGCACAAATCATCAATATCCGTCAAGCATACCTTAGAGGAATGCAAGACCCTCCACAAGCATTTCAACAAGCTCGGGGCAATCCCGGAAGGGAAGGAAACAAAAAGAACCCGAGGGGAGGACGGGGAAGATTCCAAGTTTACGAAGGTCGACAAGCGCTTCATGATCTTCGGGGCGAGAACAAATAACATGGCCTTTCGGCAAAAAGAAAGAAAGAGCGACGGGAGGTTTTTTGGGAGCACGCTACTCCCAAGCTTCGTAAATGGTCGGATCAAGCGATCACGTGCGATCAAAAGGACCATCCACACCATATTCCTAACCCGGAGCATACCCCTTAGTGGTGGATCCGGTCATCGGTAACACGAGGCCCGACCAAGGTCCTCATGGACGGAGGAAAGCGACCTCAACCTCATTTTTCGAGGAGACTCTAGATTTGCTCAAAATCGACAAGTCCAAGATCCGCCGAGGGGGCCAGCCTTCAACGGCATTGTCCCCGGGAAGCAAGTGAAGCCCCTCGGGCAGATTGACTTACCGGTATGCTTCGGAACCCCCTCGAACTTTCGACGGGAAACTCTGACCTTTGAGGTCCTCGGGTTTAGAGGAGTCTACCATGCAGTGCTAGGCCGGCCATGCTACGCCAAGTTCATGGCGGTTCCCAATTACACATACCTCAAGCTAAAGATGCAAGACCCAATGGGGTCATTACCCTTTGTCCCGACGTATCACCATGCATACAATTGTGACGTCGAGGCGTTGAATCTGAGAAGCACTCGCCATATCGAGAGACACTCATTGCTGAAGTCTCAAAAGAGCTTTGACAAAATGCGTGAGGAACACGAGGCCAAGCGACACGCGGGCAGCTTTGAAGCTTCAAAGCAACAAAAACCATTCGCTTGACCCCAAGCGTCTCGGAGAAAAAAGGCTGGCGACCATCGGTTCGGACTCAACCCGAAATAGGAAGCGGTGCTCGTCGTCGACTTTCTTCGTGCGACGCCCGGCACATTCGCATGGAGTCCCTCGGACATGCCAGGCATACCGGGGAAGTCGCGAGCACTCCCTGGACATCCGAGCCGGCTCCAAACACTGTGATGCGGCGGCTGAGGGCGGTCGGCGGCGCCAAGCGCAAGATCATCGGAGAGGAGGTGCGAGAAACTAATGACGGCGGGTTCATCAAGGAAGTGTCCCATCGAGTGGCTAGCTAATCTGTATTAGTAGAAAAAGAATGGAAAATGGCGGATGTGTGTTGACTACACCGGTCTTAATAAAGCATGTCCCAAAGTTCCTTTTCCATTACCTCGAATCGATCAAATCGTTGACTCTGACGGGATGCGAAACAGCGTCCTTTCTTGATGCGTACTCGGGTACCATCGGATAAAAATGAAAGAGTCATTTGTCGATGTTTTACGACCGAGAGCACGCCCGGGGTGAACCGGGCGGTTTGTTCGAACCTCGGCGAACCTGGAGCCCGCGGTTTGTTGCGTAGGCGACATGGAGAGCGGGGTTTTTATCTTGGTTCGGGCCCTCGATCAAGGATCGAGTAAAGACCTTTACGTCTGGTCGGGTGAGTGAGCTGTTTTTGATTGATGGGGTTAGCCGGAATCGGCTATGAAGCTTACTGGCGCTTGGTCATAGCCAAGCTTGTGTTACGTGTGTTCGTGCTCTCCTCTATGAGGTGTTCCTTGGCCGCCTTTTATAGTCAAGGGGCCAAGGAATTCGCTACGATCCTAGTCGGATCTGAGAGGGGTTGTCCGTAGAGGAACCGAACACCGAACTCTAAACAAGGTAATCGACTAGTGTTCTATCCTATTTACAAAAAGAAGTCACCGTAGCTATGCTTCCATTGCCTTACGGGAGTTGTTTGTGGCCGCGAGGCTAGGATAGAACCACATGAACAACTTCGGTAGAGTTCTTTGGTGATCTGTATCCACAAGCCCCCGAGCATCTCAAGGTCGAGTCATGAGAGTTGTCTTGCTCTTATCGGGTGAGGCCTTGAAATGGTCTTCAAGATCATCTTACAAAGTGCAATTTTTTTAAAAAGTGCACCCGTAGGGTGTAACCCCCCGAGCTTCTTGCTTTTTGGCACAAAGAGAGCTGGAAGGTCTT
Organism: Hyparrhenia diplandra; assembly: GCA_015847255.1. Taxonomy (NCBI): domain Eukaryota; kingdom Viridiplantae; phylum Streptophyta; class Magnoliopsida; order Poales; family Poaceae; genus Hyparrhenia; species Hyparrhenia diplandra. The sequence continues at coordinate 90,308 of JADLZK010009578.1, read as the reverse complement.
TGAGTTCTTCTCCTCCGTCTTCGAGTTCTTCTCGTCGTCGGGGCTCTTCTTTCTCAAAGGAGAGCCTTGCTCCATAGCCCACGAGCATCTACGGTTTGAGTCATGAGAGCGTGCGCTCTTCTCGGGTGCGGCCTTGATGCGGTCCTTGTTGTCTTCATACGGTGTGCACTTTGCTAAAAAAAAAAAAAGCACCCAGTAGGGTGTAGCCCCCCAAGCTTCTTGCTTTTTGGTACAAAGAGCTGGAAGATCTTTGAGCTCTTCTCCTCCGTCTTCGAGTTCTTCTCGTCGTTGGAACTCTCTTGAAAAAATCGTGCCCCGGGTATACTGTAGCCCCCGGCGTCTAAGAGTTCTTTTGTAGATAGAGCTCTTAGAGGTTCTTCATTTTCCGGGATTTTGACCGTTTCTCTTTTTAAGTGCGGTCATGTGAGTCACAGTGCGCTTTTACTGCGCTCCATTTTTCGGGAAACGTCGGTGCATGGCGATCATTGCCATAAATTCCCTTCTAGCGTGATTTGAGGTGACCGCTCCTTTTTTGCTGGTTGCCTCGTCTTCTGTGGACTTGGTCCATAGGCGTGCTGGTTTCGCCTATAAATATGGCCCGTTTTGCTTCGGTGAGGATTTAGAGTGTCTTTCTTCTCCTCTGCTTCTTCTTCCTCTGGGTTTGTCTCTCTTCTAAGAAAAAAAAAAACTTCCTTCGATCTTTAGATCCATGGCGGTCTTAGTTGAGTGAGTTAGATCAGCCCCGGGGCGTCTTCTTTAGCCCTTCTAGGGTTCTTTTGTGAGTGAGGGATGTCTTGTGAGGCCGGAGTAGAAGGGGACTACTCGGCGGCGGCTCCATTCTTGGGCGTGGCTAGTGGTGGGAAAGGGATGCCTTGCGATTGGAGCGCAATCTTACGAGATCGAGTTTTCCTTCGCTCCGTCGTCCTATCCCACTTTGTTGGCCTCGATGATGAGTGGGGCGGACTACTTCCAATTGCTCTTTAGCTTGAGGAGGGCTAAGGTGCTTTCTTGGTCGGCTAGTCGATCCTCCACGATGTCCATCGGCTCGAGTTTCTTGGAGAGGATAGCACTGCTGTCTAGTTCAAGGGGTTATCTTTCTCCGGATTCTTGCCTTTGAGTCTTGAGGGGCTGCCGTGTCCATGCTCTTGCGGTACTTTGCTCCTTTCGAGGGATGTTGTGCCGGTGAGGGTTCTTTTCCCTAGGCCAGCGACTTTGGAACTCGTGGTCCGTTGGTTCCCTGTGTGATACGGGTTCTTCGGGCTTACGGTATACGTCTTGTCTTTGATTCCTCCGTGGTCTTCTTAGCGCTCTTTGGTGCTTTGAGCTCCGTGCAAGGGTCTTGACTTCTTAGTCGAGATATGGAGGGATCTTCTTCTTGGCGGTTGAAGTCAGCTTGGTGGAGTTTGGAAATAGGTCCTAGCGCTCTATCTTCATCGCTCTTGGACGCGGACTCCTGCTGCTTTCTTGGAAGTATTCTTCAGAGTTGTTGGGCTTCCGGCCTTCTTTGTATCTTGTACGCGGGAGTTCTTGTTGGGCTCCCCGTGCATCTGAGTCTTCTTTGTGTCTTGTAGGGAGTTGTTTCCCATGTAACTTGTAATCTTTGAGATGTTGAATAAAGATATCTGTTCCTTTATCCATTTTGTAATTGTTCTTTTCGTATGACTCTTATCTGCCTTCGTGCAGACTTGTTGCAGTTTGTCTTCTGCTTGTTATAGTCGTGGCCTTCCGAGTTCTTCTTCTTCGGATGACTTGTTGAGATTGCGCCTTTAGAGTTCTTCCTTAGGCTTCCGGCTCTTATGTCCTTCTTGTAGGTTCGTGCCGAGTTGTTTGGAGTCACTCATTGTGACACCAGTGTTGTTCGGTGATGATCCAACTTGCCTTTTCTATAGACTTGGTTGTTCGTAGTATTGAAGTCACCTTCGAGTTGTCGGGGCTGTTTTCTTGACTTGTCGGTCTTGTCTTTTTAGTAGATCTGGCGGAAGGTAGCGTAGGATCTTGTCCTTGTGCGCTTTTGAGTTATTTCTCCTTGGCGCGTTGGCTATCCTTTCCATGATGGGTGGAGTCTTGCCTCGATGCTTCGAGTTCTTTCTTACGAAGGAATCGGCTTGTCTTCTTTGTAGATTAGCTGGAGATAGTTGTAAGGGCTTGCTCCGGTTTGTCAGGGTTGTTTTCTTCTGACAAATGACTTCTGTCTTCTTCTTGAGACTTGTCATGATGAGTGGAGTCTTGCTCTTAAATTCCAGAGTTCTTCTTCTTGGAGTATCAGCTCGTCTTCTCTGTAGATTTGCTGAAGATATTTGTAGCGGCTTGCTCTTGTTCTTCGAGGGTTGTTCTTCTGAAGATTTAAAGCTCATCCTTTACGTAGACTTCTTTGAAGGTGATAGAGTCTTGCTCTTGGTCTTGAGGGTTGTTCTTACGAAGATTCGGCTCGTCCTTTACGTAGACTTGGCGTGGTGATGCGGTCTTGCTCTAGTCTTGAGGTTGTTCTTCTGAAGACTCAGCTCGTACTTTCTGTAGACTTGCTGATGGTGGTTGGGGCGTCCCCCATTTTGCTAGGGTTGTTTTCCTCTGGCGTGTGACTTGCGTCTTCTTCTGAGACTTGTCACGATTGTTCGGAGGGTTTCTCCAGGCCGTTAGGTTTCTCCTTTTAGGCCCTCTAGCGTTTGTCCTCTCTTGGACATGCTAGTGTATTTTGGTGGAGTCGTGCTCCTGAAAGAGTTGTTCTAACTCTGGGTTGCCTCTTCTGGGCTAGGGCTCTCCCATGTTGTCCAGTGGACTATCGCATGACGTCCCTTGAAGGGTTCTCGGTCGGGCCCATTTAAGTGCCACTACCTTGGAATCGAAGGTCAAGATGGTTGGGTTCCTATTTCATAACACTACAATCCGCCTTGCACGGTTTGGGCTGCTCTACGCTTTACGAGAGACTTGTGTGAGATGATGGGTTTCTATTTCACAACACTACACCGTTCACGCCCGATTCGAAGGCCGTCGCCGTCATTGGACATAGTGGCGCTTTACGGACCCTTGATGGCCTCTGCGACCTAGGCGGGCGATCCCAACGTCCTCTTTTTCCAAGAGTCGAAGTTCACGATCTTCCGCTAGGATTTAAGGTGTGGACGCTATTCCAGAGCTAGGACTTCGCGTGGTTCCACCCTTGGAATTTGACCTCCGTTCTGGTGGTCGGGTTTGCCTTATTTTGGTCGACTTCTTCTTGTGAAGTGCCAAATTTGGGCTGTTTTGTTCTTCTCCCTTGGGAGGCATGCAGCTTCACTGCAGGCGGCTTGTTTTACGTTGAGGTGCACGGTGGCTGCGTATTTGGTGACTTCTTTGGATGGTCCAGAGTTCTTCTCAGGCTTGATCTTCCTCTTCTTGGAGTATCGGAGAGTTGTTTTCGTGTTCTGCTTCTCTTCTTCTGCCTTGAGATCCTCTGACTATGGATAGAATCTTCTGAGCTGGTTTATGTGCCAAGAGTTTCTGATTTCTTCTCCTTGCATTGTCATCAGCTTGTAGGTTCCTGGTCCCAGTACTCCTTTGACGATATATGGTCCTTCTCATGGGCTGAAAGCGGTTTGTGCTTGCCTTAGTCTTTTGATTTCTCTTGAGTACTTGATCTCACGGGTTGAGTTTTCTTGGGCGTGTGCTTTTGTCGTAGTGCCTTCTCGGTCCTTGCGGATATCTTGCATTACGGAGGATGGCGTTTGTTACGACTTCTTCCGCCGCGGTCGATTTCTAGTCTTCTTGTGCATTTCTCCTTCTCCTTCTTCAAATTGCTCGATCCTTGGAGCTCCATATGAGTCTGGCGGTAGAGCGACCGATCCATAGGTCGGGAAAAAGGGGAGTAACTTTGTTGCTCTCTTGATTTGAGTTCTTAGGCCACGGGCGACTTTTGGGAGTTCTTCGATCCATTTGGCCGTAGTCCATGAGTTCTTCGTATAGTCTTGGCTTCATCCGGCAAGGATGAGTCCGTTTGCTCTTTTGACTTGTCCGTTAGCTGAGGGTGTGCTCTACGGAGGCGTGATCTGTCCGTATGCCACAATCTTGTGCCCGATCTTGAAGTGCGCGCCGTGAGCGGTGATCCGAGGTCGGTGATTATCTTGTTGGGTATCGAATCGTGCATGATCTCTTGGATGAACTTCGGCGCCTTGTTGGAGCTGTATGTGACCAATGTCTTGTACTCTATCCATTTGGTGAATTTGTCGATGGCGGCGAAGATATATTCGTATCCTCTTTTTGGCTCTTTTAAGTGGTCGACTTGATCCGGTCCCGGCCACGAAAAAGGCCATGGCGGTGGCTATGCGGTCGGGGTTGTGTCTTTGGCACATGTGCTTGTCTTGCAAACATCGGCATCCTTTGCATGTTTTGGCGAGTTCTTCTACATCTTTGAGGGCTGTTGGCGGTAGTATCTGATTACGAATGCTTTGCCCACGAGGGTTCTTGACGGCTGCGTGGTTTCCACGGCATCGAGTGGATTTCTTGGAGGATGTCTTTTCCTTCTTGAGCTTATACACTTGAGTAGTACTCCTGATGATCTTTGCTCTCTTGTAAAGTTTGTCTTTGATGAGCACGTAGTTCTTGCTTCTTCTCAAGATCCTAGTTGCCGGCTTTGTCTTCGGGTAGTGTCTTGTTCTTGATGAAGTTTATGATGTCTTCGATCCGGGGAGTTGTTCTTCGACACGGAGAGATTATCATTACTCCGTTTAGAGCTAATTGCTCCATGTTATCTTCTTAAGGTTCTCCTTGATGGATGGTTTCAAGAGCTCTTCGACGAACACTCCTGGTGGTACTTGGGCTCTGTCAGATCCGAGTTTGGCTAGCACGTCTGCCGCCACGTTCGCATCTCTCGAGCACATGTAGGATCTCTAGGCCTTGGAAGTTCTTTTTCGGTTTGCGTATACAGCGCAATAGAGGCCCATGTTGTCCTTTGTGCGAGTCCGGTCTTTGTTGACTTGATTGATGACAACCGTGGAGTCGCCGTATACTTGTAGTCTCTTGATTCCCGAGTTCTTGCTATCTTGAGGCCATGGATGAGTGCTTCATACTCTGCCTCATTGTTTGTAGCTTGCCACATGATTTGCAGCACGTACTTGAGTTGTCTTCCTTTTGGAGATATGAACAAAATCCCGGCTCCTGCTCCCCCTAGCTTCAACGATCCATTGAAGTACATGTTCCAATGTTTCTTGATGTCGTCGGATATGGGTTGTTGGAGCTCTGTCCATTCCGCTATAAAATCCGGTAGCGCCCGGGATTTTGAATGCTCTTCTTGGGGTGAACTCTAGATTCAATGCTCAGAGTTCCACTACCCATTTTGATATGCGGCTGTTGAATCTACGTTCCTCGGGATGTCGCCTAGTGGTGAGTCGAGTTACCACTTTGTGATCTTGTATTTGTCGTAAGTAGTGTCGTAGCTTCCTTGATGTGATCGGTATGGAGTAGAGTAGTTTTTGTGCGTGAGGGTATCGAGCTTTGGAACTCGAGATAGAACCTCGCTACGTAGTAAAGCGGCCTCTAGATCTTGTTGGGCTGATCGGGCTCTTCTCTTTCCACAATGATTGCTGCTTGACCCCCTTTGTATTTGTTGATGCTATGTATAGCGGGGAGTTCTTCTTGGTCCTTTGAAGGTGTTAGGATTTGGAGCCGCTTTGTAAAGTCTTGCTTGAGTTCTTCAAACGCCTTGTCGACTTCATCTGTCCACTTGAAATCTCCTTTGGTCTTGATGAGTTTGAAGAAGGGTAGTCCTTTCTCTTCAAGCTTGGATATGAATCTGTTGAGTGCCGCCATGCACCCTATGAGCTTACGGGCGTCCTTGATGCTTCGGGGTTGTGTCATCTCGGTGATTGCCTTGATTTGCTTGGTGCTGGCTTCAATGCCTGCATTTGCTGACCAAGAAACCCGATGGCTGTCGAAGGTACTCCAAAGGCGCATTTTGTTGGATTGAGTTTCCATTTCCACTTGTTGGGGTTCTTGAAAGTCTCTTCCGGTCTTGAATCGAGTTTTACGGTTCTCTAGTCTTCACCACCACGTCGTCTCACGTATGCTTGGCATTTTGCCAATCTGCTCTCCCAAACAAGTCGTATCGCTCTTTTGATACATTGCTCGGCGTTTTTCAATCCAAAGGACATTGTTTTGTAGCGGTAGGGCACCGAAGGGGGTGATAAAAGAGGTCTTGCTCGATCTTCTTTCTTCGATTGCAATTTGGTGATATCCCGGTAGCAATCCAAGAACGATAGTAGAGCCGATCTGTTGTGGAGTCCACTATTTGGTCGATCCTTGGTATCCCAAAGGGATCTTTTGGGCAATGCTTATTTAGGTGCAGTGTAGTCTACACACATTCGCCCGATCACGAGGTGTTCTTCTTCGAACGAGAACCGGGTTGGCTAGCCGGTCGGGATGTAGGATTTCTCGATGAATCCTGCTACACAGTAGTTTTGCAATCTCCTTTTTGATGGCTTCTTTCTTTTAAAGGTGAGAACCTCCTTAGTCTTTGCTTGATGGGTTTGGATCCCATATTGATGTCAATTACATTAACTCGGCCCGGCTCCTTGGTACACCGGGCATGTCTCACGGGTTTCGAGGCAAATATATCTTTGTGTTGCCTTAGGAAGGCCGGTGGCGCGAGTTCCTATTTTGGAGATAGGTGGGGCGGCGATGATGCCGTCTTGGATGGATCGCTGTCATGCGTAGGTCAATGTGCTTGATGTCGGCTTCTTACGGTGGAATCGAATTGCTTGCTTCTTGGTCGGTATCTCGAGTTCTTACGGATTCTCGTCCTCGCCATCTGGTTGAGTTTTTTTTTTTCCAAGAGCTCTCTGTCTTGTTTGCGATTTCCACGGCTTGTACGTCACACTTTCGAAAGCTTTCTCTCCTTTGATTGAAAGAACCCCAAAAGGTCTTGGCATCTTTAGTAGAAGATCGGGTAGTGTGGAATAGCCATGAATTTTGCAATAGCGGGTCTTCCCATAATGGCGTGGTATGGTGACTCGAGATCTGCCACTTCGAACTTAATGTACTCTGTCCGGTAATTTGATGGAGATCCAAATGTGACTGGCAAGGTGACTTGTCCAACTGGTATGGCCGCTCGTCCAGGTACTATTCCGTAGAAAGGAGTACTTGAAGGAGCGATTAGCCCGGAGAGGTCTAGCCCCATCTTGTCCAGTGTTTCTGAGAATATGATGTTCAATCCAGCTCCTCCGTCGATCAATACTTTGGTAACGGTTACTCCGGCTATCATAGGTTCTAGTACCAAAGGATATAGGCCGGCGTTGCCCAAACTTGTCCATTGATCCTCCCTGGTGAACTGAATTGGGTATTGGGACCAATTGAGGTAGCGTGGTGCTGCGAGGATTCTTTGCCATGATTGATCACGAGTGCTAGCTTGTCTTGTCTCTTGCTCTTGAACCGGGTACTCCGAGAGAATATGACGTTCAAGGATCTCGTTGCTTTACGGAAATCCCACTCTTTGGCTCTTTGTTGGCTTCTTCTTCTGTTTTCTTGATTGTTTCCCTTACGAGCAAAGTTGTTTCCTCCCTTGTACTTCTCTGGAATATGAGGTATAGTTTCCGGCGTGTCGCGGAGCTCGGGGTGGTAGATGTATGGTAGGTCTTCTAGCTTGATATTGCTTACATTCTGTCGCCATTGTTGTTGTTGTTGAACCTTTGCTTGTAGGGTTTCTTTGACTTCTCCGCCATTGCGATGGTATTATCTGGTCCTCGCTTCTTTTGCTGTTGAGAGTTGTTCTGATCCTTCTTTGGGCCTTCTAAGTTCTTTCTTTCTAGAAAGCGGTCTCGGGTTCTTTCTTTAGCTCCGATCATTGTTGACGGTCACCAACGACATATTTTTCCCGTCAACTTACTACCATAAAGGGAGTAAAACTATACCTTTTTATACTCATATGCATTTATCACTAATAAAATTCCACTTGTAGTGTCTATTATTTTATTTTGGATATTTATAATAAAAGCAAGTGGAAAATTGACCAAAGTACGCCATCCGGAAAGCACATTATTGCAAAACAAAAGCCTAGGAGCAAATCGACCCAAAACATCAAAACGGGCCGAGCCAAGCCCGGCCCATAACTTTTCAAGACAAGGGAAGACACCCCACGAGGCCGGGCCGGGCCGAGCCCGGGGGTGCGCTCCACACGGTGCGGCCGCACCCTCCCCCTAGGCGGTTTCGGCCCGACCTCGGGGAGGCGGTTCGTGCACCGCCAAATGGGGATTCCCGCCGTTGGATGGTCGGTTTGCTCGAGAATAGGAAGGTTTACCAGGTCGGTTTTGGTGTAATTTAGCACTTAGGCCCCTCCTCCAAGTGTATAATTAGGCCCCTCTCTCTCAACACACACACCACTTGGAGTCCAAAGAAACCAAACAATCTTCCTCTCTCTACCACCTCTACCTCTCTCTCTTCTTCTACTTCTTCTTTCTTGTTCTTCTTAGTTCTTGGTTAGCACTTGGAGTAGAAGAGCTACAAGGAGGGCTTGTCTCCTAGAAGAAAGTGCCTTGGTAATATATCTTCTCAATGGAGCATTTTTCTATTTGCAAGTCTTACATCTATGTTCTTGGCCTAACTTATGAACTAGAGTATAGTCTTACTAGTAGAAATATGATTATCGTGACGTTTTGCTAGTGACGCCGTTACTTTCGTCATGGAATAATAACATTCTATGACCAAATTTTTATTCTTCGTCATAAGTTACAAGTGACCAAGATTTGGCTTAAAGTTTGATGACGAAAATGATAGGAACGACACGAACAAAAAAAGATCATCGTCATAGATTGTGATTCCCATGTGCCGCATCGTTTGGGCGCATTTTTAGGGAAGCCATTGTTTGGCGCACCTAATGATGAAACAAAATGGTTTTGGGTAATCATCGTATGTGGTTTGGCCCACTTGAAGAATTGATTGTGTCGATTTTTGGGCCAAATGGCCCGCTCAAATTTTCATTTTCTCAAGTGGGCCTCTAGTAAACCACCAAGTGGTCCCAGCTGAGTCATTTGTCTGATTAGTTTTCTTACAACAAACTCTCCGTTTGCCCCACCAAACTGTCCCACCTGAGAACCACCAACTCGATGTGGCCCATGAAGAGTTTATTTACCACGTGAAAATCAAGCGGCCAAAGAACTGAAAGTGGCTCACAACCCACAACTTCGATGTGGCCCACAAATGCAGTTTTTTAACAGAAGGCCCACTAGGTCACGCTCCACTTGGCCTCTGTTTTTGGAAAACAACCCACCAACTTCGCCTTGGCCCATAACAATTTTTGCAAACGGCCCACTAACCCAGGTCACGCTAAGCCTTAGCCCTTAATTATTTCGCAAAAAATAATGCGCTAAGGGTGGTTTGAACTCACAACCAAGCACTCCACAAGTAATAGTGTTACCAATAGGCTACATCAAGTTTCTTGCTCTAAGTATGAACGTTTTTTTATTTAATACTTAGGAACATAAAAATTGAATTGTGGGTTTCTTAATTGAATCGAGGTCATGGGTCATAGACCCACAATCGCATGGTCCTCTCCCAATGCGGCCTTCCATTCTTTTTGCTAAAAAAACATTTGCGGTATGGCTTTGAACCCACGACCATTCGGCTGATGCTAGGAGTCTCACCACTAGAGTACTCCACCTTTGTTGTGTAAGATAGGTAAGTTTTTTTTTCTTTGTAACGTATCTCCGGACGCGGTGCGGCACCGCAGGTTGGGACCTGCCGTGATCGCGGCACCTGCGGTCGGGAGGGACTTCGCCCCGATGTTGGGCGTTGTAATCTTTGGGCTACCTAGCTTAACTGAACACAAACAAAGGAGATTGGAAATGGGCCAAGGAACGGTGATTGGGCATTCTCGCATAAGTATCGATATATCGTGTAAATATTTATAATATGATACACATATGTGTATAAAGGGCCCAGTTACGTGTGTGAGTGTATGTACAGGCATCTAGCAAGGTACGGATGTTTAGGCTTCTAATACATATATGGGAGTTGGTTAAATAAAATAGTTCATGCCTACTAACGAAAACACATGGTTAGCCTAGTGGCAAGACTCACGAAGTTTGGACCTATGGTCCTAGGTTCAATTCTAAGAGGCATTTTTGTTTTGTTATTCCAACATTTTTTTTTGCTTCCTTCCTTTTTTTATAATACCTTAACGAGCCTAAAAAAATCTAAAAACTTGCATGTACACCTCCTTTTGGTGTAGCATCTTAACAAAAAAATTAAGTCGATTCGGAGAAAGTGTTGATGCTCATCTTCACAAATGGCTCACATCTCTCACAAATGTCCTTGTCATTAGGTGAGAGATGCTCGTGCTAGTGTGAGATGTGTAGTACCACTTTCTCGAAATCGCCTCAATCTTTTTGGGGTGTTTATGAACCAAACTATGGTGTTGTGTGCATTTGTGTAATTTTTAGACCAAGTTTACATTCTTATCGTAATTATTTATTGATTTGCTCAACAAAAAATGTTTAAATACCCTAATGTAGCTAAAAAATCTAAAAATCTTGCATGGACACCACATTTTGGTGTAGTATGTTGATAAAAAATTTTGAGTCGATTCGAGAGAAGGTGTTGATGCACATCTTCACAATGGCTCACATCTACGCACATGTCCTGTCACTTTAGGTGAGAGATGCTCATGCTAGTGTGAGATGTGTAGTACCATTTTCTAAATCGTCTCAATCTTTTTGGTGTATTTATGGAACCAAACTATGGTGTTGTGTATTTTTGTACAATTTTTTAGACCAAGTTTACTATTACTTGTAATTTTAGTATGATAACAAAATTTGAATAATTTAAATTTTAAAGTATAAATGAACTCATTTGCAAAAAAGAAAATTACAATAGTTGTAGATCTGAATTATTTATCTCTATAATTTTGTAGTTGATGTTTTTATTGGAATTCATTTATAGTTTAAAAATTATGTCTTATTCAATTTCGAGTTTAGAATTTTTTAAAAGGAAAAAAAGAGTCTAATTCACGTCATCACTGTGCAGCCTAACAATAACCTCCTCTCTGCCTATCTCTTTACTTCAGCCCATTACTTTTGGCCCGGTGGATTGCAGCCATTGGATGAACACGTGATCAATCAAAGCCGTTGGATCAGAAGGCTAATATATATATATATAACCATGGCTTCATCCACTCCCAAACCCTAACCTCCCTCTCTGTTTCTCTTTTTCACGCAGCGGCGCTGAGCCCCTCGCGCAGCACGACGCCCTAGCGTGGAGAGTTGGCGAGCAGCGGTGCCGCGTGGCCGTCGCTGGAGATGGTCCTCCCTCCAGCGGGAGCGCTCCTTCCAATGGAACCGCCGCCGCCGCCGCCATGGGCACCGGCCGCACCGAGCTCGTGCCTCTGCAATGCCCGCAACTGGTCCCGGGTCATACGCCTCCTCGACTCCATCCAGGTCCAATCTCTGTCCTGCATCCATGGCCTCTGGTATGGCACGCTATCCCCGCCCTGATCCGCGAGATCCCTCTGATCTGCTCTGCCTCGCTGACCTCGTCGAATCTGCTCGCAGCAATCGGGCCTTCTGCTACTCCCAACTCGAGCACCACAAGCACGTCATCAAGGACTCAGAAGGCATGTTCCTGTAAGGTACTCACCATCCTCAATAATGTACTGATCAATCCGATCGGTGGTTAGAAGATGGGATGCACCAGCTAGATCTAATGGACGAAACTGTCTTCTCAGCCCATGCACGTATCTTCCGCACCCTGTATATATGTTGTTTCTATGTATATTTAAAATTCTGAATCGATGTTTGAAATTTAGTGCACCAATTGTATTCATGCCCAGATGTATTTTTCTGTCAGAGATGGGGGTTGACGATTGCCAGGAAGTGTTTACAGGTATTTGATTCTTGTTGGTGTGCAGAAAAGGTAAAAAAAAAAAAAATCAGTAAATGTTCTAACTTTATTTTGCAATTGTTATTGCCTAGCTTTACTAAATTAGAAATCAATAGCTGGATCGGTGATACATATCGCCTGGAAATCAATAGCTGGATCGGTGATACATATCTCATGCCATCTGAATATCAATTGTTGACTTCTGAGTATGATTTTCTTACTGTTTTCTTTTACACGACTATAACTTGATGCTGGCTAGTACTTTTTGCATTAGCATTTTGAGCTGCTTACCTGGTGCTCTTTTCATGATTGAATGGGCATTTATTTATTTTTTCTAACATTGCTTGATAGTACAGATGGAATAATTACTTATTGAAAGAAGAATCCGAGTGAACTTGTCATTAATAGTAGCACTTCTCTTTTTTATTTACTTTGTTCATGCATGTGTGGTATTCGCAGTATACATACTGACAGTAGTACTTCCCATCGATAGTTGCACTTCTCAAAAGCACTGATGTCTATGATTACATATATTTTATTTGCTTGCAGTCTGGTCGATGGAACAATGGTTCTCTCCCATTTGGTTTCCCCTTTTCAGATACTATGCAGGTTCCTAAGAATTCAGGTCACCATTCCACTGTCCAAAAAATGACAATCCAATTCACTTTACCATTTCAAATTAAAGAAGTAAATAAAATATTTTAGTTTCCAATTTAAAATATATAGATGTCAGTTTGAACCGTGATAATAAATAGTATAGATCTTCAAAATAATGTAAGTAGCTGCATATATTTATTCCATGAGCAAGATCCGTACTATGTAGCTCTTTGAATACACTTACTACTTGTTTCTTGCGTAGCTCTTTTGAATACACTTACTACTTGTAGAAGCCGAATGAAAAGGATGGAGAGGTAACAAAAAGAGCTGGAGGAGTACAAGAAGCTGGTAGAGAGGAACACCCAGGAATGGAGGAGGCCTCGGTAACTTTTCAAGATTTGTTCTTATGTGTGCTGTGAACCGAAGTTTTATGCTCTAGTGGTGGTGCTGTGCAATCGAAGTTGTATGCTTCGTTGAATACTGCCTTTTATTTTGAACATGGAATTATGTGGTCTTGCTACTATCAATTGCAATTATATCGTTTACCTGATTTTGTGTGACCAAATTATGCCGTATTTGTTGACGATTTTGACATTTCATCTGTGACCAAAAATTTGAGTCTTTGTTGACGATTTTGTGACTACAATCTATGACCAAAATTATGAAGCCACGTGGTAGAGCGAAATCGGTCCACGTGGGGCTATGAAAACAAAGCGACAAAGTTGCCACATCAATCGCCACGCCACGCGCCAAGTCGACCGCCACGCCACGCCGCCATGTCGATGCACAAACGCCGCTAACGGGCGCGTGAACTCGCCCTAGCGTATCTAAATCTTCTCGCGAAAATAGGGGCATAGCCATGACCAAAGCCAACGGTCAAAAAGAGAGCATTTCGTGGACCGCAAACGTTTGGTCATGGATGGGAAGCACTTTTGTGACTAAAATTGCCACTTCGTCATGCATTGCCAAATGTGACGCGACCCCAAAGGATGATATCAAATTGGCCACAAAGTCGCCACAGATGTATTTGGGTGACGAATTTACCACCTTCGTTGACGAAAAGAAGAAGGTCATCAATGAGCGGCTTTTGTTCATGTTCTAGTATTGGTATATGAACTAGCATATAGTTTACATATCATAATCTTGATATGTTCATCTCAGATTCTTCATCGATCATCATATACCTAACTTGATTAGAGGTGGGATATCGGTTCGTTGTTCCTTCGGGTTTGCTCTTGTTCTAGTCCGTCCCATTCGACGAGTGGGGATCCCGGGGACAAGAGTAGTGCTTTCGATATGCGGGCATGGTGCCCGCATTACGACACCCGCGGATATGAGTGCATGCCACGGTTGAGGGGGTAGGCAAAATTTTGGTCATGACAAACCTTGACCGCCCCTTGAAATCCCCCACGCTCGGTGTGCCGTAGGAGTTCGTAAATGCTTCCCATCTGGGCCGTATGGTATCCGAGGAGTCTCCCCGTATCCTAGACCTAACCATGCTTAGATCGGTTTTGCATATGATCCTAACTATTCATTTGTATGGCCATGACTAGATACATTAGAATTACTCCATTAGATTATTCATTTATTCTTTATCTATTTTCTTTATTCTTTTTTTTGGTGGATTCTTAAGTGTGTGTCACACTATCCATAAACCATTATTGCTTACCCCCCGTTATGAACAATTTGGTCTAAGCAAACACATGTTCCTCTATTCGGATGCCATGCTAATAATCACATGCCTTCCTTTGGGAAAATATAAATAACGATACCCTCAATACTTCCTGAAATGCTACAATGATAGATCCGCGGCGCTTTGCGATGAAATATCTAAGATGGCAAGATCTATCCCGCTGACAATCCCTTTCGGATCACCGACATGGTGGTTTTACTTGGGAATGTCGTGGCGCATTTATGGCGCCAAGTATTGGGGATGGGTTTTATACTTGCTTTCCTTTGATTGCGCTAAGAAATGTCAACAAGCATTTCCGGCGCCGCTCTTGCGGGAAGGCATTGTGAAAAAAAAAACTAGCCGGCTATGAATATGAACTGGTAGTGCGTGGCTACCATTTGCTCATACAAAGCTAATCTTTTATGTTTTCTCCTCGCTGTGGGTGAAAATGTGGATAGTGTATATCGTGTTTCCCTATCGCCGGAAAACTTCATCTCTCGATCCGTAGGCACTCCTAAGGAAGAACAGTCTTCGTGCCACTTCTTATTCGGCCGAACCCCGACGGCCGAGACCGCATCCCCGCACCAACCGCATCTCAAGCCATGGCCGGTCGCCATTTTTCGATTCTCTACCCGCCGCCACCAACGTGCCCCAATCGGGCCGGTGGTGAATGTGGCGACAAAACTTTGAACTAGCGTCTTTGGGCCGATCACTATGGTGCAAAGGCGCCCATTCTCAGGGATCGCTTAGCGAGGACGCCAACGGTCATCTCCAACACTTCCTTGAGCTGTGCGACACAATCGCGTCAAGGACGCCGAACCCGACGTTAGTCAGGCTCCGCCGCGCTCCTTTCTCCTCGTGGGGAAGGCGAAATGATGGTTCTACAAGGACAAGGAAGTCGCCAAGATGCGGGGCCAAGTGCTCCAAGGGCGTTCTCGGCTAAGTTCTTCCCCATGGGCAAAACCAATGCCCCGAGGGGAAGGATCGCCAATTTCCGCCAGAAATCAATGGAACCCATTCCTGAGGCGGGGGAGGGCCGCAGAATACATTCTAGCATGCCCGCACTACGATGGAGAACTGGCCGGTGCTCCGTAACTTCTACAATGGTCTCACGGCCATATCAAAGGGCACCTCGACGCCCGGCCGGTGGCGCATTTCTATCGCCACCATCGATCGTGCAACAACCCCGATTGATAAAATGGTGGCAAACCAAAGTCAAGCGAAAAACAGCCCTAGCCAAAACACAAAAAAGGCATGCATACCGTGAAGGAGGCGGATATGCTTACCGCGAAAATGGATCTACCGCTAAAGAAGCCGGGAGGAGCGCAAAGACGATTCCACTACACAAGTAGGGCCCGGCTTTACGCCACGACGCCACATGACCTCGGTGGAGACGGTGGTGAAGTTGGCCACTGGGATAATCGCCTCGAGACCCGCGAAGAAGCCGCCTTCATCAACAAATAAAGAACGGGTATCACCAACCTCGCAGGTTGAATAACCAGTCCAAAGCCACCGCTTCTAAGGCAACCGTGGATACAACTCCAACTATAACCCCGTCAGCCATTATTGAAGGACTGCATCGGGCCAAGCCAAAATTAACGAAAACCTCACCAAAAAAGATGAGCCATCAAGACAAGATCCTTGAAGGAGTGAATAATAAGCTCGAAGGGTTGACGCCACCGTGAAGAATCACCGAGCTTCAATAAAATGATAGAGACACAACCGCCCGATTGTTGCCTAAGTGCCGCTAATCCACTCCTGAAGGATCCTGTGGCAACCTCGAGGTCCCACACGAAGTTAGTTAACATGATATCTCTCGAGGCTTAGTCAACCCAAAGAGCTCGCCATTCATTGCTAAGAAGGGCGACCCTCGACGCCCACTTATCACCGCGCTATTGGCCCCCACACCTTCGTTAATGCATTCTCGTGACACTGGGGCCAAGATCAATGTGATGTCCAAGGCCACCTTCAACAAAAAAATCCATGGAGGAACACTTACTCCCCGCCAACTTCGCCCTCCAAATGGCGGATCAATCAACAAGGCGGCGGAGGGAATACTTCAAGACGTGCTAGTCAAAATATAGACGGAGTACATACCCGTAGATTTTGTGATCCTCGATATGGGCCCATCGAGGGATACGCTCTCCTCCCCGGGAGGCCGCTTTCTATACGGCCAAGGCCGATATCCGCATGGGGAAAGGCTTCATAGTCTTCCACGCCGAGAGTAAGGCGGTAAAGTGCCCATTCATCGGGTAAAAACAACAACACACCGTGATATCATCATCATCGGGGCCGGTGTGGAGTGTTGAAGGATCCGACCGAGACCCCCGAAAGGTGTGCTTGCCGCCAATAAGCGGGGAGAGTCGACAGTGCCGACTATAAATAACCCGCCTCCTCAAAAAAAAAAAAAATGGGGTATATTTAAAAAAATGTATTTTATTATCAACAAAAAATATTTATTACATAAAATCTATAAGAAAATACTTTCAAAAACTAAAATAAAAAGTCTTTATAAATAAAATGAATTCTTTTGCATGAAAAATACAAAAAAAATATTTCCTACATAAAAAGTATATATACAAATTTTTTTAAAATAATTTTTCTATTTAAAAATAAGTTTATATTTGAAAATTTTTGGAGAAATTCAAAAAAGGGGAGAAAATCGGTCGAACCAAATATGAAGGGAAAAACAACGGCCACGAACTTTTCGCGGACCAAGGAGCACGCCTCCGCCAAAGCACGACAAATAGGCCTCGGGCGGTGCGCTACAAGCACCCCAAGGTGTGCGCCCGCACCCTGCCGGGCCGCCGTCCTCGTCCTCGCCACCAACGGCTCCTAGCCGCTGTGTGGACCGACCTCGGCCGCTGGCTCGGCTATAAATAGCCCGAAAGCACCGGTGTGAGAGCACCCACCTCTCATTTTCACTCTCTCTCACTCTCACACTCTCTCCCACTTGTTCTACACTTCATTTTCTCCACCAAAAACATTGTGCCGAGCAAGAACACGGGTGTGAAAGTTCATACTTTCATCTAACCCTTACACACCCGAGGTCTTGCTCAATCGCTTTTTTGCGTAAGCCATGAAGAAAGCCGGAAGATCTTCACCGGGTTGAGGCGGTCGTCAAGACATAGCTCACGACAAACAAGCACAAGCTCCGCCCTCAACTTCGACGATCTTGAAGACTCCCCCATGCAAGAAGACGCCGCACTGCCGGGGAGGAAGAAGCTCAAGCTCCCCGACAATCGACGGCCGACGCCACTGCACTCCTCGACATCCGTGGAGATCGGGAGATGCAAGCATATCTCCTACTCAAGGACCGTGGTCCCAAAGACACGCCCGAATCGACTCCGAGCTCCTCGAACAAACAGTATGGACGATGAATTTCCTATCCTTTGAGAGCAAATCGGGTGGCGTGATATTCCCCTCTCGAGGAGGAAGGTTCTCGCCCCCCGACAATTCAATTCTTGTGCACACTAGTAGAGGACCAGCTAGAATTTCTTCCCGCCTTTTTGGTACACTTTATCATGTCACATGGGCGACCTAGCTCGTCACCGGGTTTCAAATATAGATGTGCACTAAACATAGATGTCGCTTCTCCCCGCTTTGTCGAAATCACTTTTTGGGAGGAAATATCCTAAGTGCTCATGAGTCCGGTACTTTCAAACCTCGCCACTCTCACGCATCCAAAGACCCATCACTTAGATATATCCATCGCCGATCTCGTTGACTTTGTTTCCTAGACACGGGGTTAGATGGGTGAATGAGGTTGAATTAAAATTACTCTATGCTATTGTCCACAAGGAGAAAGTAGCTCCAAAGGGTAGAGATGTGCAGAACTTTTTACATATTATCACAAAAGTTGCCGCTCCCCTGCCACCGCACATCTCTTATCACACGCCTCCGCTTCAAGCGATTGGAGCTTTGGATAATCAGCAGATAGAGTACATTTCCACACCCAGGATTTTTGGATCAAGGCGCAGCCTTGTGCAGGGGCACTTAGTTAAGATTTTACCATCCGGGCGAGCTTGGTCATCTTTTCTTCCGCTATGCAACTATAGTTCGGTTACCTAACCCGACGCATAGCTTGTATAAAAGCCGTGCACTAACATTTGAGCTCGAGACTGCCGATAGCTTGTGCAGAAAGACACCCCCATCGCTTCTTCACGCAGTGTCGAGACCGTGAGGTCGGATCCTCCTCCCATGGGCCCTACTTCACACCACGCCCCACGCCCACGCCTCACACCGATGTTTCAGCAAAGATGGCCTCATCCTATGGGGACCCCCTGTGGGTAATACCCTGTATGATCCTAGGTGGGAGCCGCCCACTGCATTACCCAAGCACCATCGAATGGCCCAAGGAGATACAAAGCAGATGGAGGGCCAACAGATTTGACTTTGACGACAAATTCCGACGATATGCCCCCACCAGGCCCAAAGATGTGCCACCACAAGGGGTGGAGGCTATCGGTATCCAACTGCAAAGACCTCGGGACGTCCGCACTAGGAACATGGAGCACACGCCAATACCCATGTGCAAAGTACCGCATGCTGGCAAAGCAGAACTGGGAGCAAAGCAGAGTCGCAGAGATGGACCCAATTGAGTCCAACATGGCTACCGCGAACGACGCGAGGAAGCATTCCGAGGTACCAAGGCTTCGATCCTAATCAAGAGGCCTCCAGATAGCTTGGGGAGGACCCCTCACAGTATCATTGCATTGCATATTTACTTCCATCAAATTTTTATTTTATTTTAGCATGTTTAAATTCCAAAGAATCTTGCATCTAAAAAAAAAATCCAAAAATAGAATAAGTAGCTCTTCTATGTGCCTTAATGCTTATATATATGAGATATGAAAAATGTTTAGTCTTAGTCCCTTGTTGAAATGATGAATAGTTGCTCTGCCTTATGCTTTGCCTGTGCCTAGTTTATAATTCAATTTCTAAAGTTTGGATTTAGTGGCTAAGTTTAAAAACTCATCCCTAAAAACCTCGATTCATGTGGGTTGCATAGGCTCTATCTAGTCTAAGTTGTTGCCAAGTATGATATGGTACAAATGGATTTGCTATGATTTCGTCCAAAAAAAAAAAAAAAGAAACTTGACATCCGGAATCTACTTTGAAAGAAAAGAGAAATGATATGGGCTATGCTAAAAAAAAAAAAAAAAAAATGAGATGAAAAATGGATAAGTGTCCGAGGGCTTAGTAGAGCCCACATCTCTAAAAAAAAAAAAAAGAAAAAAAAAAAAAGAGAGGAAATAAAAGACAAAAGTCTAGGGCGGAAGAGCCCACCTCTCCAAAAAAAAAATATATATATATAGCAATAAAGCCCATACTTTCTTAAAAATAAATATTATCTAAAAAAAAATAAACCCTGATAAAAAGTTGATCAAAAGGATGAATGATAAGCATATCTCAAGTATAACCGTTTCTATCTAGCAACCGCACAAGACTTTGAGAAAAGCTAAAAAGCCCCGCCACGATGAAAGGTAATAAAGGGTGGGAAAAAAGATGTGCCATTTTATTCAAACTCTAGTAGAAAATCTTATTATAACCCCGGCACTTGTAAAACGTGAATCGGCATAGTAGCAACTCCCCTGATCAACAACCAAGTATTTATCTCTTTTTGCTCGAGGACGCCAAGAAAGGGTAAGCTTGGGGAGTTTGTTGACGGTCACCAACGACATATTTCCCCACAACTTACTACCATAAAGGGAGTAAAACTATACCTTTTATACTCATATGCATTTATCACTAATAAAATTCCACTTGTAGTGTCTATTATTTTATTTTGTAGATTTATAATAAAAGCAAGTGGAAAATCGACCAAAGTACGCCATCCGAAAGCGCATTATTGCAAAACACAAGCCTGTGAGCAAATCGACCCAAAAACATCAAAACCGGCCGAGCCAAGCCCTACCCACAACTTTTCAAGACAAGGGAAGACACCCCACCGAGGCCCCGCCAGCTTTGCCTTGCCTGGGGGTGCGCTACAAGACCACCCTGCGCGGCCGCACTCTCCCCGAGGAGGCGTTTTCGCCCAAACCTGGGAGGCGTTCGTGCACCCGCCAAATGGGGATTCCCCGCCGCTGGATGGTCGGTTTGCTCGTAATAGGAAGGTTTACCAGTGTCGGTTTTGGTGTAATTTAGCACTTAGGCCCCTCCTCCAAGTGTATAAGTAGGCCCCCTCTCTCAACACACACCACTTGGAGTCCAAAGAAACCAAAGAATCTTCTTCCTCTCTACCACCTCTACCTCTCTCTTTCTTCTACTTCTTCTTTTCTCTTCTTCTTAGTTCTTGGTTAGCACTTGGAGTAGAAGAGCTACAAGGAGGGCTTGTCTCCTAGAAGAAAGTGCCTTGGTAATATATCTTCTCAATGGAGCATTCT
The DNA here is from genome assembly GCA_015847255.1 of Hyparrhenia diplandra. Taxonomy (NCBI): domain Eukaryota; kingdom Viridiplantae; phylum Streptophyta; class Magnoliopsida; order Poales; family Poaceae; genus Hyparrhenia; species Hyparrhenia diplandra. Next base: position 69,818 of record JADLZK010009578.1, on the reverse strand, counting down.
CTTCTATTTGCAAGTCTTACATCTATGTTCTTGGCCTAACTTATGAACTAGAGTATAGTCTTGTTCATGTTCTAGTGTTGGTATATGAACTAGCATATAGTTTACATATCATAATCTTGACATGTTCATCTCAGTTCTTCATCGATCATCATATGCCTAACTTGATTAGAGGTGGGATATCGGTTCGTTGTTCCTTCGGGTTTGCTCTTGTTCTAGTCCGGCCCATTCGACGAGTGGGGATCCCGGGGGGACAAGAGTAGTGCTTCGATATGCGTGCATGGTGCCCCGTATTACGACACCTCGCGGATATGAGTGCATGCCACGGTTGAGGGGTAGGGCGGCTTGGTCGTGACAAGCCTTGACCGCCCCCTTTGAAATCCCCACGCTCGTGTGTGGTGTAGGAGTTCGTGAATGCTTCCCATCGGGCCGTATGGTATCCTGGGGAGTCTCCCCGGTATCCTAGACCTAACCATGCTTAGATCAGTTTTTGCATATGATCCTAACTATTCATTTGTATGGCCATGACTAGATACATTAGAATTACTCCATTAGATTATTCATTTATTCTTTATCTATTTTCTTTTATCCTTTTTGCCGGTGGATTCTTAAGTGTGTGTCATACTATCCATAAACCATTATTGCTTACCCCTATTATGAACAATTTGGTCTAAGCAAACACGTGTTCCTCTATTCGATGCCATGCTAATAATCACATGCCTTCCTTTGGGAAAATATAAATAACGATACCCCCAATACTTCCCGGGTGAAATGCTACAATGATAGATCCGCGCGCTTGCGGATGAAATATCTAAGATGGCAAGATCTATCCCGCTGACAATCCCTTTCGGATCACCGACATGGTGGTTTTACTTGGGCATGTCACGCGCATTTCCTCGGGCGCCGTTATTGGGGATGGGTTTTATACCCTGCTTTCCTTTGATTGCGCTTAAGAAATGTCAACAAGCATCTTCTCAACAAGAAGCTTGAACTCGCCGTTTGTCCTCGGGTTGTCTTTGTAGAAATCGAGAACCGCCATCTTGAGAAAATCCCGCTACCGGCTGGGCGCCTATCACTTCTCTCGGTGATGTCATGTACTTGGGATCTCATCTCCCCAAATCTTTGGTAGTAATCTCTCGGACTCTCCCTAGCTTCGCTTGAGGCTTTTCAACTCACCGAGTAATAGGATGGGTGATGATTCCTCGCGAAGTTGCCGCAGAACGCCTCTCGCAAGTCTTCCCAAAGATCGGATTGAGCCTTCTTCGAGCTTGTCGAACCATTGGAGCGGTAGAGCCTCTAGGGCCATGGGAAAGAAGACGGCTTTTTAAGTCATCATCTCCTCCAAATTTTAATGGATTGTGAGTAGACTCGAGCCATTGTCCGGGCTCGCTTTTCCCATCGATTTTGAATGATTTGAAGGCTTGAACTTTGGGGGTAGCTTGACTTCCTCGCAATCTTTCCGCAAAGCAAGGAAACCCGCCGTAGCTTTCGGCCGTTCTTTCTTCAAGTCCTCCCGAGGTTCTACCTCCTTTTGCCGAGTCCGGCCGATATGTTGATTCTCGCGACTTCTTCTCATCGGCTTGGTCTTGGAGCGGGGCTTTCCTGGGGTCTCGGTATTGTCTACCATCCCTCCGGTGGCCTCGGAGTTGTTTGAACCCTCCGGCCTTCCCAGCCTCTCAAAGATGTTGGATCGACTCCTTGGAGCATGAGAGCTGTTCGCCTTTGACCGTGGACGCTCGGGATCTCTTTCTGATAGCCTTTTGCAATGCCTCCTTGATGAGCCTTTCCTCGCCATTTAGATCCGTAGCGCTTTCTTCAGCGTCAATCAACCCTTGTAGCCTTTCCCCGGGTTGCTCGTTGATCGCCTTCAGCTTCTTTTTCGTGATTTTAGCCTTTCGCATCATGTAGATCGGCTTGATATTTGTTCGTGGCTTGCATGCGTGAGTTTGCCCCGATTCGCCGCCCTCCCTTTAGCTTGTTCCTTTTCAAATTTCTTGACATTGGTGTTCTCCTTTGTCTCTTCAAGGGTTTCTTTCGTCCGCCGAGATGTTGGATAGGCCTTCGCCGCTGGATCCGATGTCCGGGGCTTCCTGGCCGGGTAAGTGGGGTGCGAGCCGTAGCCACCATAAAGACTTCCTTAGCAAAATGTAGCTTTGGGTCGCCACTCCTTCCGCCCGGGTAGGCCTTATGATGTTGGTCCTCCCCTCGCTTGTCCCCGCTGCTTGACGATCGGCTTTGTTGAGGGTTCTTGGCCGCGATGATGCACTCCTCTGGGGTTCTTGTCAATATGAGCCCTCTTTGTGCGCCCCAAAGGAATCTCCAATCTTCTTTCTTCGTTGTCTTGGCGCCCTTGAATACGCCAACGCCGCTTGGCGTAGTCCTCAGGGAAACCGAAAGGTAATCCGGACTGGTGTCCGTGGTTATATCCGAATTAAGCCTTCTTTCTCCGAAGTTGGAGTTGTGTTGGCTGAAAAACGCTTTCCGAAAGGGGAGTAGCTTCCCTTATCCAAGCCGGAGTTGGAGTTGTACTTGAGTTGCTTTCGAGTCCGTACTTTCGAACCCCGGTTGTCTACCTTCCCGGGTTGGTTTCGGGTTTGGGTCCTTCCGTGCTGGTCCCGTAGCAAGCTTCGACTTTTGTTCTCCATCTTCGAGGCGGCTTCGTAATCGCCGATTGCCGGAGCTTCGACGGCAGTTCTCGTTCTTCGGTCTTGGTTTTCTTGATGATGCGGCTTTGAGTTTCGCCGCCGCCGTCGATCTCGCAGCCCATGACCCGGATGATCGTCCTCCCCGCCGATGTACTCATGATATCGTGGTCCGCCCGACTCGTGCTGAAATTGACGAGAGCCCCTACCGGGCGCGCCCGGTGCCGATGTTTTACGGTCGAGAGCCTCGCCACGGGGTGAACTGGCAAAGTTTGTTCGGCCTCGACGAACCCGAGCCCTACGGTTTGTTGCGCAAAAACATGGAGAGCGGGTTTTTATACCGAAGCTTCATAGCCAAGCTTGTGTTCTCGTGTGTTCGTGTTTCTCCTCTATGAGGTGTTCCTTGGCCGCCTTTTATAGTCCAAGGGGCCAAGGAACTCGTTCACGATCCTAGTCGATACGAGAGAGGGTTGTCCGTAGAGGAACCGAACACCCTAACTCTAAACAAGGTAATCCGACTAGTGTTCTATCCTATTTACAAATGTAAGTCACCATAGCTATGCTTCCATTGCCTTCCGAGTTGTTTGTGGCCGCAGTGCTAGATAGAACCCCGCTAATAACTCCGTAGAGTTCTTTGGTGATCCTATATCCACACCGACCAACTCGCGACTTCTTTCATCACACCCTTCGATGTACCGCTACCTCACCATGCCTTTCGGCCCGGGAACGCCGAGCCACTTATCAACCATGCATGCAACATGTGTTCGGGCGAACTTATAGGATGGATAGTTGAAGCTTACGCCGACGACATCGTAGTAAAATCCAAAAAGACGGCGGACTTAGTAGATGACTTGACAAAGAACGCGTTAATTGCCCGAATGAAAAAGGGGTCAAGCTCAACCCGAGAAATGTGTGTTCGGGGTCCCACGCTGGATGCTTCTCGATTCATTGTCTCGCAAATGGTATTGAGGCCAACCCAACCAAGGTTGCAGCGTAACCAACATGGAGCCAATCACCAACCTCAAGGGAGTCCAAAGCTCATGGGCTGCCTAGCATCTCTCGCCAGATTCATTTCTAGGTCGGGGAAAAAGGATTACCCCTATACCGACTTCAAGAAATCTGAAAGCATTTTACTTGACTATCAAGCGAAGAAGCTCTCGAACTTGAAAAGGATACTTACCAACCCACCCGCTTCTAGTACCACCAAACCCCTGGGAGCAATTACTTTATACGTGGGTCGAACCACCCGTGGTGAGCGCGCCATAGTTGTCGTCGAGCGACAAGAAGAGGGGCACTCCTTACCAAATCCAACGACTGCCTACTTCATTAGTGAAGTACTCTCGCACACCAAGACCCAAGCACTCGCATGCGGTTACTTATATCGCTAGTACTAGCGCAAAGAAAGCTCCGACACTACTTCCGGGCGCACCCAAATACGGCAGACGCATTCACTATGTAACCTCTATGTAGCCGCTGCTGAGGGCTTTAAGGCCGCGGCCAAGATCCGCCCATTAGGGTCTCTAAATGTCCGACTTTTGGCTGCACTGTCCAGAAGCGAAGCGCCTCGCGAATAACAGTTTTAATACGAGACGTGATTTCGCGGCGCCTCAAACTTCCCTGGCCTCGTAGGTGAGCCCTTGTTACACACGCCGTGGAACGCTCAGGTTCCGGGATTTGCTCGGACCGCGGGTCTACGTGATTTCACAGACATGATTTCCTTAAGATGCTGTATCAGACCGAAACGCCACGCACTACGCTGGGCATCGCCATCGACCGCGGTGACCGTCCAAAAGTAGTGACGCCTGCTAGCATATGATCAGAAGCTTCGACGCACGCATCTATTTGCCAAAATCGCTGCTCAGAACAATGACGCCGCATAAATGACGCTGCAGCGCTGCATGCACGCGCCTATAACCGGTAATATCGGGCACGACGCCTCGCCAAGGAACCGCTCAGAAAAGCATTAGTAAAATACGTAATGCAAGCGGACGATAACCGATCGACACACGCGGGTTACGACATACGCCAAACCCGTGTCTATGGTTTCTCGCCATTTACGCGTGTGCGTAGGATTGCCTGGCTCAAGTTCCGCAACCGCTTTACGACGCTCATTTGTCCGCCACGCCCTCAGAAGCCGCTTAGTTTACGTGACGGTTTTTTTCACCGTAATCGTTCAAGATTTTCGACGCTTAGAAGCGTATGCTCGATCGTAGCTACCTAGGAAATTACGTATGCATGTCCCTTTCGTCTACGCCGAGGTTTCTATTTCGTACGTGTTTACCTCGGTGTGCCCGACGTAAACTCTGACGCTACGTAGACTGGCTGCATCTGGTTCACAGATGCATTCCTGAACACTCGCTAATAATTTAGATATTACGCACGGATTCACGCGGCGTAAACTATTTCAAAACCCACGACGCCATTAGCTGCGGTGGTCCGTACTTATTCAGCTTATTACGCATGTGTTAAGATGGGTCCATCTGCGTACGAGACTAGAGACGCATACGTGTCCGATCACAAACAAATGGCGCACGCGCTGCAAAGATGGAAAATTCATGTGTATTTCTTAAAATTCATGTGTATCTCTTAAAATTCATGTGTATCTCTCGAAAATTCATGTGTATCTCGTATCGTTCTTCACAATGCATATACCCAAGTTGTTCAGTGGCACGTCACACGATTGTTCACAACACAAATAACACGCTTCAAATGCATGTATCCACCCGATCGCCATGCAAAGAAGGGAAACGTAGGAACTCACGTTCTCACGAAACGAATACTCGCCTTCGGGCTGATGATCTCTTCCATAACAAACTTGGCGATCTCCTCTCTAATATCCTCCAAATTAATCAATTTCCGCATAAATCGAAATCCTAATACAAAGAAAGGTAGGCATAAGTGTTCATTGTACACATGGTCTTTATTGCCAAACAAAGGTAGACACATGATGGAGCTGCACTGAAAGTTACCTCGTGACGGTCCGATGAACTTGTTTCATCGCAGCCGGGAAGTGGTGGGCCGTGTAGAACCCATATGTCTTTTTCATCGGGCTTTGCATCGGGTACCGCAAACATATGAAACACAAAGGGTTATTCATCGAATGGAAACACGCACGAAGTGCGTAACTCCAAGTGAAGCACTACTTACTCAGACATTCTTGTTTGGACCTCCATGCTTCTTGCCCGAAACATGCTTGTTTGGACCTTGTCGCCCCGCCGTTGAGCCATGCTTCGCATTCTCGGCCACTTTGCACTCGAGAGGCACTCGACATTCTTGTCATGTGAGCCACTCCCCGCATTCTCGGCCCTGCCCGCTGCGAGGCAATCTGGTCATCCTTGCCTTGCAAGCCGCCTTCCACATCGTTAGCCGATGCACTCGCAAGGCACTCCGACCGCCATTGGCATGCGAGCGAAGTCGCCGATTCCCATCCATTGCAGCCCGAGAGGGACTCGATCATTGCTTGCCATTCCCATTTAAGCCGCGTGTCATACGATCCTATAGATTGACTTTCATTGAGGCGGCACGTATAGGCACGGGAGGTTTTGGGGCGGTAAAAGAAGAGAGCTTTAGGAATGCTACAAGAAGATTCGCTCGCTCCACCGGATCATCTTACACATAGCCTCGTCCAAGAGTTTTAATCTCGCTTTGTCGGGCGGATCCAAAGAGTGTAGCCTCAAAACCGTGAGTTACATGATCAATAAAAACAATAGAATGTCCTTCCAAAGATTGGTTGACCTTTAAGATGTAGTTGATTCGGGTATACCATTCCCTTGCTACCTCAACCGTATAACCTCGAAGTCTTCACCGCAAGGGTACATGGTGCCGACGTGGAAAGTATCTCAACCGCAAAGATCTGGCCGAATCGACTTCTCGCATGTAGTCGCTCTTCACACCACCTACACGGCTAGGGGTGTTGGCGTGCAAAGGAACCATGTCCTCCCCGATTCCAACGCCACCTTAGGCGTGAGCTCATCTAGTTGAGGTCCAAACTCTTCTCTATATGCTTCGCCAACGCACTGAGATTTCCTCTTTTTATATGTCGCGCAAGCCGCCAAAACTTCCAACCACCATACTAGACATACCACGCGACACGCCTGCGCTTCCGGGGTGCCCAGACCTCTCGTGGAGCATATCTCTTTCCCTTACACCCGGTGCCCTCGGAAGAAGCACGGGCGGTCTTCTCTAAAACCTTCTCGATATAAAGACCGAGACTCTTCACCGACCAAATAATTGCGGCCTTATTACCCGACATAGCCAGACCGCACCGCACGCAAAAAAAATGCCGAGCGCGGTTCACTCGAAATTCATGCCAAGGATTCTTGATGCTATTGTGGAGTAAGTAAGTGTCCTCCTTCTCCCACACTTCGAACTTTGCCTCATAACCTCCCCGTACCCGGCGTGGTCATGCTTGTTCTTCTCCCTAAGCCGCTTGTATCTCTCACTTGTTGCCGCTGCCTCTTTGTCGCTCTTCGCTTCAACGAAAAGCCCATTCATTCATCCTTGGTGATGTATGGGTGCTTCACCGCGGCATCCAACCCCTTCATGACGTAATTCCGCACTAGATCGCTTTTGAAGGTCCTAAAACTTTTGCCTCATCGACCGCCACGGCTTCATATATGCTATGCGCCTTAAGTTGCCTACAAACTCCAATGAATTCTCGACACGCTTCTCAAATAACAATTCCTTTGTTGCAGCCGCTTAAGGAAGAGACCAATATGTGAGCAAGGGGGACCTTTTGTCTAGCAATCGCACCAAAGAAGTCTCTTCATTCTTAGCATGGCCACCTTCTCGGTGGGAAACCCGCTCGAAGAGCCGCCCGGACAACTATCTTGCCTTCGGCCACCTTGTGTGTGTCCCGACCCTCCGCCTTTTTACCGAAAGCCGATGGCTGCCCCTCTCCAAGAAAAATCCCTCGCCCCCGGGTGGTACCATCATCTCTCTTTGCCCCCCGTGGTACCATCATCTATCTCTTGCTCGTCTCTTCATATGTAGCTCTCCGGCCATCCTCTAGAGAATAAGTTGTTTCGCTTGCCGATGATGTTGTAAATGTGCCAAATGAGACACCTACATCAAAATGATTTAGGTTACACAGAGAAGTCAACGGCCTAGCACTAAGCAAAAAGCTAACAATAAGTAGGGTTTGTATATCACATAGCTGCAAAATACCATTTTCGAAATGCCGCCAATGTACCAAAGACAATACCTACAAAGCTTCACCGGCAGTTCTAGGGGCGAGGAAAAGGTGCGATCATTGTTCTATCTTGAGCACGATATTCATCTCTATAAATAAAATAAGCAGCAGTAGTTGCAGTTTCCTATGACAAAACCACATAGATAACAACATTATAGTAACACTCAGTGTCAAGTTCAAGATCTACAACCAAAATATCCATGTGAGGATAAAATTATACGCTCAATTTCAGTAATAGGCTTTCTTATGAGGACTAAACAAACCCATCGAGGCAGAGAACAAATAAAATGTCGAAAAACCGAAAGGAAGCCAAAATGTGTTGGTTGTAATATGAATGAGACCATCCAACACCTTTTCCTAGATTGTCCGTATTCGAAAAACGGTATGGAGGATCATCTTTTATGCTACCGCCTAAACCAAAATTTAGATCTATATAAGCCATATGTTTGGTACATGGCATACTAATCGTAATAAAAAGGTTTAGAAACTTGATTTGGGTTGGCGCCACAAATCTATGTCGGGCCATTTGGCCGTTTAAAAACGATATTATCTTTAACAAAATGAAAGTTTTCTCGTTGTCGAAGGTAATTTTCGATGAGCCTATTGGCTGCGTATCGAGCCCGTTGCGGCGTGATGAACAAGACAAGAACACACTCTCGCTAATTAGCGTAAAAACTAGAAGTGAAAAGTGATTACTTTGGAGTTTCCCTATAGAGGGTGGAAGCACATTTATCATTTGCTTTAGTTCTCTTTATATCTTTTTAGAGACTTGTTTTGCTCTACCTTTTTATCCACTACTTGTAATAACCGGGTCGTGGTACATTCTCTGGATGTAGAGGCCGGATGTTTTTCTCATCCATTATCTAAAAAAAAGCTTCGTCGCCTCGAATATTTTGAAAATTTCACCACCGAAATTAGCAAGGCCCTAATATTATACGCTTCAATTCTCAGAATAGGCAACTGCGGAGGACTACACAATCCACGAGGGCACGATCACAAAAATTGCACTCCCACTAAATTTAATTAAAGTTTGCTTTGACTTTTTTGTTCGTCATTTTGCTATATATCCGTGCATATTATTGTATCTAGATACATAGCTAAATGGATGTACCAAAAAGTCAAAGCTTACTTACAAACCAAAACGAAAGAAGTAGTTCGGAATAGAGGAATATAAACAACCTCAGAAGTTTAGCAAATGTTCGTTTAGTGGGAAAATTTTTGTAAGACAAGATAGTAGTAGTAATTTACGAAAGCGCTTAGTGTTCTCAAGCTTGTGTATTCATCTATGAAGAAAATAAGCGGCAGAATTATCACCTTTCCTCACTTCCCGGCGATCAAAAAATTCGCACGACACCGCTTGATGCCCGGCCGTTGGATGGAAATCATCAAGTAGCTTTGTCACCGAACAGAGGTCCCAAACCCTGTAAAGGAGGAGGGTTGCGTTAAGTTTGGACAACCAAATAAAAAAATAGCCACTCTAATAGACAGAGGCAATGTATCACAAAATTGCACTCCCTCCGTTTTTTGTAAAAATTAAACTTTGACTTTTTTGGTTCGTTCCATTTTGCTATGTATCCGTGCATATTATTGTATCTAGATACATAGCTAAATGGATGTACCAAAAAGTCAAAGCTTAATTTACAAACTCAAGCGAGGAAGTAGTTCAGAATAGAAGAATATAAACAAACTGTAGTTTAGCAAATGCCCGTTTAGTAGGAAAATTTCGTAAGACAAGATAGTTGTACTCGACAAAGCGTCGGTGTTCTTGAGCTCGTGTATTCATCTATGAAGAAAATAAGCAAAGAGAATTATCGCCTTTCCTCACTAGGAAAAACCGAAAGGAAGCCAAAATGTGTTGGTTGTAATATGAATCGAGACCATCCAACACCTATTCCTAGATTGTCCGTATTCAAAAACGGTATGGAGGATCATCTTTTATGCTACCGGCCTAAACCAAACCTAGATCTACATAAGCCATATGTTTGGTACATGGCTTACTAATCGAATAAAAGGATTAGAAACTTGATTTGGGTTGGCATCACAAATATCTTTGGGCCATTTGGTATTTGTCGAAAAACGATATTATCTTTAACAAAATGAAAGTTTTCTCGTTGTTGAAGGTAATTTTCGGATGAGCCTATTGGCTCGCGCATCGAACCTAGTTGCAAATGTGATGAACAAGACAAGAACACACTCTCGCTAATTAGCGTAAAAACTAGAAGTGAAAAGTGATTACTTTGGAGTTTCCCTATAGAGGGTGGAAGCACATTTATCATTTGCTTTAGTTCTCTTTATCCGCTTTTAGAGACTTGTTTTGCTCTACCTTTTTATCCACTACTTGTAATAACCGGGCCGGTACATTCTCGGATGTAGAGGCCGGATGTTTTTCTCATCCATTATCTAAAAAAAAAAAAGCTTCGTCGCTCAACATATTTGAAAATTTCAGTCACCGGAAATTAGCAAGGCCCTAATATTATACGCTTCAATTCAGAATAGGCGTCTGAGGACTACTACACAATCCACTGTAGGCAATGTATCACAAAAATTGCACTCCCATCGTTCTAAATTGTAAAAATTAAAAGCTTTGACTTTTTGGTTCGGCCATTTTGCTATATATCCGTGCATATTATTGTATCTAGATACATAGCTAAATGGATGTACCAAAAAAGTCAAAGCTTAATTTACAAACTAAAACGAAAAGAAGTAGTTTAGAATAGAGGAATATAAACAACCTCAGTAGTTTAGCAATAGTTCGCTTTAGTGGGAAAATTTTTGTAAGACAAGATAGTAGTAGTACTCGACATGAGCAGCTTAGTGTTCTCAAGCTTGTGTATTCATCTATGAAGAAAATAAGCGGCTGAATTATCACCTTTCCTCACTTCCCCGGCGATCGAAAAATTCAAGCGACACCGCTGATGCCTCGCCGTTGGATGGAAATCACCGAAGTAGCTTTGTCACCTGAATCGAGAGGTCCCAAACCCGGGTAAAGGAGGAGGGTTGCGTTAAGTTTGGAGAACCAAATAGTAAAAAATAGCCACTCTAATAGACAGAGGCATAGATCACAAAAATTGCACTCCCTCCGTTTCAAATTGTAAGTCGCTTTGACTTTTTGGTTCGTCCATTTTGCTATGTATCCAGGCATATTATTGTATCTAGATACATAGCTAAATGGATGTACCAAAAAGTCAAAGCGACTTACAAACCGGCGAGGAAGTAGTTCAGAATAGAAGAATATAAACAAACCGTAGTTTAGCAAATGTTCGTTTAGTAGGAAAATTTCTCGTAAGACAAGATAGTTGTACTCGACAAAGCAAATGTGTTCTTGAGCTCGTATTTCATCTATGAAGAAAATAAGCAAAGAGAATTATCGCCTTTCCTCACTAGGAAAAAAATGGAAAGGAAGCCGAAAATGTGTTGGTTGTAATATGAATCGCACCATCCAACACCTATTCCTAGATTGTCCGTGATTCTAAAAACGGTATGGAGGATCATCTTTTATGCTACCGCCTAAACCAAACTTAGATCTACATAAGCCATATGTTTGGTACATGGCTTACTAATCGAAATAAAAGGATTAGAAACTTGATTTGGGTTGGCATCACAGCTATATATTTGGGCCATTTGGCTTTGTCGAAACGATATTATCTTTAACAAAATGAAAGTTTTCTCGTTGTCGAAGGTAATTTTCGATGAGCCTATTGGTCTGCGATGCGAGCCCGATTCTTGCGGCGTGATGAACAAGACAAGAACACACTCTCGCTAATTAGCGTAAAACTAGAAGTGAAAAGTGATTACTTTGGAGTTTCCCTATAGAGGGTGGAAGCACATTTATCATTTGCTTTAGTTCTCTTTATCTGCTTTTAGAGACTTGTTTTGCTCTACCTTTTATCCACTACTTGTAATAACCGGCCGTACATTCTCGGATGTAGAGGCCGGATGTTTTTCTCATCCATTATCTAAAAAAAAAGCTTCGTCGCTCGAATGTTTGAAAATTTCAGTCACCGAAATTAGCAAGGCCCTAATATTATACGCTTCAATTACAGAATAGGCGACCAGAGGACTACACAATCCACGAGAGGCAATGAGATCACAAAAAATTGCACTCCCATCGTTCTAAATTGTAAGTCGCTTTGACTTTTTGGTTCGTCCATTTTGCTATATATCCGTGCATATTATTGTATCTAGATACATAGCTAAATGGATGTACCAAAAAGTCAAAGCGACTTACAAACCTAAACGAAAGAAGTAGTTCAGAATAGAGGAATATAAACAACCTCGTAGTTTAGCAACAGTTCGTTTAGTGGGAAAATTTTTGTAAGACAAGATAGTAGTAGTACTCGACGTGAGCAGCGCTTAGTGTTCTCAAGCTTGTGTATTCATCTATGAAGAAAATAAGCGGCCAGAATTATCACCTTTCCTCACTTCCCCGGCGATCGAAAATTCAGGCGACACCGCTGATGCCCGGCCGTTGGATGGAAATCACCAAGTAGCTTTGTCACCCGAACAGAGGTCCCAAACCCGGTAAAGGAGGAGGGTTGCGTTAAGTTTGGAGAACCAACGAAAAAATAGCCACTCTAATAGACAGAGGCACGTATCACAAAAAATTGCACTCCCTCCGTTTCCAAATTGTAAGTCGCTTTGACTTTTTTTGGTTCGTCCATTTTGCTATGTATCCAGGCATATTATTGTATCTAGATACATAGCTAAATGGATGTACCAAAAAGTCAAAGCGACTTACAAACTCGCGGAGGAAGTAGTTCAAGAATAGAAGAATATAAACAAACTCGTAGTTTAGCAACAGTTCGTTTAGTAGGAAAATTTCAGAAGACAAGATAGTTGTACTCGACAAAGCGGTCCGGTGTTCTTGAGCTCGTGTATTCATCTATGAAGAAAATAAGCAAAGAGAATTATCGCCTTTCCTCACTAGGAAAAACTGGAAAGGAAGCCGTAAATGTGTTGGTTGTAATATGAATCGCACCATCCAACACCTATTCCTAGATTGTCCGTATTCGAAAAAAACGTATGGAGGATCATCTTTTATGCTACCGCCTAAACCGGCCTAGATCTACATAAGCCATATGTTTGGTACATGGCTTACTAATCGAAATAAAAGGTTTAGAAACTTGATTTGGGTTGGCGCCACAGCCTATATGTTTGGGCCATTTGGCGCCGTTGAAACGATATTATCTTTAACAAAATGAAAGTTTTCTCGTTGTCGGCTGTAATTTTCGATGAGCCTATTGGCTGCGGTATCGAGCCCGCTTGCAAATAAAGATGAACAAGACAAGAACACACTCTCGCTAATTAGCGTAAAACTAGAAGTGAAAAGTGATTACTTTGGAGTTTCCCTATAGAGGGTGGAAGCACATTTATCATTTGCTTTAGTTCTCTTTATCTGCTTTAGAGACTTGTTTTGCTCTACCTTTTATCCACTACTTGTAATAACCGGCCGTGGTACATTCTCGGATGTAGAGGCCGGATGTTTTTCTCATCCATTATCTAAAAAAAAAAAAAAAAGCTTCGTCGCTCGAACAGATTTGAAAAATTTCAGTCACCGAAATTAGCAAGGCCCTAATATTATACATTCAATTCTCGTAATAGGCGAAATTGTGAGGACTACACAATCCACGAGAGGCACGATCATCAAAAAATTGCACTCCCTCCGTTTCCAAATTGTAAAAAGTCGCTTTGACCTTTTTGGTTCATCCATTTTGCTATATATCCAGGCATATTATTGTATCTAGATACATAGCTAAATGGATGTACCCAAAAAGTCAAAGCGACTTACAAACCGAAATGGAAGAATTAGTTCAGAATAGATGAATATAAACAAACCGTAGTTTAGCAACAGTTCGTTTAGTAGGAAATTTTTGTAAGACAAGATAGTAGTAGTACTCGGCAGTAGCCGCCGCTGTTCTTGAGCTTGTGTATTCATCTATGAAGAAAATAAGCGGCGAAATTATCGCCTTTCCTCACTAGGAAAACTGGAAAGGAAGCCGAAATGTGTTGGTTGTAATATGAATCGACCATCCAACACATTTTCCTAGATTGTCCGTATTCGAAAACGGTATGGAGGATCATCTTTTATGCTACTGGCCTAAACCAGCTGTGGGGGGATAAACCCCTATCCCCTCACGGGTCACTTTGGGTTAGGCCTCTCGGGCCGGCCCAGGACGGCGGATTAAAGCCCTTGGCGATAGAAGACCGAGATTATCGGAGATTACGGCCTAAACTTGGTCGTCAAGATAGTTTCCTAGTATAGTTCAATCGTAATCACTATACACTTTCCTATTGTAACCGATCAGATAGCTCTTGTCGGGACAGATCCGACTGTAACCCTGCTCCCCGACTATATAAGGAGAGCAGGGATCCCCCCCGAGGGAGAGATAATTCTCAATCAATCAATACAACTAAGCAGGACGTAGGTTTTACGCCATCAAGGCGGCCGAACCTAGGTAAAACCCGTGTGTTTTGTCCTTCGCCGTTCGCTTAACGCCTCGTTAGCCGCCTCGCACATCCCTAACCGCCAATCTACTAGCCGGGCATACCCCCGCTAGACTATCACCGTAAACCGACGGCAGTTGGGCGCGCCGGTAGGGGTGTGCACGAAGACGCCATGGCTAACAAGATGGTGATCTTCCCCGACTCCATGGCGGTTGACCCGATGGAGGACATCCAATTTGGGACGCCGTGCGAACAACGGCGCCATGCTCGGCGCCGACAACCTGCTCGCCGGCCAGATCCACCGCGCGCAAGATCCGCTTCGCAGCCCCGACCCGACTCAACCCGAGAATCGGGGCCGCCGGACCTCCGATCGGGCTCACTCATCCGTTCGTGCCGCACACGCGGCGCTTCATCCACGACATCGACAACCTACACGGGCGACTTCGACAAGATCAAGATCGGTCACGAGTGAGTCTACCCCTTTGGTCGATTCGCTCGCCGCTTTCTTCCAACAGGGGACAACGCCGACCACGACACGGCTGCCCGATGCTCCTTCGGGAGAAACAGATCTGGTCGAGGGCCGCCTTCCCTCGGCCAAGGTCCGGTCGTCACCTCTACTCCCGAGGGGGCGGGTCGCCCACTTCTCGTCATCCGCAGGTCGCCAGCGCCGGGCTCGACCGGGTCGGAAGACCGCCCCGACCCTACGACTTCATCGACGCCCCAACATACCGCGAGGGCGCCTCATCGACCAAGCACGACCACATCTGCATGGCTAGGCTCTCTCCGATCCTGGAGGGCACCGAGGAGGAGGAAGAAGGCACTGAACCCCGTGATGGCCGTATCGCCTCTCGACTTCTTCCGACGCCACTACTACCGTTTCTCCGGATCCGATGGAGCTTGAGATCGGCTATGACTACCCGTTGTTTGACCAGGGTACCGCTCCCTGGGAGACCTACGGTGGGGGAATCTTCGTCAGCGAGGATTCGGCGCCCCTTGACGGGGAAACCGATGAACTCCGCGCTGCCCGAGGGACGCAACGCCGATCGAGCGCGCCAAAGAAGCGGAGCGTAACGCCGCCGCCAGCTCACCGGGCGGGTTCTACCCCGGCTTCCCGTTGGGCGGGACTCTCCCGAATCTACAGCCTCAAATCGATGAGGTGGCAGGAATCCGTCCACAAAATGCCGTATCAGAGCATCGCCACGGCGGGGTTCTCCTAAGCGCGCAGAACGCCACAATAGAAGACGCCCGGGTTACATCTACGCCACCCACGCCGCCTCAATCCCATCTCGAGTTCTTCGCGCCGCGCCGGCCGCTCGCCGGCATCATCGCCAAAGGAGTCGTAACACCCAAGGCGAGGAAGAGGCATCCTCGATGCCAGGGGGCAAAACCCGCCCCAAATGGCGCGACGGAGCCACCCTCGGTGCGGCAAGACACCGGGCGGGCAAGACGCCGCCAAGACGGCCGGCGTGGGCGGTGGCGGGGGTAGTGTGCGGTGCTCCGGCCGGTGGCGCGGTGGGCAACCACCCCGCGTCCCGCCCAGATCAAAACCAAAGATCCCCGACCTCCGTGAAGATCGAGATTGCCCGAGATGCTCGCTACGCATCACCGCCACCCGCCAGCTCGCGAAGACGCCGAGATCCAACGGCGTGAAGAGTTCAACATGCCGCACGGGAACCCAACGGGGAACCTCACGATCACTACGATCCGGCCCTACCACCCGGATCTCCGCAGGGTCCGGCGGCCTCTAGGTTTCAAGGGCACCAACGCCCTCTCAAAGTACACCGGTGACCAAGATCCCGAGGCCCGGGTCATGATCTATGAAATTGCGATCGGGGCGGCCGAGGCGGGAAGACATCATGGCAAACTACTTCCCGACGAGCCTTGACCAGCGGCCAATCGGTGGCTCCCCGCCCTCCCGGAAGGGAGGCTACGCGACGTGGCAAGATGTCAAGGATATCTTCATCAGCACCTACAAGTCCACGCGTGCAAGCAATCCGGGTACAAAGTACGACTGAGCGGTTGCGCCTCGGCCGCAACGAGCCGCTCCGAGTACATCCGCCGCTCCGAGGTGCGCCCGACGATTCGGACATCACCGACGAGGAGTGCGTCGGCGCATTCACTAAGGGCCTCGCCTCCAATGGTAACGCCATAGCCCATTAGCCGCGGAAGAAGCTCCATAGGTCCAAGATCACAACCATGTCCAAGCTACCGGATGTGGCGCAGAGGTTCGCCGGGCAAGATGAGGCCGAGTACGTCTTTCACAAAGACTACGGTTACTCTGCCCGCCGGGAGTATTCCCCCCGCCGCGATGCTTCCCATGATGATAAGCGGCGCGACGAGTCACGATAATCGCCGCCTTGACGACTCTCGCGATGTCGGTCGCCGGGAGGAGGGTCGCGGCAACTATCGCGAGCGCCGTCGTGATCGGAACCGCCGGGGAGGAGGTGTCAACAATGTCAAGACCGGTGGCAAGAAGAAGGCGCTCAACTAGTGAGATCCGATCCAAAAGCTTCTACACGGCAAGTGCCCCGACACCCTGACTTGAACCATAGTTCGGCGAGTGTCGGCACTTCAATGCCGAGTATGAGAGCGAACGCAAAAGCTCAAGATCGCCGACGAGCAGCCGGAGGAAGCACCCAAAGTTGCCCGCAACAACCAGAAGAAGAGCCGACGAGGACGCCGATCCTAGGCACCGCTACCGCGTCGAAGACGCCGTCGCTCACACGATCATGGGCGGACACTACGGCCGTGAGGTGGGGTGGGATCGCAAGATCTCCGCCTGTAATGTCCCGACCGTCCAAAGACTTCAGCGAGGGGGTCACGGACCCGATATGGCCTACCTTCTCCGGCGGGTCATAACCTTCGATCGCGACGACCGGTGGTGTAACAACCCGTACCCGCGCGATTCCCCTGGTCCTCGACCCGTGATCGGGCGCTTGCGCTTCGAGAAGGTCCTCATCGACGGAGGGAGCGCCCGAACATGCCGTTCGAGCTCGATGAAAGCCCCGGACATCACGACGGGACGACCTCAAGCCATATGAGGACCCGTTCGGGGATCCTCCCCGCTGTCGTCGCCAACCCTCTCGGGCGGTGACGCCGTGTGCAATTCGCAACGCTAAGCACCATCGCATCCAAGATAAGAATTTCGTCGTCGCCGACTTCGAGTCATCGTACCATGCCATCATCGGACGGCCGGGATTGACCAGGCTCATGGCGGTTCCGCACTACGGCTACCTCATCCTCAAGATCCCCACGGAGAAGGGGGTCCTCACATGCGAGCCCAATGTACATATGGCCTATGTCTCGCGAGAAGGAGGGCCTCGACAAGCGGAGAGTTCATCCTCCGGTCGATCCGGCAAGAGGAGGTGATCATGAACGCAAAGAAGATGAACCCCTCCGACCTCGAGATACCCGAGGAAGAGCGGACGAAGAAGACCACCAAGCCATCGGATACCAAAGACATCCAGCTGGTGGAAAGAGACCCGTCCAAGACGACGAAGATAGGCGTGAATCTTGACCCGAAATAGGAAGATGCGCTCGTCCGGTTCCTGAGGGATAACGTGAGCATTTTTGCGTGGAAACCCGCTGATATGCCCGAGTACCTCGGAGCCGGATCGAGCACCGCCACGCAGTCGCAGACGGCCAAGCCGTGCCCCCAAAAAATATGCCGCTTTAATAAAGAGAAATCCGCCGCCATTAAAGCGTATAACTAGATTGCTAGCCGCCGGCTTTATTCGCAAAGTGTATCATCCTGACTGGGTAGCTAATCCGGTCCTTGTAAGGAAGAAGAATAATGAATGGAGGATGTGCGTTGATTATACCGATCTCAATAGGGCTTGCCCTAAAGACCCCTTCGGTCTCCCACGCATCGATCGGGTTGTCGACTCCACCGCAGGTTGCGAGCTCCTTAGCTTCCCCGGATTGCTATTCGGGCTATCATCAAATCGCCCTCGCGGTCGAAGACCAGAGAAGACTTCCTTCATCACTCCGCTTTGGCGCCTATTGCTATACTACCATGTCGCTCGGGCCGAAGAATGCCGGAGCCACCTACCGCCGGGCTATACAGGCGCTTAGGGAACCTTATCCCCGACCTCGCTCAAGCTTATGTCGACGACGCCGTGGTGAAGACCCGCAGCGCTCTCCCCCCGGGTCGACGATCTTGCAAGGGTCTTCGCCAAGCTTAACGAGTACCAATGGAAACTCAATCCGAAAGTGTGTTTTTGGTGTCCCCTCCAGGTAACTTACTCGGCAACATTGTTAGTAGGCATGGCATCGAGCCAAACCCAGAGAAAATCAGCGCCATCATGCGGATGAAGCCGCCCCAAAACATCAAAGATGTCCGTTTGGATCGGGTGCATGGCAGCCCCGAGCCGCTTGCCGCGACGGCTCGGCGAGAAGGGACTACCGTTCTTCAAACTCCTTCGCGCAGAGAAGCTTTCGTGGACCAACGAGGCTCAAGAGGCTTTCAATGGCTTCAAGAAATTTCTCACCACACCTCCAAGATGGTGGCCCCGAACGACGCGGAGACCATACTGCTTTACATCGCAAAATGACCAATCGGGTGGTTAGTACCGCTTTTGGTTGTCGAGCGCCGCGGAAGAAGGGCACGTATACCCCATCCAACGGCCGGGTCTATTTCGGCCGAGGTCCCGAATGACTCCAAGCAAAGGTACCGCATATACAAAAATTGCTCTATGGGATCCTCATCACGCCTCGCAAGATGCGCCACTACTTCGACCTTCACCCGATCACCGTGGTGTCGGACTACCCATTGGGCGACGCCCCCGAAATAAAGATGCCAATGGTCGTATATGCAAGTGGGCGATCGAGCTCACTGCTCACCATTGAATACAAGAATAGGAGTACCATCAAGTCGCAAGCATTGGCGATTTCGTTTGTGAGTGGACGGATCCGAGACTCCCCTCGAAGACACCCGGCCCCGCAAACGCCGGACAATGTACTTTGACGGCTCACCGAACATCGATGGTCCCGGGTCGGGCGTCTACATTATATCGCCCTCCGGGGATACACTCCGGATGTCCTCCCGGATCCACTTCCCGCATCCAACAACGCCGCGGAGTATGAGGCTGCCCTTCACGGCCTTCGTATTGCTATTCAAATTTGGGATTCGCCGACCGCAAGTCTTTGGTGACTCGGCATTGGTAATCAAGCAAGTCAATAAAGATTGGGATTGCAAGAGTGAGAAGATGGATGCATATGTGGCGGCTATAAGAAAATTGGAAGGCAAGTTCTACGGGCTCGCCTTTGATCACGTGGTTCGACTACAACCAAGCCGCCGATGAACTTTCCAAGCTCGGCTCTTCTCGCAAAGATACCGCCGGCGTCTTCGTCGAAGATCCGTGGAAACCAACCATCGCGATCCCACGCCCGCCCTCCGCCGAGACAAATTTAGCACATCATCGCCACACTATCCAATATCGTTGATGAAGACCGGCGAGTCCCGATAATCAAATATCCCGCAGGAGGCTCGTGCCGCCGTAAGACAGATGGAACAAGAGCGACTCATCAGCGGCGTAAGAATTATGTCCTAGTTGACGGTTTTCTCATGAGGAAAAGTATCGGAGACCGGGTCCTCGCAGGCGCATCTCCGGGCGTATGGTATAAAATTGCTTGACGAAATCCATGGTGGGATCCGTGGGCAATCATGCGGCTTCGCACCTTAGTCGGAAAGGCATTCCTGCAGATTTTACCGGCCGACGGTAGTTGCCGATGCGTAACACCCGTACGGCATTGTGAGAAGTGTCAATTCTTTGGCGGCGTACGCACGCGCCGGACATGAGCTCCGGACTATACCGCAAATAGTGGCCTTTCGTGTCCGGGGGACTCGACGCTATCGGGCCTTTCAAGGCAGCCCCCGGTGGCTTCAAGTGGATATTCATTATGGTCGACAAATTCTCCAAATGGATTGAATATCTCCCTCTGGTCGATGCCAACCAGCACAAAGCCGTCGAGATGTTGGATGAGGTGGTCCATCGCTTTGGCATCCCGAACTCCATCATCACGCATCTTGGCAAAGACATTTACGGGCGCCATTTTGGGATTATTGCGAAGACAAAGGCATCCGGTGAAATATGTGTCTGTCGCCCATCCTCGCGCCAACGGGCAGGCCGAGCGAGCAAACGGCATGATATTAGAAGCATTGCGGAAGCGACTCTTCCGGCCAGATGGGAAATATCCTGGCCGATGGCTTAAAGAGCTACCGGCCGTCGTCTGGGGACTACGCACCCAACCCACCCGTAGTACGTGTGTATCCCCATACTTCATGGTGTTTGGTTCATAAGCAGCCCCGCCGCCGACATCGCTTTTTCTCTCCTCGTGTCGAGAATTATAATGAAGAAACTTTGGATGCTACTCGAGAAGATGAGCTTGTCGCTAGAGGAAACCCGCCGCAATGCCGCACGCTGAACGCTAAATACCTTGAGGGCGCTCAAAGATATTACAATCGCAATGTACATGGAAGAGCCTTTGCGGTTGGCGACCGGGTCCTTCTAAGGAAGTAGAAGAGCGCATACAAGCCGGGATCTCATTGGGAAGGCCCTTTCAAAGTTAAAGAGGTTACCCGCCAGAGCATACCGCTTGATGACCATGGAAGATGTCGACGCCCCCAACTCCCGAACATTGAGCACCTACGACGATTTTTCCCCGTAATCTCGAACTCGAAGCCAGCCTTGTATCGTTTCCTACTTTTCTGCCGCGTATTAATAAAGTTTATTAGAGTATGTTGACATGGTTATATTTTCTTTCTACCGACATAATGATTTATTTCCATTCTTGACTACACTCTTAAGTCACCGGACCCCCTAGAGCCGCTCTCGTGATTTCTTGGTCGCTTTCGCAAGATGCGTGATCGGTGTACTCCCCGCATAGATCGACGACCGGCGATGACTCCTTACCGTAGTCGAACGCAGCCCAATAGCTTGCCTCGAGCATCGCGTCTCCTTGCCGCGCTATACCGGGCGCGGTAAGGCTAGGATCGGGCGTCTACCATAAGTGACACCTTTCTCGTCATCGGTCTACACTTCATCGTCTACCATAATCGTATGCATGCTAAAACGATTGTGAGATAAAAACAAAGTATTAAGCTGATTATGCCACCCACATCCGGGCGTGGCTCGGCTAAATTCTCAAGTGTTTTTCATTGTTTTTTCACTAACTCGCTTCTTGCTACGCCAAAAGAAGCAAAGTATCATGCCTGGGGCAACTTCACCCAGGACTTTACCTTTCAAACGGCTCACGGGAGTGGATTCATCTCATCGCCAAGTGTTGTCGCCGCCTCGTTAGCCGCCTCGCGCAGTTTAGCGCACCAGCCTCCGTTGTCCCGAAAGTGCGTAGCCTAGGCGACGCGCTCAACCGCACCTCGGGATGATGGGAGCGCGCCACCACCCGAGCATGTCGAGCGCGTGTCGCGAGTAGCCCGGCGGGTGAACTCCATGAAGTTTGCCCAGCCGCACCGCGTTGCTCCATGTTACGGGCGCGTCGCTTGGCGGCGCTCCCCTCCGATTGGCCCCGCCAACCGCGTAGCCATGGATGGCGTCGAGGACTGGCCCGACACCTTGCAGGAGACTTTGTGTGCAATTCCTCCATAGAGCATATCCAGCCTCCAGATCGCGAATCCGATAACTGGAGGCTGCACGCGTCGCTGCCAAAAATATACGGTAAGCACAAATCGTTCAAATAGTTTTTGAGCGGGTATTATTCTACAAAGATAAGGGTATACCGTCACGATCGGCGGTGGTATTCCGGAGCTCCTCGCGCAGCTCACCCATCAGTTGGTTCGCCATCACCAGCTGCTGCTGCAGGGTCTCAATGGACGCTTCATGCTCTGCAAGGTATCATAAAACCGCCATTTTTATCATTTTTATTACTAACCGTTCTTGCAAAGATGTCTTCAGATCGACTTTTCAAGTAATCATTGCACATACCGAGTATTTGGGTTTGGGCCTCATGGCGTGCCCGCTGCTCTTGAGCGATGAGTTCCACGCGCTCCTCCTCCAGGCGCTTGCGGTCGGCGGCAAGCTGTGCGCGTCCTTCTTCCAGGGCCTTACCCTCCCTGGCAATCCGGGCGGCCTCGCGATCCAGGCGGGTTCGCTCAACCTCAAGGACTTCACGCTCGGTGGCCAGTGCCGCCCTCTCCTGTGCAAAGGCGTGGCGCTGGGCATCGCTGTTGCCGGCCAACAGGCGGTCCCTCTCGACCGCGAGCACCGCTTGCTCCTCAGCAAAATAGTCGCGCTCACGGGAGAGCTCATCCCGCGCCTGTCTGGCCTCAAACAGGGCCCCCTGGCACTGCTCAAGCTCTTCGCGCAATTGGCGGATTTCTTCGTTACGGATATGCTACACAACAACACGCAATCACAGGATGTCCATGGCAGTATCACAGTGCAAACCAAGTTGGTCGAGTACTTACGCGAAGGCGGCTGGCTCCCTCTTCTACTTGGCGGGCTATGCGGGTTGGCTCATCCTCCTCTTCAACCTCGGGCCAGTCTTGCTCCACTTGGGGTTCCGGAGCTTCGGCAGCCTCGTACCACCCCTCCGCCTCCTCCATCTCTTGGTCCTCACCCAAGATCTGGATGTCGTCCAGAGGGGATTCAGGGTGGATGACCACGGGAGCGGCTTCTGGTCTCGGTGCCACCTGCTCTGGGGCGTTCTCGATCGGTTCTTGGTGCCCCTGGTGCCCTGCCATCTCTTGCGGCTCCTCCGGTGCTGGAGCATCTTGGACCGCCACGTCCCGCTCGAGGACTCCCTGAGGCTGCGCCGGTGCGGCTGGCTCGTCTTGCTGTGGGGCGTCTGCAGCAACCGGCATCTGCACAGGCTCGACGACGGGCCCCCTACACCAAGAACATGATTCACACATACATACACCGACAGTATTAGCGATCACGCACGACAGTAAGTGTACTTACACATTGGCAAAGCGCAGCCCACGGAGGCGGCCTCCGGAGCTACCACCACTGCGGCCTCCTCCACTCCGTGGCGCCGACACGTCACCGTGTGGCCCGGCTGGTACGCTTGGTAGATCAACTCGAACAATCGGTGTTCTATCTCCCACAGGTTGCTACACTCAAAGACGTGACGATCAGTCAATGTATCTTTACTCGGGGACTGGATAACACTCGAAGGATACTTACAAAGGCGGTTGACTCAACAAAGGCTTGAAGTTCTTCATCGGCAAGAAAATCATCATCATACGTAGTCAGTCACGACGGGTGGCCGTCCCGGCCGTCACTTTCGCGGACGACCTCCGGCCCGACGGGCTCTCCGGAGGGCGCTTGCCGCGAGCTCGAGCACTCTCCCCGTGCTACCCCCGGCGCCTCGGTGCTGCCGGGCGCGGGGGCACGGGGACGGGCGGCGTTCACCGAGCGCGGGCGAACGACGGCAACCTCTTCGGGTGACAGTCAAGTACCGGCCGCTGGTCATCCCGTGGATCTGCAGCAATCATCGGCGATAAAGACAGCTTGCAATCTATAGCAAGTGCACAACAACACAATGTGGACTACACTCACCAGCGGTGGCGGGTTCCCGGCGCAGAAGGTGGGCACCGTGCGCGGATCGTGCGGTACCCCGGCCGTCAGCAGAATCTTTGATACCCGCTCCTGGACCTCGGCCGACGGCAGAACTCCGCCGACTTCGCGGGTGGGATCATTTAGCCCGGTGTCTTTGAAACCCGGATGATCCCTCCGCTTGAGTGGCTGGGTCCGCGCCGCAATTCACATGAGCAAGGTCGATGCCATCCACATGCAGGTCATTCATCATTGCCGCCAGCTCCCTCACACGCGCGGCATGCCGGGCCGCTACGGGTTCTTCGTTCCAGCTTGCACGCCTCACCGAACACGGGTGGGATCGGCGGAATTGGCACATCCGATCGCGCGGGTAAAACCACCGTGTATACCAGCGAGGCACATTCGTTGGCAACGGTGTCGACGGGAACTGGCTTGCCCGGTTGCCCTGGAGTTTCACAAATACGCCGCCGGCTACCCGTGATCCCGAATCCCCCTTCATCCCAACATAGAAGAAGTACTTCCACAAGCTAAGGTGGGGGAGAATACCGAGGCAACACTCACAAAGGGTGATGAAGACGGCAATGTCGAGGATGGCGTTCGGTGGGAGGTGGCGAGTTGGAGGCCGTAGAGCACCGGGAGCTCCAAAGCGAGGAACGGGTGCGCCGGCATCCCGAATCCGCACCGGTGGCTCTCGAAGACCACCACTTCATCCGTCTCGCGGCATCGGTGCGGCTCCGCCTCCGGCACCCTCCAACCAGCGATAACCCTCTCTCGCGAAACGCTGGCATCCACCGGCTCCCTCACTTTGCCGCCTCGGTGGACGAAGAGCCTAGCCATTCCCTATCCATCGGGATTATGGGATCCGCCCGCCGCGAAGCGCATAGGCTCTCCGTCGCATCCAGCGGGCGGCGGCGCCTCCGCGTCCGGCGGCGGCTCCCCTCGCGCCCTCGGCAGCCGCCCGCACCACGGCCCCCGGCGACCTCGCGAGCATGGCGGTCCATCTCACCACAACCGGTTCTACACTCCAAGAAAATGAACAGTATCGGCAACCAAATCGAATCAAATCCATGCCCAAATCGATTGCATCGGGGGCTAAGTAACGGCGCATTGACAGATCCACAAGGTACTTACCTCTTGCAATCGGTGGAGGCGTCGGTTAAGAGGCGTAGCGCCGGCGTAGCCGCAAACCCTAGTCGGTGCTCACTGTAGCAGGAGGAAGACGAAGGAAGAGGAAGGGGCGACCAGGCGGATGCGACGAGGGGCGCGGGAGGCTGATATTTATAGTCCTGACCGCCCCTAGGGTTGATGCATGGGCAACCGTGCGCGCTGCGGGCCCACGCCTCCTCGTTTCCCGGGTTGAGTGCGTGCGGCAGGCAGCGGCGTCAGTTGCCATCATTACCCCTTCCAGGAGCGCGAGCGTTGTGGCGCTGCCACGCGTCCTATCTCCTCGATTCTCGCATCGGTCTGTTCTCCTACATGATCTGGGATATTAATTGACCAGATATCTTGCCGTTTACTGGGAGCTGAGCGGTCCTATCTTCCTGACGAAGCTTCCTTGATGCACGGGTTATCCAGATTTCCTGACAAGGCCTGGATATTCTTTGGGATGGCACTGTCTGTGCCTCGATCTATGCATGGTGCATGCGCACCCTACGTTCGGGCAGATATACCGGGCTCGGGGACTCCTGAGCGTACGCTCCACATTGGAGTACGGTAAATGCGCCAGTTAGGTTTCCAATTACTCGGGGACTATTTGCTCATATTTTTTCTTTTGACCCTAGCAGTACGTGATTACTCACCTACTCCTAGGCTCGGGGACTAAGTGGGCACACTTCACCTACGGTGAATCGTGCTCAATTTTTTGATGCTTATATCTTTACAGTGTTTATCCACTACACGTGGGCACACTTCGCCAGAAAGAAAAAGATTTTTTTCATTGGAGCACCCAAAGATCCAAAGAGCGGACTCGTCCAAGACTAGACTGGTCGGAAGCAAAGGAAAGGAGCTACAGGAAAACAAGTGGCTGGTCGAGAGCTGTCCCTAGGCTAGTCGGCGTTCAACTAGTCTGGTCGACACCGTATGAAGACTGGTCGACAACACCTCCCGATGATCGGCGTCAAGACTCTTTCACCGCAAAGATACAAATGTGCTCGGGGGACTAGCCGTGGGGGGGATAAACCCCTATCCCCTCACGGGTCACTTTGGGTTAGGCCTCTCGGGCCGGCCCAGGACGGCGGATTAAAGCCCTTGGCGATAGAAGACCGAGATTATCGGAGATTACGGCCTAAACTTGGTCGTCAAGGTAGTTTCCTAGTATAGTTCAATCGTAATCACTATACACTTTCCTATTGTAACCGATCGGGATAGCTCTTGTCGGGACAGATCCGACTCGTAACCCCGCTCCCCGGACTATATAAGGAGAGCGGATCCCCCCGAGGGAGAGATAATTCTCAATCAATCAATACAACTAAGCAGGGGCGTAGGTTTTACGCCATCAAGGCGGCCGAACCCGGGTAAAACCCGTGTGTTTTGTCCTTCGCCGTTCGCTTTAATGTCTCGTTAGCCGCCTCGCGCATC
This sequence comes from Hyparrhenia diplandra, assembly GCA_015847255.1. NCBI lineage: Eukaryota > Viridiplantae > Streptophyta > Magnoliopsida > Poales > Poaceae > Hyparrhenia > Hyparrhenia diplandra. The sequence continues at coordinate 43,449 of JADLZK010009578.1, read as the reverse complement.
CCTAACCGCTCAATCTACTAGCCGGGCATACCCCTAGACTATCGCCGAAAACCGACGACACCAGCCTAGATCTACATAAGCCATATGTTTGGTACATGGCTTACCAATCAGAATAAAAGGATTAGAAACTTGATTTGGGTTGGCACGTCACGGCTATATGTCGGGCCATTTGGCGCCGTCGAAACGATATTATCTTTAACAAAATGAAAGTTTTCTCGTTGTCGAAGGTAATTTTCGATGAGCCTATTGGCTACGGCATCGAGCCCGATTGCGGCGTGATGAACAAGACAAGAACACACTCTCGCTAATTAGCGTAAAACTAGAAGTGAAAAGTGATTACTTTGGAGTTTCCCTATAGAGGGTGGAAGCACATTTATCATTTGCTTTAGTTCTCTTTATCCGTTTTTAGAGACTTGTTTTGCTCTACCTTTTTATCCACTACTTGTAATAATCGGGTGTGTACATCCTCGGATGTAGAGGCCGGATGTTTTTCTCATCCATTATCTAAAAAAAAAAAAGCTTCGTCGCTCGAACAGATTTGAAAATTTCAGTCACCGAAAATTAGCAAGGCCCTAATATTATACGCTCAATTCTCAGAATAGGCGATGCTGTGAGGACTACACAATCCACGAGAGGCACGAGATCACAAAAATTGCACTCCCTCCGTTCCAAATTGTAAGTCGCTTTGACTTTTTTGTTTCGTCCATTTTGCTATATATCCAAGCATATTATTGTATCCGGATACATAGCTAAATGGATGTACCAAAAAAGTCAAAGCGACTTACAAACTGAAATGGAAGAAGTAGTTCAGAATAGATGAATATAAACAAACCGTAGTTTAGCAACAGTTCGTTTAGTAGGAAATTTTTGTAAGACAAGATAGTAGTAGTACTCGGCAGCCGCCGTTGTTCTTGAGCTTGTGTATTCATCTATGAAGAAAATAAGCCGCAGAATTATCGCCTTTCCTCACTAGGAAAACTGGAAAGGAAGCCGGAAATGTGTTGGTTGTAATATGAATGAGACCATCCAACACGTTTTCCTAGATCACTATGTAAAAAAGGCTAATAACCGCCGCCGGTGAGCCCGCAGACGCCACTAATAACGAAGCGTTTGTGTTGACATTATCGACGCGCGGCTGCGCGCGAGCGTCGATAATAGGCGTCGGATGGTCCCATAGGACCAATACGTGTCGATAATAGGAGGTCATTACGAGACGCTGTGTTCATGTAACGCGTCTGTTTTCTTAATCCGCACGCGTTTTGCGTTGGCTGGGCACGCACGCGCCGCGGCTACGGCAGACGCTTTTTGAAACCGAAAGTGTCTGCGAGAATTCAACGTATCTCAAACACGCATTTCATCACAGCGCATTTTCGAGACCCGATCGACCGTGGATGCAACCCCTAATTCGTGACGCGTTTTTTGCTTACGTACACCTTTTCGGCGCCGCTTGTCTGCACCGCTTACGAGTATTACGACGCGCGCGTGGATTCACGCGACTTCGGCGTGGTCGATACCCGTCCGTGTTGCTTGACACCGTGAGCACGCGTGTCCGCGAGATACCAACGCTTGGAACAAGACAAGGGTCTTAACGGCCACGTAAATTAAAGTCGCGCGTTTATTTTCGGACGAGTTGTGTTAGCGGTGTGTGCGGTAAATGTCGCGACCACTACCGACGCGCGTTTATTTTCGGGCGAGTTGTGTTAGCGGTGTATGCGTACATTGCGCGCCCACCACCGACGCCGCGTTTTATTTTCGCACGAGTTGTGTTAGCGGTGTTTTGTACATGTTGCGGCTCCTACCGACGCGGCGTATAGTTTCGCACGAGTTGTGTTATCGGTGTCAGACATGTCTCAACCACCACTACCGCCAGCGTATAGTTTGAGCGAGATGTGTTAGCGGTGTGTGTGAGTACATGTCGCGAATCGCTACCGACGCGCGGTCATTTACTGACGCGTGTGTTGTCGCCCGGCCGTGTCTGTCTTTTTCTTTGGTATTGCGGACACGTATCGATGCAACGACGCCGGCGGTGCGCTGCGTGCCTATAATCGTCGCATGTTACGATCGTGCATTGTTGCCCGTAGTCCACAGTGTCCGTGGTGTCCGAAAGCGCTGCGACACATGTCGGTGAGCGAGACGCCGGCGGTGCACGCGCCCAGATTTGTCTCGAGTCTTCTGATGCGCCCGCCCCGCTAGAGACGATGGATGTTGACACGCGTCCTGCATAAAGACTGAATTTGGCCGGGCCTGCATCCGGTTTTGAACGGGCCTCCGCCGCTCCGCAGGCCGCCTTCCTTTGGGCCTGAATTTGGACTCGCATGTTAGGCCCGTTCTCTTGTGGTACAACGAGCCGGGCCGTTTTCCCGCTGCGTAGGTTATAACATCGCGGGACATATTATTATATAAATATAATGCGTTGCCACACACTTCAACACCGTCTCTCTCGGTGGTGGCGGCACACCGCAGGTGGGGGGGGGGGGGCAGCGGAGGAGCGCGACGCACGGGATGGCAGCTATATACCGTTGATGATTGATTTGCTACGCCGCTGCGATATCTCATTTGGATCGCCTCCTTGGTGTCCATGTACGCCGTAACCTCGCGTAGACACGCGACGAGGCTCCAAGTTGGAAGTTGTTCCTCCCGTTGGATGCGCCGGAGGATCTTCGCCGAGAGGTCCTCCTCCTGCAGAAATGCAATAGGAAGCACGCCATCACGACATCCGGAGGCGGCATAGTTTCTCGCCTTGAATGGAGGCTAGGGTTTTTCCTTACCCCATACATGCTTCCTAAGAAGCAATCTCAACCGCTGAATCCAACCGAGATCAACGGTGCACAAGCACCGGGCGTCATTGGTTTAGGCTGCTTTGTTGGGCTCCAAATTCATCCTCCATGTGGAAGGATAGCCCAACAAAATCTGTTCCTAATCATACACAAACTCACAAAGACGAGGCTTTCTCGCCTTTGCTTCACCGCAAATTCAGCATAGGTAGACTCCAGTTTTGCGGTGCTTGTCCTCGAAAGTGGAAAAAAACCCCTTCCGAATGACCCTTCCATTCCAGTCTTGCTTCATTGCCATGATAAAGCTCAATCTAGACACGCGAGAATGCATTGACAACACTAGCCTTCACACAACCAAAGTAATCGCTACGGATGTGTACACAAAGAAATCAGTTCCAAACCACAAGCGGTCATCCCGACAACAAAGTTTCAATAAACTATAAAACTGCACTATCAACAAAGGTCTGCGAAAGTGCCACAAGAAACAAACAAGCTCGTCATTAGTCTTATGAAGTCGAAAGATCTCAATATTTAAAATATGATAAAAAAAAAAAGATGACAAGCTAGACGTTCATGAGTAGAAGTTCCATCCATTGTAAACTCGGACAATGTACAAAAAATACGACACAAAGAGTTTACAAAAAATGTTGGTCGTAATGCTCGGTCACACACAACGCATGCTCATAAAGATCAACAATACTCCTATCATGCATATCCCCGATGTGCACAATGTCAAGGTAGAGCCCGCCACAAGGCAAATATGTTACTTTTATGTCCTTGGGAAGCCCCGGCCTCTAGTTTCGCCGCTTGCTATTCATCCACATATTCGAGATCGGATTTGGCATGCTCGTCCGAAATTTTATTTTCTCCGTAACTTTAGGAGATATACAAAGACATCATCCTACCGATATACAGCATTATTAGGTTTCAAACCAAGTGTGGAATAATAGAACCGCCGAGTAGGGCTCAAATAAAAAAATAAAAACTTCGTAATGGCCCTTCCATTCCATCTTGCTTCATGCCCATCATAATAAAGCTCAATCCGCACCAGGCGGAATGCATTGACAACACTAGCGTTCACACAACCAAAGTAATCACTTACACTTGTATATTAATGGAATGGCTAGCACTTACACTAGGTGGATACATCATGGGGAACCATTGGAGGTTATACTATATGAAAATGAGGGCCTTGCCGATGAACCGGACTAGTATCAATGATGATCTTTGCATGAGTGTGGATGAAGAAGATGGCCATGATGATGGAATTTATGATATGGTGCATGAGGGAATTGTATACAAATGAAGATGGAGGTAAAAGAAAAAGGTCTATGTTTGCAATTATATTGGAAGAGATGAAGCAAAGAACTCAAAGATGATAAGGGTGGCATCTCCACCGACGAGGACGAAGTTTTTTCCTCTAGGTTTTCGCCCCAGTTTTTCTCTCTCGAAAAAAATAGTAGCCAATAAGATACAACTATGACAGGGAGTCGCTAAACCATTACTTCCTAGCAGCTTCATGTGTACAATTTAAAATGACAAAGATATCCAAGAGTTTGCTAAACTAGTTTGCCATCCTTGGATTTTTGCAAACAAAAAAAAAACTTGGCTCCAACGAGAAGAGGTAGTTACTTGGATCGGCCCATCGGTCGTACATGGGAATAGAACCGACGAGAAGAGGTAAAGGAAGGGTGGAAATATAATTTTGTTTCACTCTCGGGGCTCCCGATGCAAGTTTGCTAGAGTGGGAAGTTTGTAGATCCGGGATTGGTTTAGTTAGTGGAAAATGAAATGCGCTTTGGGATTAGATTCGGCGTTTACGCAAGAAGATGTGCCTTCAAAGAACGCTAGATCCCGCCCTGCTGTGCTTCTTGGGACTCCTCATCCTTTTATAATCTCCCGCGTGGGTCTTTGGGTTTGTACCTAGGATCAATCATCAGAAAAAGGATTTTAAGACGACAAAATTATTGAGCAATGTTGTACAAGCTAGATAGCAAACCATTCAAAAAAAACCCTTCAAAAAAAAAAAGGAAGGATAATGCACTTTACAATCTAGATTTCGGTGCTTACCCAAGAAGATATGCTTCCGCGACGGATCCCGTGATCTGCAACCACCAAAAAGAAAAGAAGATGTGCTTCCCGACGGACCCCGATCCAACCACCAAAAAAAAAAAAAAAAAAAAAAACAGATTTGCTTTGTTTCTAGAACCACATGAAAAACCATATCTAGCTGCATGGATGTGATAAAGAGGTGCACCTGCCCAGGATGGAGACGAAGGCGAGGCAGTCCCCTGTGTCGGACCGCTCTCTACTCTTGTTTGCTTGAGATGAGTTTGGAAAGTCAGGACGGAGAAGAGGTGAGAAGAGTACTACTAGTACAAAGATAGGTGTAGTATGGGAGAAGGAACAAGGAAGAGACGAGAGAGTGAGAGACTCATGAGAGAAAAAACCCCCATAGTAGCACTATAAAGGAATCCGAGGTGGCAACTGTAGAGTGTTCGATGCAGACACCATGGTCCCACGGTTAATGTAAAAGGGCGACTGTAACTTGTGTGCTATTTCGAAATTTCAAACATTGTTTGGAGTAATAGGACTATGGGAGAATTAGGAATTTGGCCCTAAAAAAAGTTTGTCCTACTCTATCCCAACTACCATCGTTTGGGCCCGCTTGTAATTTTATCTACTATCCATGTGATATCTTGTTTTGAAGAATTAATTGAAACAAATTTAATGGTGTAATCAAAATTTAATGCTCGGTCACACACAGCAAGTACTCCTATCATGCATATCCCTGATGTGCACAAGGTCAAGGTAGAGACCGGCACAAGACAAAAATGTTGCTTTTATGTCCTTGGAAGCGCTGAACATTAGTTTCAGTTTCGCTAGCTGTGCATCCACATATTCAAAATCGCATTTGGCACGCCGTGTCCGAAATTCTATTTTCTCCAGAACTTTGGCGTTTGTAATAAAGAAGTTGACAAATTCCACATCTCTCTTCCTGCCCTTGTAATCTAACAGTACCAGTTTCTTAAGGTGGCTTTGAAGACAATCAAGATATATGTTTTTCGTATCGGTATTTTTAAAATCTCGGCGGTCACCGATAAACAGGAATATCGGATATATCGGAAATTTATCGGCGATACAAAAAAACTTCCGGACCAAATTTATAAAAAATATTTATTTTGTTCAAAAAATCATGTACATCTATTCTATACCATTTTAGATAAAAAAACAAATGTAATTGCAAAAAAGTACCAACTCAATGTGACCGAAAGCAAGAATAGCACCTTCAAAGACACAAACTTCAAATAATATAGGTGCACTAGTCCACAACATAATTCAAGTCCCAAATATTAGTCCAAATATTACAAAAAGATAGTCTAAAACATCACCACTAGTCCACAACATAGCAGAATCAAGAGAGGTCCATGGTTCCAAACATGCATAAAACTAGGATAGTACAAATCCTAGATATTACAAATTCCACAAGAGTGCCAAATATTACATAATATCGATGCACAATCCAAAATACAACAAGTTGCACATGGCAAAATGAGTCCATATCGCACGGTACATTCATGTCAAATCACCGCATTTTAGCAAACAATATGTTAGAATTCATACACTAAAAAGGCCAAGTCGACATTTCAGCTACCATAGTTAGTCAATTGCATGCTAGAAGTGGAAGAAACGCACCTCACCTCTTCACTAGTACAAGTTCTTAACAGGGGACTTTCTTCATCCTTTTCGATCTTGGACGAAGAGGGGGAGGAGGTTGGTCAGTACATTTGTCGTTTCTTTGCTCTTATGGCCAGCAAGTGTCACCTCTACTACCGGTGTCATCAACCAGGTCAACCACAATGCCACTACCACGAAGCCACACTCTTGCCTTTAGCACTAGCCGAAGCACGAGCTCCATCACCGACCATTGTACTAGTAACAAATTAAAAAGTCATGAATTAGCATAGGGCACCAAATTATTTGTGTCACTCTCAAAGTTTTCAAGTGGAGCGTGAACCAAATTATTCCTCTTGTAATGAATTAGCATAGGGCCACTAATTGTTTGAAATTCATATTCATTCATATAGCAATAAAAGTACCGCATTAAAAACCCCAAGGAGAAGTGCCTAGACAATAAGTTACATGTGGATTATGTAGCGTAAAGCGCCTTTCTATGTGATGCAAAACAAATCAGTAGCGCCTTGGAGCCAAAGCTCTAGTTTACGGCTAGCAAACAAAGCTCCAAAGTGTACACATCCACATATAGCTAAACAAATAGCCAAAGAATCGGCCAACCATTTTTAATTTTCCCTAAATCAAACTAATGAGATGTCATCACCGTATGCAAGCTAGAAGTGTTGCAATCAGATATATGCAAAGCAGCTTTTGCATCATCAATCAATATGCTTACACAAAGAGCATGCATATGTATGTTAGGCATTAAAAGGATCGATAGCATGCAAGACATCTGAATTTGAAGATCCCTACGACTCAATCAATATGCTTACACAAGAGCATCAATATAACACACACACATCTGAATTTGAGGATCCCTACGACTCTACACACATCTCCGAGATTGAGGATGCAAACCTTCGTGATGGTTGGATGCCGGCAAGTGCGGGGAAGGAGCCGCCGCCGGCGTTGGGCAAACAACGACGCCCGCAGCTGAGCCGATGGATGGGGCGACGCCCGCCGGGCGAAGCAACGAGGGCACCACCTCGGCGCCGCGGGCCGAGTCTTGACGGGCCGGGCGCCGAAGCGGACGGGCCGCCGTCTTGCGTCGGCGCCGCCGAAAGGGACGGAGAGTCGTCAGCGGGACGAAGCCGCCGGCAGCGCCGCCGAGCGGGACGGGAGCTGGGGCGGCGCGACGAGCGGGACGGGCGCCGCCGGGCCGCCGAGCGGGCCGGGCCGCCGGTGCCGCTGCGGAACGGGCAGGGCCGCCGGAGCCGCCTCGTCCGCGTCCGTCGGAGCGCGGCGGCGCGGCGTGCTCTGTTCTCTCTTTTTTTTATAGAAGGTGGCGGCTGGTTGGGAGTGAATGAGTGAGCTTCTAGGGTTAGCCGGGGGCTTTTATTTGGTGGCAACAACATTGGCGGGCTTCTACAATATTTGGGCCCAAATTTTGGCGCCTACGCTTTCAAAATTCCGAAATTTTTAGGCGGTAGGAGCAATATACCGGACCCTAGCGGTAGACGCGATATTTCCGAAATTACGGAAATTTCGCCCCAAAATTTTTTCAGATGCTTCACCCTTTTGACCTGCCTTCAAAGATACCCGCAAATGAAACAAACAAAAAATGTCCGAGTCAACACCGCAAAACGTAGTGACAACGATTGCACAAATTTGACTAAATAAACTTTCATTCGACATATAATCGGATTACACATAAACAAATTCAATTCATAAATATCAACAAATATCACCTACATTTGAGCGTGTTAAAAAATCTCTTCAAGCAATATAAGCTAGAAACTAAATGTGGAATGTAAGGTACATATAAATTTTTGATCCAAATGTTAGTTACCTTCACATAGAGCTTTTGGAGGGCGGGGAAACATTTCGTAAGACTAACAACATCATTAATGTCGAGATGGCATGCACACAACCAAAATTTTAATAGTTCCCATCGAGATGACATTGCCGAATGCAACTCCGTCGTGCCGCCATGGTCGCCGGCGAGCATCTCATCGCTAACCCTCGGCGAGCTCTCATCTAAATTTCTAATAATTATATTACAGCTCAACACAGGGAAACAAACACATGTTGCAAATTAAAGCAGAACCGATGTTTACACAACAATATGACAACGAAAACCAAATAAAGCTAGTTTAGGGACATCTTGCACATCCTAATGAAGGCGTATGCCGCTAAGCTGCTCAATTTGAACGGCAAGAGTATGAACTCAAAACGGAGGCGGCACCGAGCGGAGCGATGCGGACGACGCCGCTCCCCCGCCCTCGTTGGTCATGCATTCTTCCGCCGCATACGACGCGTGTTTGTCATCGACGTGCAGCTCTACACCATCGAAGCAGGTAGGGACACGAATAAAGGTTGGGTTGAGGCACACAACCGCGTTGAGGTCCGCCTGGGCCAAAATACGGGCTTTCGGCAGGAGATGGTTCGCCCACCGCCGTCGGGTTGCGGGCCACCGCCGATTCCATGGAGCGGCGCCCGGCGCTTTGGTCCCGTGGGGTTCCGACCGCATAACAAAGATCGCCAAGAAGTAAGCCGCGTCGGAGTCCCCAAAGATCGGCGGCTCTCCCGAGGAGCTCCGGCCCCTTGGGATCCCACGGCGCCGCCGTCATCTTCACCATCCCCTCGTAGCATATGGCCTCCGGATGCTCGGCCTTGAGGAAGTGCCGCTGCCAGAGCTCCCAGGGGAACTCTTTGTTTCGGTAGGGGCAGCGCAGCAGACGAATCTGGCGGAGCGACACGAGCCGGATCGCCTCCTTGGTGTCGGTGTCTTCACGGAACTTGCCGCGCGGGCGACGAAGCTCCATGTACATTGCATCGGCAACTTGTTCCTTCTCTTGAGGCGCGGCTGAGGATCTCCTGCCGAAAGCAGTCCTCCGGCGAAATGCAATGGCAAAGAAGCATGTCATCACGGCATCCGCCGCCATCGCCACTTCTTCTCCTTCATCGCCTTGGGGGCGGCGACGCGGGCGGGGCGAGGAGGAGTGGCGGCGGCGGTGCGCGTTGTGGGGATAATAACGAGGAGTGGAAAGCGAGTGGAGAGGAGTGAACTAGTAGTGAAGACAAGTGCGGACGGGGTTAGACACAGACATGATGGACCCAGGGCACCTATTTTATATTTCACTGCACTTGGAGTGTTGGTTACCGGCGAAAGGACACAAAACTGTCTCCACTCCTTCAAGATCTACCACGGCGGACAATAATGGTAAGCGCCCAGTTGTGGAGTCCAACGAGGACAACTCTTCCCGTCCTCAGAATACTAGCATCAAGGAGGAGAATGTATTATGACTTATTTAGATTGTGTGAACGATGAACCGTCCGGTGTTCTCGGCCGTCATTGCTTGGGTATAGTATATGTTGGTGTTCGTCTCTTTCTTTATATATATATTATATATATATAATGTCCTAATCTACCTTTGTGGAATATTATAAATATTATGTTTGCCTATATGCTTCAATGTTGATGCAGTTTTGATTCCTTATCATAAGTGTTCATCCGCATGCATGAGATGAATGATAGTCATATGCATGTCTTTAGCGTGTCTTGTACCATTTGATGGTTATTTTTTGTCACCGATGTGACTATTACTTTTTTTATTTTGGTTTCATTGGTCATATGTATGGTTTCAAAGGGTAGACCTATTCGAATCAAGGTTTATCGTTTTGTACTCCCAAGAGTAGTTACTCCCGCCTCAATAAACCACGTTGCACATGTGTTTATACTTGTTTATCGGTTTGATGAGATACCTGTGGGACGTCGTCCCCCCAGTCGTGGTTTTTTTTTGTTTATCGGTTTGAGTATGTTCGGATACTCATATTAACGCAGCTAGATTTTACTACGCGAAAAAAATTTTCAAGGAACCCATATTTTTCATATATACAAATATATCACTACTGCTGTATATAAACAAAGTATATCCACATATTCTACGTATCCACCTACCCTAGATAGTCTAGTATGATCATATACTTAATCCCCATACACTCAAAGAGCCTCACCATGATATCCAAAGTGGCGAGCCCTACTTGCTTGAACTAACTAAAAATGTTATAACTCACAAACCAAAAAAATCAAATTAAATTCTGATTACACCATTGAATTTCTTTTAATAAATCCTGCAAAAAACAAGACCTCATATGGATATATTTCGATAAAATTATAGTTGGCCCCACTTGATGATAGTTGGTAGTATAGATTAAAGTAAAAAAAAAAAAAAGAATGGTAAAAGGGACAAACTCCATGAGACGGATGGTCAAACATGAAGTTCAAAAGTTAAAAACGACAAACCCCATGAGACGGAGGGAGTAGTGATATTCTAACTCATCTCGGACACAAATAAAAACTAAATAAATATAGCTAGTTTTGGGGACGGACACATCTCATCGAAGGCGTGCATCGCTCACGACATCCAATTCCAGCGACCGGAACCAGATTACGAACTCAAGATCGATGCGGCACCAAGCGCTGCAGATACAGGGGCGGCGGTTCCTCCGCCCAGTAGCGGTGGCGCATGCGCTTGCATCCTTCTGGCCATGCACGGGCGTGGGGATCGACAACGACGCCGCCGCTCCGCACCGTCGGGATCAACCAAGGTTGGGTTGCGGCCACAAGGCCTCGATGAGGTCCTCCCCGGGCCCAATAACGCGCTTCGGCAGATTATGGTTCGCCCACCGCCGTCCGGGCTCGGGCCACCGCTGATTCCATGGAGTAGCGCCCGGCTTCTTGGTCAGCGGGGTTCCGACGGTGCAGCGGCATCGCCAAAGTAAGCCGCGCCGAAGTCCGCGGCATTAGCGGCTTTCCCGAGGAGCTCGGCCCCTTGGGATCCCACGGCGCCGTCGTCATCCTCACCATCCCCTCGTAGCATATGGCCTCCGGACGATTGGCCTCGAAGCGCCCGCCGGAGCTCCCGGGGGAAACTTTGTGTATTGCCGGCGCGCGGTACGAATCCGACGGAGCGACACGAGTTGGATCGCCTCCTCGGTGTCGATGTCTTTGCCCGAAACTTGTGCGGGGCAAGTCGAAGACGCAGGTACGTTCATTCGGGAAGTTTCTTGTCCTCCCGCATGATGCGTGGCCGGAGGATCTGCAGCCCGGCCGGTTCCTCCGGCAGCCGCGGCGAAGCACGTCGTCACGGCATCCGCCGCCATCGCGTCTAGCGGTGTTGCCGCCTCTTGCCCTTCATCTTCCTCGCTCGCCCTCCTTGCCCTCTCGAGTCCGGAGTAGCCGGCCTCTTGCCCTTCCACACCGCAAAGATGGGGAAACCGACGCTTCGCCACACGCAACCCCCCGTAGCAATAATGAACCGCCGTGCCGGCGCGCGAGTCCCAATAAAAGTAAGGATGTTTTGGTCAAACGGTTCGGGAATATAAAAATCATCATCAAAATACCTCGTCGTTGGCGGCACCTCGTGTTATCAGAGAGCACGAGCCTTTTCCACCATACGGGTCCTTAACTACGACGACGCGTGTATAGGGCCTTACATGCGAATCCTTGCATGCGAATCCTTTGCGTAATCCTACACACCTCGGCCAGAGGATAGGGCCCATGTCCGGCCTTGCATGCGAATCCTTTGCGTATGGCTCGGCCAGAGGATACGGCCCACGCCCGCCATTGTCATTCCGTCCAATCCTTGGTGCGGGCCGTGCTCCCGATTGCGGTGCCATCTGCACTGCACTGCTTTCGAGTGCTCGAATCGGCGAGGCACCGACGGAAGACGACAACACGCAAGGACGCCTACTACTCTCCTACTGAGGCTCCTTTTTTTCGGCTTATTTCAGCTTATTCTCTCTCACAGTAATACTATTAAATCAGCCGAATCGGCTCAACTATATTTCAGGCGCCTGAAAAAAAATAGTGTACAATACTCCCTCCGTCTCAAAATAATTCACCATATTGACTCTAAGACATCATGTTTGACCGCTTCGTCTTATTCAAATTATTTATACAATGTAGGAAATAAATAAATTATTATTAAAGTATCTCTAATAATAAACTAAGTCACATCAAAATGGATGATGTTTATATAAAAAATTTGAATAAGACGAAGCGGTCAAAATTTCTTTGCAGGGGTAATTTGGGAACCTACGCCACCCAACAGAACCAGCTCCAAGGTACTGTTTATCTTCTTCGTCTCGCCGCCCTCTCGTTTCTGCGCTCCCCCGCCACCAGCCACCACCCCGCCGGCCCTAGCGAGCTCCGGCCAACCCTAGCGCCCGCGGCGGCCACCCGCTTCCCCCACAGAGAATCACATATCACGAGCTTTCTATAGGAAGAACAACTCACAGAGGGGAGGGGGAGGAGGAAGAGAGGAGAAGGACATCCAAACAAAGCACAAATTTGGAAAAATATAACACATTGCATGATTACGACTAATAAAATATCTTAGTTTTCATGCATACTCCTACTCGTGATCTTTTCAACATAAACCATGCATATGATCGATCAAATTAATCCTGTTCGATCGAGAACATCAACCATCACGTGCACACCAAAGGCTATCCAATTCAGTTTGTTTGATCGACAACACCATCTGGAGAAAGAGGAGGTAGCAATAGATCAGTGCCGCCTAGCACTACAAATAGAAAGTTTGATTGTGTGAAGATCACAAACCCGAGACAACGTGAATGATATCCGTGCTCGCCGCTGATATCTACTTGCAAAAGATTGACTGGACCGAAGAACCTCATACACTCGCCGCGGATCCTACACTCCTCGCCTGCGAGAACACGGAGCACACCACACCACCCGAGACGCGGACGGCGGCCGCACCGCTTTGGGTTGCTGCGACCGATGCCCGTCATGGCGAGGCACCATTTGGGCTATAGGATGGGATGTACGCCACTCTTACGGTATATGCTCGCCAAGTCGCCCAACCTAAAACTCCATGCATGTCGGCGGGGCCGAGTACACTTGATGCTCTTCCACGCCCCGGCCGCCGCCGGGTTGTCACCTTCGATATCCCGCAACACCCACCGGCATAGTCGCCGTCCGCGGCACCGGTGTTAGCCCCAGAGCACAAGAGCAAGAACATAGTCGGCGGCTTCATGCCCTAACGCCAGCGGCGTACCGCAAAGATCGAGGAGTGACGGTTTGCTTGGTGCGGCGTGACTTTCGACGAAGAGCGGCATACATGCCGGCTCTGAAGTATGCCTTCGGGTTGCCGACGGCGGGGAGGCCGGGTGCAAAGACTCTCGCGATACTTGAGCGAGTAGTACAACGACCCGTGGGACGCCGACCGCCGGTGCAGCACCCGGGTCTGGTCTGGTCGGATGCTCCGTCCCACTGGGGGTCGCCACCGCCACACGGCGCTTTCATCTGTGAAACATGTGGCCCGTGGATTGGCGAGGGCCCCATGGGATCTGCAACGTCCTTGGCGACTCGAATCGCAATCTCGCAAGCATGTCACGCAGAAGGTTTTCCATGGCGCGAGGCGGCGACGCGGGGGGGCTTTTTGGTGGAAGCTCGGCGCCCTCTAGCTATGGTTTGTGCAATTGTGCGGCGAAGAATGGTCGTATCCACCGGAGGCGGTGGTGAAATAGCGGTGGCGCTCGCTTGGTGAGCAACAATAATGCGGTCTTGCGCGGCCGGTGTAGGGACGTAATGAGCGGGGCTCTTTGGTGCACTATCCCAATGCTCGTGCAGCAAGATACGGAGTAGTACATACTACAAAATGTTTTCAAATCAGCTACACCCTCCGTCCCCACAAATAAAAGTCCGTGTTTGACTTCTACAATCCTTGTTTGACCATTCGTCTTATTCAAAATGTTTTAAAAATTTAGATATTTTGTTATGATTTATTTTATCGTTAGAGATACTTTTATAATCATTTATTTATTTTATTATTTGTATAAAAAATTAAATAAGACGAATGGTCAAATAGGGATTGTAAAAGTCAAAAACGGACTTTTATTTGTGGGACTGAGAGTGTATATGTTTCCCATGACAAGATGATCTCAAATCAAAAGGTTGTAATATAAACTACAAAGTTTCATAATTGAGAACTACAATCGGTATGTTGGTGGTTTGTCTATCCGACGTCACTTAAAACATTTAAATTTCATTTATTTATTTATTTTTTGAATTTGAGACCTAGTTTTCCATTACAAGATAATGTCAAATCAAAAAGTTCTAAACTAGAGAGTTTCGAACTTAGCAAGATCTACAATTCTTATTTTAGTTTTCCCCATCCAACATAGTGCTAGTGACATTGTTCACAAATCTTAGAAATCTCTCTCGTAGTTTCATAAACGCTGAGACACGTGTAACTCTGTGAACAATGTTACCGCGACGTCGTCGGATCAAGAAATGACCCGTGGAACAGCTGCAATGGAATGAGCAGACGGCTTTATTTTTCAGACGTACTATCCCAACGGTCATCTCAGTAAGATTTCTTCTGTTAAAATCACTAGGTGCTCCAAAATTGATGTTTGGAGTTGTGATTTTTGAAATTTAAAATTGAAATGTTATCGATGAAACATGACAAGAGTAATAGAAGTAAGAATACAATCGCCGATAGAGCATGATTTGACAAAAATTTAGAAAGAAAAACCATCATTTTTGGAGTTACTATGATGGAGAAAGACTAGTTACAAGTTTTGACCACAGATTAAAAAGAAAAATTAGGGTTCTTGAGCCCTGAAGGTCTCCGACGTGGCGGCACACCCGGCGTCTTGCGCGGATGTTAGCGGAGATGAGGTCTCTTGCGACGGGAGGACCACCACCGTGATCCCCATAACCTAGCGTTACTAGTATGCGCTATTGGATGAGCGGGTTTAGTCTCCTTCCGAGCTCGACACCGACGGTGGCGGGTACGGCGGAGTGGGGATCGACGCTCCGGCCAATGACGACAAGCCGAGGTCAAATAGACGTTATGGAAAGCACCAGCAACGCAGCGTAAATTCCTTTGAACACACGGTCGAGGCGGGGACGGGTCGGAGAGGGGTTGCCATCGCGGAGAACGATCGAACGAGCAGGGCGGGCGGACATGGCAGTGTTCCAGGGCGACGACAACGGCACACAGGCGATAAGCATAACCGTCAAGCCGACGAGCCTCGAGGTGCCGAGGTAAGAGAGAAGGCAAAGATCGAGTTCATCCGGAGGCGGCTAGGCACGCCGAGGTGCTCGCGGCGGCCATTGCTGCGTGGTCCGGCGGACACGGCAGCGCGTTCTGAGGCGATGTCAACGGCACAGGCATAACCTCCAAGCCGACGAGCCTCGAGGTTCCAAGGTAGAGAAGGGTGTGACCGTGTGAGTTCAGCCCGAGGCGGCTAGCTAGCCACGCCGAGGTGCTCGCGGCGGCCATGGCTGCGTGGCCGACGCCGGCGAGAATCGCAAATAAATTTAACACATGAATACACCATTGTCGCTCTGTTCACTCATCATTTCAGCTGCAATCAAACATCCACGCAGCACATGATTTAGAGAAATACAACACATATATTAAATCACAAACACAATACCACAGTACACAATTAAAATATAACACAAGGATTACAACGAATTAAAACATCTCACCAGTGTTCATCACTGCATGCTACTCAGAGAATCAATCGAACATCAACCAATCCATGCATGCACACAACCAAAAGCTAGCAAAAGCTGTTTGATCGATCTAGATCATGTAGCTAGAGAGCTAAGCTATAGATAAATGTACACACAGACACACACACACACACACACATATATAGACCGGCCTGCTGCTTATACCAACGCTGCAGAAATGAAGAACATACCACACTCGGCGCGGATCCTACACTCCTCGCTGCGACACATCCACCGCAGCGGTGGCCCCCATTCCGCCAGGGCGCCGCAGTTGTCTCCCAATATGCACTGATGCCCGTCCTGGCGAGGCTCCGGTTGGGCCAGAGGAGGAGGATGCTGCCACTCTTGATAGCAGGGCACAACGTCGTTCAACACTTCTATTGCCTGTCTGAAGTGCTCGCGGCAGTTACTCCAGACTCGAGGCAGCGTCGTCGCCGCCGCCGTGTCGGGCAGGATCTCCCGCAACACCTCTCGGGCATGGTCGTCATCAGCGCGGTGGCGTTCCGCCTGTAGAGCAGAAGAGCGTGCACGTACCGGGCGAGCACATGCCCAGAGTCGGCGGCTTGTTTCAGCTTGTCGAGAGGCGGCGAGACGGTGAGGCGACCTTCCACGAACACGGCAGACATGCCGCTCGGCTGCGCCTCGGGTTGCCGACCTCGGTGAGCTTGCTGATGAGACTCGCGCGATACTTCGCGTGAGTGGTACAGCCCGGCCCGCCCGTGGGCGTAGCCGTCGACGTCGACCCGCCGCCGTCGTTGCAGCACCCGGTCTAGTGGGATGCTCCGGTCCAGTATGTCGCCACGGCACGCTTCTCGTGTCAAGGTACAGGTGGCCCGTAGATTGTAGAGGTCCTCCATAGGATCCTCTGCGGCCATGGCGACGCGGAGCGCAATGTCCTCAAGCAACTCCCGCGGAAGGTTGTCCGGGTTCTCCATGGCTCGAGGCGGCGGCGCGGGTGGGGGCTTTCTTTGGAAAACTTTGAGCGCGGCGGGGCGGAGGTGAATAGCGGCAATATCACGGGTGGCGCCGGGCCGGGTGCGTTCCCGTGCAGCCACGTGTTTTTTTTTTAGCGGCCGGAGAGGCTTGCGGCGACATGACCGGTGTGTACAGCTTATTTTTGAGACCGCGCCGTCGCGTAAAATTCATCTAGTACAGCTTATTTTCGCGACCGCGCCAAATTTTTTTTTTTTTTCAAGAGCACGCCTAGGCGCGCTTTTTCATTAAGCAGAAAGAGTGTTACGCCTAGGCGTGCCAATGAATACCAACGCCTTTTGATAGAGCGCGTGCTCAGAACCTTTGCACGGTGCGTGCGTGTGTAGGTGTATCCTTTGCGTGGAGAGCTCGCGGGCGAACGTCCCGCCATCGTCCACTGATTCCGTGCCATCTTTTTTCGATCGTCGTCTTATTCAAATTTTTACATAAATATAATTTATTTTGTTATTTTATCAATATTGATACTTGAATATTGATTAATTTATTTTATGATTTACATAAATATTTTAAATAAGACGGATGGTCAAACATATGAAATTCAAAAGTCAAAAAAAGACAAACTCCATGGGACAGAGGGAGTATATCACAAATTCACAATTAATCACAACTAATAAAAAGTTCTCAGTTTCTCACCATCACGCGCACATACACAGGATCGACATCAAGCATCACGTACGCACCAAAAGCTATGGAATTAAGTTTGTTCGATCGAGGTCTCCATCTAGAGCACTAGAAATAGAAAGTTTGATCGTAAGAAGATCACCAACCACGGCAAAAGATTAAGTTGAGTGAAGAACCTCTGACACTCGTCGCGGATCCTGCACTCCTCGCTGCAGAACACGCAACACACATCACCCGAGCCCTCACCCGAGACGGCACTACGGCAGCACCGTCCCCCGGTGGCTGCACGGATGCTGTCATGGCGAGGCACCATTTGGGCTATAGGACGACGGCACTCTTCTGGTATATGCGCCGCCAAGTAGCCCACCATACTGCTCCATGCCTCTCGGCGGGGCCGAGTACAGTTGATGTTCTTCCACGTCCCAGCCGTTGCCGAGCGGTCGCCTTCGATCTCCCGCAACAGCCGCCGGGCATAGTCGTCGTCCGCGGCACCGCTGTTGGCCCTGTAGAGCACAAGAGCAAGAACATACTTGGCGGTTTCATGCCCTGACGCGGCAGCGGCGCGCAGCGGCATCTCGGCGGCGGCGTGACGGTGAAGCGACGCCGACATAGACGGCATTCATGCCGGCTATGAAGCACGATCCGGTTGCCGACGGCGGCGAAGCTTGGTGACAAGACTCTCGCGATCCTCGGCGACACCCACTGCGCCCGGTAGTACGAAAACATCTGGTCTAGTCGGATGCTCCGTCCCACCAGGGGTCGCCGCCACGCCGCTTTCATCTGCGAATAGGTGGCCCGCAGATTGGCGAGGTCCCCATGGGATCTGCGGCGTCCTTGGCGACTCGAATCGCAATCTGTGCAAGCATGTCACGCGGAAGGTTTTCCATGGCGCGAGGCGGCGGCGCGGCGGGGGCTTTTTTTGGTGGAAGCTCTGAGCGCGCTCTAGCTATGTTTTGTGCGGCGGGGAGCTGAACAGCAGTTGGTGAGCAGTGCGTAGCACGGTGCATGGACGTGGGATTTTATGAGCGGGCCGGGCGGTGCACTCCGGCGGCGTTATCGACCTAGCGACGTACTATTCCAAGGCTCGTCTCAGAAGATTTCTTCTATTAAAATCACTAGGTGGTCCAAAATTGATGTTTGGAGTTGTAATTTTTGAAATTTAAAATTGAAATGTTATCGATGATACATGACAAGAGCATGATTTGACAAAAAAATTTAGAAAGAAAAACCATCATTTTTGGAGTTACTATGAGGGAGAAAGACTAGTTATTTTGACCACAGATTAAAAAGAAAAATTAGGGTTCTTGAGCCCTGAAGGTCTCACCATCGCAAACGTGAATATAACACGAATTACCACATATATACATCAACCATCACGTACCAAAAGTAAGATAGATTCATGCAACTCCATTGCCCATCGTGCAACACGTAAGAACTTACTACACTCGGCGCGGATCCTACACTCCTCGGTGCGAAACGGGGGGTTTGTATGTCATAGGCCGTGCCCCATTCGGCACGGGTGCCGCGATAGTCTCCCCATGTGCACCGATGCCCGTCTTGGTGAGGCACCGGTTGTGCTAGAGGAAGACGAAGATACTGCCTCTCTGCATATGGCGCCACCAACAAGTCGTTTACGCAACACTTCCACCGCCTGTTCTTGCCGGAGTTTTGCGCATTTTGCGGCCCTCCAGGGTGCAGCCATCGTCGCCGCCGTGTCGTGCTCTAGCTCCCGCAACACCGCCGGGCGCGGTCGTCATCGGCGGCGGCATTCCGCTGTCAGAGCGAGAAGAGAATGCACATACCGAGCGAGTGCATGCCCGAGTTGGTGGCTTGTTCCAAAAGCCGGCGGCGGCGAGCGGTGCCGCGGCCTTCCACGAACACGACAGACATGCCGCTCTAAAGCACGCCTCCGGGTTGCCGACCTCGGTGAAGCTTGCTGATGAGACTCGCGCGGTACTCGCGCGGTACTCGAGTAGTAATCTGACCCGGCCTTGACGTAGCCGTCGACCCGCCCCGCCGTGCCGCCACAAAGACCGGTCTAGTGGGATGCTCCGGTCCAAGATGGCGCCCGCTGCACACTTTTTCGTGTCCGTGCACAGTGGCCCGTAGATTGTAGAGGGCCCGCATAGGATCCCAGTGCGGCCATGGCGACGTGGGCGCAACGTCCTCAAGCAACTCTGCGGAAGGTTCTGCGGCATGGCTCGGGGCTCGGCGGCACGGTTTTTCCTTGGAAGCTCGCGCTGGGTCCGGGAAGGGAAGATGAACAGTGTTCTCGCTCGATAATGTGAGATGGAGGGCAGAAAAAGTACTACCGGCCGGGCCGGGTCGGTGCTGATTTGTTGTGACTTGTGAGAGAAAAGCACCGCTGGCGGCCCGAACGACCGAGAGTGAGTTGGGATTATTACTGGAGTACACCAAAGTGGGCGGTCTTTGTTGGGGCGGGCGTAGAGGTCGAGTGATAAACATGACTTGGGACGTCGCCGATCATATCCACGCTTCCACACATGACACACCTTGCATGCGT
Source organism: Hyparrhenia diplandra (assembly GCA_015847255.1). Lineage (NCBI taxonomy): Eukaryota > Viridiplantae > Streptophyta > Magnoliopsida > Poales > Poaceae > Hyparrhenia > Hyparrhenia diplandra. The sequence goes on along the minus strand of JADLZK010009578.1, from coordinate 23,303 downwards.
ATCTTTGCGTATTGCCATATCCATGACGGGGTTTTCGTTTTTCGGGTCTCGGGTTTCTTGGTATGGGAAGGCGATTTTTTTTTTGATAGAATAGAGGGAGAGGGTTTGATTTTTGGTTGGTGTGTGCGTGGAATGGGGGTGGGGCCGGGGTGGTAGTGCAATCGTGTGGGCCAATTTGGGTGGCATGTGTATATGGCTTGGGTGGGGTAGGCGGGGCCCGGTGGGAAGTGAAGGGAGAAGGGTCGGTTAACTCGTGAGTGGTTCGTGGGCGGTATGTGGTGGTGAGTTGGAGTAGATTCAAACAGTAAGAAAAATAGAAATATATATATACCCGGGTGCACTTTCTATACACCTACACCCATATTCAAAAAATCACATTCGGTTTGAGTATGTTTAGATACTCATTAAGATACTCTAGATCTTACTACACGAAAAAATTTCGAAGGAACCTATATTTTTTAATATATTACATAAAATGCCACTACTGCTGTATATATAAAAAAAGTATATCCATATACTCAACATATGAATACATGCTTAACATATATACCACCATGGATGGTCTAGTATGATCATATACTTCATCCACATGCACTTCGTTCGGTCATGTACGGGAACGCGGAGGGATATGACGCGTGAAGGACGAAGTTCAAGAGATTAAATCATCTACCAAGGATTTCCTCAAATAAATTATTATATATGTTTTATTACATTACCAGAAGTTGTCACCCGTCCAACATATCTAAATATTTCTATTCGATATTGGTTCAGCTTGGAGTTTAAACATAAGATTAAATAATCTTTATGCAAATGAGTATATACTCTATTTCATACATTTAAGTTCTTCGTTACTAACTTTGTTTCTAACCTGCACAAGCAAAGTAATTACGCTCAATAGCTAATTGTGATCGATTTCACAACGATTACAATTTTTTTTTGAGATTAAACAAGACAATAATTCAATCCTTTAACAATACCCTTTCCTACCAAGCAAAGAAATGTGCGGGGAATTCCGCTAGTATTTAGATAAAATTATAAGTGGGCCCCATTGATGGTAGTTGTATAGAGTAGAGATAAATGAGGCATGAGTGCGGAAGAAAGTGCTGTAAAGGAAGGAATCTTGATGACTATAGGCCATATAGAGGATCGAGGCAAATAGAGATACATCAGTGCGGAGTGCGGAAGAAAGTACTGTAAAGGAGGGAAATCTTGATGATCAAGATGTATAAAGGAAGTAAATAGAGAAACATTGCGGACGGGCGAGGTGCACTCACTAACTCCATCACAATATATTTTTTGTACAATATTCAAGATATGGATAATGGGTTACAATATATTTTTCGTACAAAAAATATTATTTCGGGCCGAAAAAATATGGATAATGGGTTAGCTTTTCGGGCCGGGCTGGGGTTAAAAAAAACCTACCGGATTTTACACTACAAAGTAGCTAAAAATGTATTTCGGGCCTAGTTCGGGCCAAGAAAAAAATTTTGTGGGCTTCAAATTCTTCCCGCCCCCCGTAGCAGGTTCATGGGCGGGCTAAAACCCATAGGGCTCGGGGCCGGGCCGCGGGCCGGGCTAATTTTGCTCGTATAGATGGGGTTAAAAAAACCTAGGAAAGCTGAAAGCGGTAGCAAAGAAGAATCGAAAAAAAAAAAAAAAGATTGTAGGACCTGTTGGTATAGAAAAAAAAAAAAAGAAAAGTAAAAGAAAATTAAAAAAAGGAGAAAAAAAAAAAAAAAGAAAAAAAAGAATAGGAGGGTGATAGTAATATTGTAACACTGTTTGTAAAAGTAAAAAAATTGCGTTTATTTTGGGACGGAGGGAGTAGGCTTTTTTTTTTAGGAGCGGGCCGCGACCGGTGAGGCCTACGACGACATGACCGGTGCTAGTACTACAGCGTAATGAATGCCAACGCCTTTTGATAGAGCGCGTCTCTAACATTTACACCTTGCGTGCGTGCATACCTTTGCGCTTTGCGTAGAGTAGCTTAGGCCAGTCTCGCTCGCGCGCCTGTGTCTGCCATCGGGTGCAATGTCATCATTATACTGATGCCCGTCTCCATCGGTGAGGCACCAGACGAGGACGAAGGACTGACTCCGGCCTAGTACTCCTACTTACGTGCGGACCAGCTCATGCGTTACCACTGAATACTTCCACGATTTGGCTTGTCGGTATCGAGATACGTACTATCCGATACGCCAGATATACGGTCTTGTACTCCTGCCACCGCAGAGACGCGCCCGCCTTCGGAGCAAGTATTATGGTAGGCGATAGCGGGCTGTAAAGCTTACACCGGCTTGGGCACAAGAACAATATGTGAGATAGACAAGTGGGTCCTATATTAATTAGAAAGAGCTAACTCTCTTGTATGGGTGGGGTGGGAGAAGGCTGTACGGCCGGCTTCTTTGGCTGTATTTTGCTCTCAAGCGGCGGAGCGACCTCGCGGCCTCGTCGCGTGGGCGGCCCGTCCTTCTACTAGGCATGCCACCCGACAGCGAAGGCGTTGAATTCTCGCCGCGGCGGCGGCAAGCGCCGTCCGCTCGTTGATCCTCATACATACATTTGTCTATTCCTCGATTCTCCCGTGCATGCTTGGTGAGGCAGCCATAGTGCCAACGTAGCCCGTCGGGACTATTTCTATTTTTTAAAATTTGTTTCATTTTTTCAATAGAAAATAAAAGGAAAACGCCCTCAAATGCTTCATAGGAGTAGCTAGAGATGCCTATTTTTATTTGCTCCGCTAGAGTAAAATTGTCCTAATTATACTTGGTGTGCAACATACTATATATATGCTTTCAAATTGACAGATAATTTGGATAGATTTCATTAGAACTGTCACTGCTCAAAGAAGAAACATCCACACATATTTGAGAAATAAATATATAGCACATGGATTATGTAGTTAGTACTATATATCACAACTAATAACACACATGTCTCAAATCAGAAGTGTGGCAAGATTCTTAGGCAAAACAAGTGTGGCAAATTACTAAAAGGCTTTAGAACAGCCTTTCGAAGACCTTTGCTAGAGGGATGGCTCCGGCGATGTCGGCGTGCGTGCACGTCATATCGCGAACAACGACTACGGATCGGTGTCGAAGTTCGCGGGTTATTGGTCTTGGCCCGTCGGGTAGCGGGAGAGGTCTTCCTCCGCTGCGTCGCTATCGCCGCCACGCTCATGCCCGCACCGATGAAGAGGCCGTGAGCAGCGAGATCATCGATGCGGTCGTTTACGCGGTCGAGGCGGTCAGGCACTGTCGCACCACGGGCGTTCACCTTGTCCGCGATCACGGTGCCGATAGCCGTCATCCGGGCGTTTTCGGTAGATAGCGCTGCAATTGAAAGATCAAATTCTACCAGGGGGAAAGCAAAGTGTTGAATCAGAGATAGATCAGGGTTTTTCAGAAGACAAACCACCGATGCGCGCGACAATTGCCGTCGCCGCTTCTCCCATTCCAGCTCCTTCTCGGACATCTTTTGAGAGTACCGAGTACTCATTCTGAACCCGCCTCGTCTCGCGCGGATGCTCTCGGCGTAGGAGCGTGAATACTCCAACTCGATCCCGATGAAGAGGATGAAGAATCGGAGAAGGCCGAGTTTGCACCCCCGCACCGGGATGACCGGGCGGAGCTGTTTTCCTCACATCGGGAAGTACGTGCCCCTGCCTCTACCTCCGGCGAGGAATCTCTAAACAAAAGCGAAGGGTTGCGTTAAGAACAGATTATAAGAAAAAAAGAAGCGAGATCAAGTAATGAAACTCACCCAACTCGGCGATGAGGACCGCGGCTTCCTCCTGTCTCTTCCTCGGCTCGCGCTTGCCAAGGTTGCCTATTGGACCGGCCATCGGTGAGCTTGATATTTTAGTGAAGCGAGAGGGCAAGAAGGCGAGACAAAGATGAAGGAGTATCTTTGGATTGAGGTAAAGGAGAGAGCCGGGTGCGCTTCGTCTTATTTCTTGTAGGCCGAAAACAGGGGGGATCGTGGGAAACCATGAATGAGATCGTGGCGCGTATCCCGAAAAAGATTGGAATGCCGAACGGCACGTTGGGAAGTTTCTGAATAACCGTTCAAGTGGGCTTGATTTCTTCTTGAAATGCCCCGGTCCATTGAAGGTTTGGTTCGGGGTTTTATTCGGAAAAAGAATTCGGTGTTGATTCTAGGACTATGGTCAATTTTGGAGCAAAAGGTACTTTTACCCAAAAATTGAGGAGGCATGTGTTAACACCGAAATTTGGTAGGCCCGGATGATAAACCGGCGTGCAAGATGCAAGATGCTAATATCTAATATCGGAACTAATATACCAAATATGTACAATATTATACCAAGTATATGTACAATATTATCACCATTATATTTGCCACCGAGCCTCACCGTGCCTCCCCTTTCTTAACGTGTCGGGCCGTGCCGTGCCCCGTGCTTGAGGGTCGCCCCAAGCACGCACTTTTGCCCCGTGCCATGACCGGGGTGTGCCGTGTCCTCGGGCCGGGCAAAATATCGTGCCGTGCCATGCCGTCGTGCCTCGGGCCGCATGGAAATCTATAATCCCAAAGTGGGTCTATAAGATAAATGTTTTCAAACTCTACATGTTTTCCCATGACAAGATGATCTCAAATCAAAAGGTTGTAAACTACAAAGTTTCATGGATATTTGGTAGTTTGTCTTTTGGAGGTCATTTAAAACTTTTTTTTCAAATTTCTTTTTGAAATTGAGACCTAGCTAGTTTTCCATTACAAGATATTGTCAAATCAAAAAGTTTGAACGTAGAGAGTTTCATAACTTAGTGAGATCTACAATTAATTCTCAATTTGGTTGTTTCCACATCCGACATCATGCTAGTGATTGTTCACGAATCTTATACATCTATCTCATTCATGAGACGAGAATCATAAATTTAACACCATCGCAAACATGAATATACACCATTGTTACTCTGTTCACTCATCATTTCAAATTTTGCAATCAAAAACATCCACGCAAAGACATGATTTAGAGAAATACAACACAACATAGATAATTAGATATTAATCACAAACACCATATCCCCACACAAAATATAACATGTGGATTACAACAAATTAAAACATCTCACCGGTGTTCATCACTTTGCATGCTACTCGGAGGATCAATCGAACATTGGTGGTTTGGCTATCCGAGGTCACTTAAAACATTTAAATTTTAATTTTCATTTTTTTTTTTTTTGAAATTGAGACCTGTAGTTTCCCTTTACAAGACAAATGCCAAATCAAAAAGTTTTAAACTAGAGACTTTCATATCTTATTAGCAAGATCTTCCCATTTTTAATTTGGTTATTATTTCCCCATCCCGGCAATATACTAGTTACATTGTTCACTAATCTTATACATCTCGCTCGTAGTTTCATCAACTATATGAGACATGTGTAAATCTTGTGAATTGATAAAATTTTACAATAGTCGTAGCTGTGTAAGAATAGCATGATAGAGAATGATTTTACAACATTTTAGAAAGAAAAAACATCAATTTTAGAATCACTATGAGAGAGAACGAAATTGATACGATCTTATACAACTTTTTTGAATAAGACGGATGGTCAAACACGATGTCTAAAAAGTCAAAAACGTCATTCTTTTTGGGACGGAGGGTAGTTTCCAAAAAAATATTTGCCTTATGTGCATGTTGGTTGTGTGTGCCCCTGGATTCGGTAACCAACGGAAATTACCGCTTAAATACGGGGAATCTTCGAAAACGATCGGAAGAGGGCAAAAGCTGTTTCCACTTTCATTTCCATTTATTTTTACCATTATCATTTTCATTTTTTTTCGCGGTTACCACTTCCGTTTCGTTTAGGCAACAATCGGAAAAAACTTCGAAAATGACTACGGAAAATCGGAAACTACCATTTTCATTTTTTTTTTTTTTGAGAGAAATATGTATTCATACGCACTTTTGAGAATACTATCATTTTCGTTTTCCTCACAGGCGAATCATTTCACTCTTCACCCCGCCTCCTCAGAGTTTTTCATGCTGACAGGAAGGTCCCACCACGCGCCTTCTCCCAGATGCACCGAGGCCGACCGCACCGGTATCTTGGGAGGTTTCCTCCAATGATCGGTTTGCGATAAAATCTGCCCGCACCGGCCTACTGGGAGCCAACTGTATGCTCCCGTAACTCCCCTCGTTCCTGGAAGTTCAGCGTCGTAGCGGAGCCTCCGCGACGCCTGACACGGGGCCCGCGTGGTTCAGCCTGCTGCTGCGCGCGAGGGAGGGAAGGGAGGGAAGGTGAGAGAAAGGCGGGCCCCACTACTTTATGTGACTTTAAAATGTTATAACTCACAAATGAAAAGGCTAAATTAAAATTCGATTGCACCATTAAATTCGTATCAATAAATCCTTCAAAACTAGATCTCACATGAATATATTTAGATATCGTTATAAGTGGGTCCCACTGAGAGTAGTTTTTTTTTTTTTGAGTAATTCCCACTGTGAGTAGTTGGTATAGAGTAGAGATATAAAGAAGAGATGAGTGTGGGCAAAAGTACTGTAAAAGAGAGAATCTTGATGACTAGGATACATAGAGGAAGTAAATAGAGAAACATGAGTGCGGAGATCTTTACCTTGTGCCCGCCCATTCCGAAAATTTGCGCGCCCAGCATTCGCAAAACGCAAAACCCTATCCGCCTCCTCACAGGCGATTCATTTCACTCCTCATCCGCGTCCTCACAGGCGATTCTAGGGTATACAGCCGCCGCCACCCGCCGTTGACAACCACCACCGCCGCATCCAACCACCGCCCTCGCCATTCTCGGGTTTCAAGCCGACGGCGCATCCGCGCGTGACCACCGTCCAACCCACCTCCGATCCATCTGCGACGCGATCTGCCGGGATAATCTGCTACCGGCTACGACGAGGTCGTCCTCCCCCACCGTCTGCAACTCAGTCCACCAGGGTACGAGGCACCATCTCTAGGGGAGACCACAGTCCGCCCCACCACCTTCTACGCCGGCTTCATCCTCCACCTGAGCGGCGGGAGCACCGCTTCGTCATCTCCAACAGCGGCCCGGCCTCCTCCTCGATCTCCTAGCCTACATTTTGTTGGATCTTGAACTACACTTTGTTTATTCCTCTATTTCTGAACTACATTTTTTTTGTTCTCTGCCTCTTTGGTTTGTTTAGTCCTCATAGACTGCCTATTACATAATTTATCTGCGTAATTATCCTAAGATGGATATACCGAGTTGTACATACTGAACCTGACACCGACTGCTACAATGTTGTTATCTAGTATTTTTGTCGTAGGAAATCGCAACTACTCTTTGCATATTTTCTTGATAGATGATTATGCGTGCTCAAGAAACATGACAGACTATCTATAATACTATCTTGTCTTAAAAAAAATTGCCTATTACATGAATGGTTCTTGAACTACGTGGCACTTGTAGATCTTGAACTTGACACCGACCGCTACTATAATGTAGTTATCGTGTGTTTTTGTCGTCATAGGAAACCGCAAATACTGCCGCTTAATTTTCTTTATACATGAATATACGTGCTCGAGAACAATGACGCTTTCTGAGAGTACTTAAACTATCTTGTCTTACACGAATGTCCTTGTTAAAACAACGAGTTACTAAAGTACGGTTTGATTATATTCCTCTATTCCTGAACTATATTTTTTTTGTTTTTTTTGCCTCGGTGGTTTGTGTAGTCCCCATAGGCGCCTATTACAAAATTGAACTATATAATATTAGGCCCTGCTAATTTTCGAGGCGACTGAAATTTTCAAATCTGTTCGAGCGATGAAGCTACTTTAGTGATTTTCATCCAACAAATGGCATCAACGCATCATCGGTGGATAGATAGAGAGCATGCGGTTAATCGGCTGAATTTTTCAGTCGCCTATACATGAGGAAAGGTGATAATTTTGTCCTCGGATGGATACATAGAGTTGTAGATCTTGAACAATACACCCTGATTTGCTACTATAATGTTATTATCTGTGTGTTTTTGCTACTATAATGTTATTATCCGTGTTTTTTGTCATAGGAAACTGCAACTCACTGCTGCTTGTTCTCTTCATAGATGAATATGCGTGCTCAAGAAACACGACTTGCTTCTGTAGAGTACAACTATCTTACAAAAATGATCCTATTAAACCAACCTGTTGCTAAACTACAGTTTGTTTATATTCCTCTATTTCTAAACTACATTTTTTTTTGTTCTCTGCCTCTTTGGTTTGTTTAGTCCTCATAGACTGCCTATTACAGAATTGAACTGTACAATTTTATCCTCGGATGGATATGTCGAGTTGTAGATCTTGAACGACACCCAGTGCTACTATAATGTTGTTATCTGTGTGTTTTTACGTCATAGGAAACTGCAAATACTTGCTCCTTATTTTCTTTATACATGAATATACGTGCTCAAGAACAATGATCGCTTTCTGTAGAGTTCTTCAACTATCTTGCCTTACAGGGAATGTCCTTATTAAAACAAGCAAGTATTAAAGTACAGTTTGTTTATATTCCTCTATTCCTGAACTTCATTTTGTTGTTCTCTGCCTCAGTGGTTTGTGTAGTCCTCATAGAGTGCCTATTACAGAATTGAACTGTATAATATTAGGCCCTGCTATTTTTCGAGGTGACTGAAATTTTCAAATCTGTTCGAGGCGACGAAGCAACTTCGATGATTTCCATCCAACGGCCGGGCATCAACGCATCATCGGGCGGGGAAGAGATAGGAGCACACGATTGTCGCCTATAAGTGAGGAAAAGGTGATAATTTTGTCCTCGGATGGATATATGGTGTTGTAGATCTTGAGCAGTACACGACTTCTACTATAATGTTGATATCTGTGTGTTTTTGTCATAGGAAACTGCTACTACTGCTGTTTATTGTCGTAGCGCCAATAGAGCAGCTCGTGCTACGTTATTGCACTTTTTGGCGCTATTCGCGCTATTGGCGCTATAGCGCACTAAGCTCAAATAGCGTCATAGCGCGCTATTATGGCGCTATTGGCAAATTGATCAGCCTAGCCTAATTGTTAGTGATTGAGTGATTTCAGTAACTTTATGGTTGCTTTCTTATGTACTTGACTTGATGCCTTAATGGTTGTTTGCCTTCATGGTTGTTTGTTTTGAGGATGAGAACTTTATTATATGGTTATCATTATCACTTATCAAATTATAATTGTATACTTGTCCTGATTTCCTTTTATTTGAAACAAATAGCGCTATAGCGTGAAATGCATGCTTGACGTTACGTTGCAAATAGCGCTATATAGCACGACCATAAGCGCCGCTATAGCACAACCATAGCGCCCGTTATAGCGGCTATAGCGGCAATAGCATCGAAACGGTTTTCCTCTAAATTTCATAGCGTGCGATCTAAAACATGGGTCGTAGGAAACTGCGACTACTGTTTCATATTTTCTTTATAGATGAATATACATGCTCAAGAACAATGATTGCTCAGAGTACTACTACTACTTTGTCTTACAAAAATGTGTCTATTAAATGAACTGTTACTAAACTACGGTTTGTTCATATTCCTCTATTCCTTAACCACATTTTTTTTGATGCGTGCCTCTGTGGTTTGTGTAGTCCTCATAGACTGACCCTAATCTGAGAATTGAATCGTATAATATTAGGGCCTTGCTAATTTCCGGGCAACTGAAATTTTTCAAATCTGTTCGGTGATGAAGCTACTTCGGTGATTTCGATCCAACGGCGACGACAACACATCATCGGGGGGAAGAGACAACCGCGTTGTGTAGCCTGAATTTTTCGATCGCCTATTAAATGAGGTGCCTTGGGATAGTTGATTATGCGGCACTCTCCAAAGAGTGGGCGAAGGAGGACGAAATTGGCCACCAAAGGAATCCGAAATCCTTGGGACAAATATCCACGTAACCTTGCTCGGGCTTTTTTTGCGTGCATTGAGCATCTTGCCCGGTGTCGGGTGACAAGGATGAAATTGTTTGGACCTGTGAAGAGGCTCGGTCTTTATCTCGAGATAGTTTTAGAGAAGGCAGCCCGTCCTTTCCGATGTCATTGGTGTAAGGGAAAGATATGAGCTCACGGGGGGCCCTAGGCACCCCGAGCAAGCAGGGCGTCTGCGTGGTATGTCTACATGGGTTGATTGGAAGACGGATGATGGTTCCACGGGGTGGCTTACGGGAGATGTTACTACAGAGGGGGGCATCCGGGCATGTGGGTGGTATGTACGGTTTGGTTGGTTGGAAGCCTTGGTGTTGCGACATGTGCATAGATGAGCTCGGGGCTAAGGCGGGGGCGATGGAATTACAAGGCCACTTGTTCAACGCCCGCCAACACCTCTAGCCCCGTAGGTGGTCTAGGAAGCGCGGCCGCGCCTTAGCCATTGACGCAAATGACCGGGATGCTGCGGTTGAGATGGAATTGGAGGCCGGCGGTTAGAGCGAGCACGGGTTGCAATAGATGAGCTCGGGGACTGCGGTTGGGAGTGGCTTCAATGCCCTTTTGTTCGCCTTTGCCCAACCCTAACTACCGGCATGGATCTCCAATGCTATCACCCGAAGATCTTCAAAAGGCGGGGGCCTTCTTGTCTTTGCTCTTCATGAGTGGTGCGTGCGACAAGCGACCACAAACAGGCAAAATGTGGTGTTTCTTTGCGGTGCCCGAAAAGAGGTTTTTGGCGTGACACGGGCGAAGAGGCTGCGATCAATGTGGGTTTCGACGATTTGTTTGACCTCATGGCACTTTGGATGTATTGGATGTGTCCATCCTTCGCTTGCATGACACCGTGAGTACAATTTCTTCTATTCTCGCACTCACTTGGGATGCCTCTTCATCTATTTGCTTGCTAAATTTGCTTTGCATGCCTCTATTCCTAGATGCCTGCTCAGGGAAGCTAGGGCCATGTCTTTGTCAGTTGGCTTTCTTGATCCTGAACCATTGACCTTCGAAGGGCTGGCCGGGCGGCGGGCAAAGATGGGCATTACATATCTAGAATGGGGCCTAAGGAAACATCTTGACAAGGATTTTGTCATGTTTGCGCATAACCCCGTGGACACTTTGGATTGCTTTGTTGTCATTGCTATCAAGTGGAGGAGGGTTTATTTCGTTGACTCTGCGCCCGGCTTGAAGTCGATACACTTCCGTTGAAAACGCAATAAAACAAATGAGTGTTTCCTAACCTACAACTGACCCATGCATTTTTTTCTTAATTATGTTACTAAAAAAAAAAAAAAGAATGTGACATTTTACATTTTACTCATGTGTAGGCTTACTGAGCGTGTTTTCAATCCCACGGCTAAGGAGGTGACGAGGACGCAAAAGTTTTTGGTTCACCGCAAATATATGAAAGTAAGTAGAGTGCTTCAATTGAAGTTGTGCGCTTGCGTTTCCATTCAGTGAATAACCACTATGTTGTTGAGATATTAGGCAATTTCCAGATTAATTTCATAAAAGTAAATCATGACGAACTGAGCAGGTAGATTAAGCATGTGTACTAGCATAACACAAAAGCATATCAAGATCATAGCATGATTCAACATCATATAGCATAACATGATCATAACAACTAGTGCAAACATTTGTATCATACTAGCATGACTTAGCATCATATAACGAGCATAGCTGTATCCAAAGCGATGGATTACGCCTCTCTACGGTTGATTTAGTCAAAATAGTCTGCTTTTACAAGACCTCCATGACACCGCGCCACCCCCAAGAGTCAAAACATACCCACTAGTGGCGTAGATTTGATCAATATCGAAATCCGGTTCGCATCACTATATCCCCTCTAGCACGGTTGGGTGCCCGAATAGTGAATCACTTGAATCCCATAACTCATTGTACCTTTAAAATAGCATAAGGCCCTTTTTCTCGTGCAGTTTGCACTAGCTAGATACATGAGTGGACCAACAATTTCGAGCATGAACTTCAATTGATCTCTGGTACACTTCTTATTCTTTTGCAATGTCACACTAGGATCATAAGGTGTTGGAGAAGACTTTCTATCCATAAAGCCAAATTGGCTCAGGACCTTCTCAACATAGTGAGATTGTGATAAAGTAATCCCACTCTCTTCCACACATTTTGCTCTTCACCTTTTACTACAAACCCATCAGGCTGATCCATGTAAATCTCCTCATCCAACTCTCCATTAAGAAAAGCTATCTTCACATCCATTTGATGAATGATCAGACCATATGAGGCAACCATAGCCTTCACCAATAATTTGTCCATGCTTAGACATAACTACTTTATTGGACTCCAACACTACCTTAAACCCAACTCTTAAAAGTGACCAAGCTCTCCACTAGTGTAGCAAGGCACATCATCATTGTTTTTCTTCTTCTCGGTGGTAGTTGTTAATTTGGCATTGGAAGATTTATTCCTACCTTTGGTCTTGCCATGTGGGTTTTCACACCAAATTCGTGCGAGAATGGCTGGTTCCCCCTTCTCAATAGTGTTCTTTGCCTCTCTTTTCCTCAACATCAAGCGATGCTATCGGGTTTTCAAGCGATATTTTCTAGCTCTTCTATGAAGAAGGCAACTTAGCATTAATGCATACGGCTACAAACTCGTCGGGTATGACACACTTAAGGAGTTCAAGTTCTTTTGCCATGTGCTGAATCTCATGAGCTTACTTGACTATAGATCGGTTAGCAACCATCTTGTAGTCATGAAAGCTCTCCATAATGCACAACTTAGAATATATATCGATGGTTGCATTCGGTCGATAGTGTTGCCCCCTAGAATCTTCTCTCCAAAGATATTTCCCTCGAAAGCCAACAATAATCCAAAACATTTTAGCTCTGTAGCTAGAGAGCATGGCCTTAACTCACCGCCTCTTAAAATTTTTTTTCTAGCCTCTAGAAATTTTTTCCATAGTTAAATCAAGAAAAAGGCTATAATAAGGTTTTTGGATTGTTGAAATTAGCCATAGTTAAATCATGATGAAAAAGTGAAGCTATAATAAGGTTTTTCATAGCATGATTCAGATCATATAGGCAATTTGATCATAAATTTCATGTGTTGATACTAGCATGACTTAGCATCACGCAACAAAGCATATCATGATCTAAAAGTGTTCCTTGTTGACATGATCCAATAGTATATAAGAAAGCATGATCATGGCAACTGATGTAAACATAGGGATCACGAACATGATGAACAATAAGATTAGAACACGTGGAAGATTTGGGATGCAACGATCACGCCAAGCTTAGTCGCCTCCCAAAACCTTATGACGAAGGGATGGCCGGGATGGAGAGACTATGTGCGCCTCCCAAAACCTTATTCGAGGGGGAAAGACTATGGAAAATATTATTTTTACTACTTTAGGATTTTCTAATTGGAAGGGCTGGCCTGATGCAAGTGGTGCAAGTGGTCTACCGCCAGAAACGGAAGGTCCCGGGTTCAAGCAACGACCTCCGCATATTGCACATGGTGCGGGTAAGGCTTGGCGCTAAAATACCCTTCCCGGACCTCGCGCGGTCGCGGGAGCCTACGGCGCTGGGGTACGCCCTTTAGGATTTTCTAATTGAAACTCCCAATTATAGTTGTGGTGTTGTGTCTAATCCCAAAGGGCTTGGTACAAATATATAGGGAGGAAAACTCCCTACCTCCACATCAACCAGGCGTATGATACTAATTGATATCACACCTCGCACCTTTACTCATGGGCTGAAACAATAAAACCCATTAGGGAACACAGCTATTGGGCCTTTGAGATTTATCATAATTTCTTCATATGAATTTTAGGAGAACTATTCATCATATATAAATTCTAGCATGTGTTTCATATGTTTGCGAAGTGCACATTGCGAGGTCGATAAAGTGATAACAAGACATGTTGGTTAATTTTTCTTTCTTTCTAGTTAATTTTCAACTTCAGCCTTAAAGATTTTAAAGTAGTCTAATAATGCCTCATCTTTTTTTTTTGAGTAAAGCCATCTGGTGCACTTTATTGATTTGGAATAATAGTTACATCATCCACCAAGGCTCCTAGTATGAAACTAGGGGGTTCATCGACCCAAATACATGATAATTTGCTATGCATAGCTACTCTAGCTAATTCATGTGCTACTTTATTAAACTTCCCGATTACAATGATCAATACATATAGAACCAAAATCTTGCCAAAGCATGTAGCATTCATCATAGATTTGGAGCAGCTCTTTTGTTCTTTGAAAAGCCATCCCGATTCATAGTCTCCACCACCTCTCGCACAATCGGATGAATCATTATTCGGTTGCAACCCACCGATTGTGCCAACGACGAACCTTCCCTTAACGCGATCACCTCACCAGTAGCAGCGATCTCTGCGATGTTTTCAAAGTAACATACCCTTGCTCCAATGAACGAACCCGTAGAGTCTCTTATGATTGCACCTGAACTTCACGTACTTTCGATTCGGCTCGTAGCTTGCATCAACATTCAAAGAATATCTTTCCCTCCTGGAGGCTTTTTCCATCTCTCTTCTTTCTTCTTCATTGTTTCTTCATTGATCTCGATAGTTTGTTGTCAATGTCGCTATCGACAAAGGCTCGCTCTTGTCGGACTTTGAATAGTTTCACCATGTACAAACCTCCTGTGATCCCACCGGATGTACCATCCACCGGTCGGGATCGGTTCAGCCAACCCAATGTGGTTTAGTTTGTCAATAATTTTTCGACCTCATGATCATCTCGGCCATTGCCAGCGATCCGGATCTTTTCGGTCGATATTACCGCATTAATTTCATCATCCACTCCCAAAGAAACGCCATATTTCCTTAGCACGATGACATTTAAAGAGCACATGTTTAATATCTTCACAACTTCCATGACAAGCGGGGACAAACTGCTATTGTTCTCAATGTGCCGATTTGCAAGGATCCCTCGACACGGTATTAATCCATGTAGGGCTCTCCATCCAAAGATTTTTATCTTAGAAGGCACATCTAAGCTCCATAGCTTGGACCAAACCCGATCATCTCCCACACCACCAAACTTCATTATTTGCATTATTTATTCCAAACTTATGGAGCCATTGCAAATGGTAGGTGATCCTACCAAAAAAAAAAAGCCATTCTTATTGTGATGCCACGCCACTACATCTTCTCTTCCCTGCCGAAGAGGAATTTGTAAAATTCTACTAACATCAATGTCCCGAATAATGACTTTATGAGATCCTCATCCCATGTGCCTTTATTGGGTTGATTAGCTCATCCACACGGTAGTCACCGGATTATTTCCTCTTGGTGTTTGGACTTTCATATTATGACTCGCCGGGGTCCAATGATCCTCCCATATATTTATCCGAGATCCATCTCCAACTCGCCGGATGTAACCCCTCTTAAAACATTGTAGCCCCGCCAAGATACTTTGCCATGTATATGAGCTCCCCTTTTTCATCCTTGCGTTCGGGAGGTTTCCATCCGGGTAGTATCTTGCTCTAAGTGCTCTTGCACATAAAGACTCGGCTCCAACAACAATCGCCATACTTGTTTTGCGGTAAGCGCCTTATTAAAAGCCTCAATATCTCTAAATCCCATTCCACCTTTATTTTTTGGAATACTGAGCTTCCACCAAGCTTTCCAATGCATCCTTTTGTGATCCTCATCATCACCCCACCGTAATTGTGATATGGCGTCCGTTATCCCTTTGCATATATTTTTCGGGATATTGAAGACCATCATCGCGAATAATCTTGCACGCGCTTGAGCGACGGATTTTATAAGGATTTCTTTACCTCCCATACTTAGTAGCTTCTCTTTCCAACCTTTTGTTTTTCCCCGACTCTATCAACAAGATATTGGAAGCGATCACTACGTTCTGCTCCCACCAAAGTTGGAAGTCCCAAGTACTTATCCGTTAAAGATTCAGTAAGAATATTCAGAGCTTCACACACTTCAACTTTCACTTCCACATCTGTATTTGCACTAAAGAAAATGCTAGATTTTGCATCACTGACTTTTTGACCCGAATTTAAACAATATCTATCCAGCAAATTCTTCAAAACATTAGCGTTCTCCTTGTCAGCTTGCATTAGTATGAGGGAGTCGTCAGCAAATAATAAATGTGATACCACTGGTGCGTCCCTACAGACACGCACCCCCTGCAATTCCCCTCTATTTTCTGCTCCTCTTAATAAACTTGATAGACCTTCAGCCACCAACAGAAATAGATAGGGGGATAATGGGTCCCCCCAATGCGAGTCCTCTTGTTGGGCAGAAAGTTTCAGTCTCCATTGAGTTTACTCTGACCTTGTATCTAACAGACTTTACACATGCCATAACTAAATTTATCCACCTTCGATCGAAGCCCATTTTCAGCATGATCTTCTCTAAAAAGCCCCACTCCACTCTGTCATAAGCCTTGTGCATATCCAATTTCACAGCACACAAACCTTTCTTGCCTTTTTTCTTTTTGATTGTGTGAATACTTTCATAGGCTAAAAGAATGTTATCAGTTATAAGCCTCCCCGGCACAAAGGCACTTTGATGGTCACTGATAACATCGGATAACATGACTCGTAATCGGTTTGATAGCATTTTTGATATAACTTTGTACACCACATTGCACAAACTAATTGGACGGAATTGGGAAACCAAGGTAGGACTATTTACCTTCGGGATGAGAACAATCGTCGTGTCATTCCACCCCTCTGGTATTTTGGCTGAGTTCACCGATTCCAGCACCTCCTTTACCAGGTCGTCCCCCAATAGATCCCAAGATTTTTTATAAAAAATTGCATGCATACCATCAGGCCCCGGCGCCTTGAAATCGCCGATTTGGAACAAAGCTTTCTTAACCTCCTCATGGGTGAACGGTGCCATCAGGCATGTGTTCATATCCTGTGTAACTGAACGCTGGACATCAGACAACACACTAGGATCTGGGTCTCCCACTTCTGAGGTAAATAAATTCACAAAATAATTTTGCACTATATTACACATAACTTCACCATCTTCCTGCCTTATCCCGTCTTCATCCATCAAACCCTTTATTGTATTCTTCTTCCTCCTTTTGGAAGCAAAATTATGAAAGAAACTAGTATTCCTGTCTCCTGCGTGAGCCAATTTGCTCTTGCCCTTTGGAACCAAAGTGAATTTCCTCCCATTCCAAAGATCAATTCTAATCGGACCATGATCTCTTTTTGGGATTCAATGTTAGCATCTGTCATCGGTCCCCTTTTCAATCTTTCTAATTCCTTCTTCAGATCAGATATTCTCTTGGCTGGTGCTTTTAGAACTTCCTTGTCCCACTTATGCAATTCCTCATGGACATCATTCACTTTCTCTTGGAAAGATGGTCCCTGCCCTCGAGCCTTTGCTCTCGACCATCTTTGCTTTAATCATCTCCTCCATTTGTATCTTCTTGCGACCATCTTGCCTCGAAACGTTTCTTGCATGTACCTTGAATTGGTGCAAGATAATGAGTATCCATGATAATCGGTCTATGGTCTGATCTTGTACTCTCGCTATTTATCAAGGTTGACTGTGGGTACATGTCGACCATTGTATGTTCGCAACCCCTCTCGTCCAACCTTTCTCTTATCTGACCTCTTTGCCATGTATACATATCGCCAACAAACCCCATATCATTCAGTTCGCATTCAGACAACACATCATGAAAAGATTGGAGTTGTCGCTTTATTCTCGGCCTTCCTCCTTCCTTTATATACGAATTTCATTAAAATCGCCCATGAGAAGCCACGGCCTTTGTCAAGTCACCTTTGATTGACCGAATTGCTTCCCACGTTAATTCTTTCGATTCCAATCCGGTTCACCGTATATACCGGTAAACCTCCAACCACCACCTTCTTCTATAACTACGTCTATGTAGTTTTTTGTTATTCCTTGAATTACGACAAAGTAGTCTCGGCATTCCACATTAAAAAGCAAACCCCCACTTCTACCATCACTTTCATGTACAGCCATTTGATCAAAACCAGCCCTTCGTCTCACCTTTTACGCCTTTGCATTATCTAGATGTGTTTCAGACAGAAACAACACATCCGGGTTTATTCGCCTCCGGACATCCAGAAGCGATCGAACTGCTCGGGAACTCTGCAGCCCCCGGCAGTTCCACGCTAAGAGTTTCATTGTGCCCGGCCACTCTCCTCGAAGGAGAGCCCGATCTTGCACGAGGGGTTGTTTGTTCCACTATTTCTCCTTGCTCTGACGTTCTAGGCCTCTTCTTTTCCTGCTCTAGCAATGGGCTTACATTACTTGCATTTTCCAAGCCTCCTTCAATTGCAAGAGTGCCCTTCATATTCAGATCGCCATCATTATCCTCTTCTTCCTCATTCTCTGTAGGTGTATCCATATCAAAGGAATCCTCCTCGACACCATCTCCTCGGCCAGCTCCTCTAGCCCGGCCTCTCCCTCTCCCTCTTCCTCTTGCTCCACGGTCATCTCGCCCAGGGGACAAGAGATGTAAAGGAACACGCAGCCATTCCCCCACTCACAACTCTCCTTGGGATGCACTCCATCTCCACATTCGAAACATCATGACCGATGCATCCGCTGAAAAAAACAAAAACTTGGAATCTTCTCATATTGAACCGGATACTTCATTCTCTCTTTTCGGATAATAGGCACCATCCTCACCAATGGTTTCTTTAAGTCTAACCCAACCCTTATTATGAGATAAGGTGTAGAGTTTATCTTGCCATCATTCACCACTACTGAGATTAGATCACCAACCTTCTTTGCAATTTTTTCCGCTAAATCCTTCTTCTTCATCAACCCTTCGGGCATACCCTGGATTCATGCCCAGACAGGAATCTTATCAAGCTTGATAGACTTCACATCAGAGAAACCATCATATTCCTCCATGACCACAGCAGCACCTCTGAACAGCCATGGCCTCCCTTCCATTACCCTAGTCCAATCCCCTAAATAGTGGAATTGAGCCACAAACAAATTTGGTTCTCGAGCCTTAAAAGTCACCTCTTTTGCTACTGTCCATGCGTTTCGCATGGCACTGAAGAGTGCCGCGTGGCTAAACGGTTTTGTTGTGTGAACCCTAAATAGGGCTAGCCATCGTGTCTCCTTCACAAGTTCCTCAAGTTCTCCCGAGAGATCGAGGTCCTCCTCCTCCTCCCCTTGAAGCTTCATATCTGCCAGATGCTTCTCCAGCCCCAGAACATCCTCCTCTTGTTCGCCCAGTACTCCTTTTTCCTTCGCTTTTGCGTCTTGACTCGCCATGAGGGCTCATCCTGCGTTCCTCAACACTCCACGTTGGAGTAGAGACTAGGACTCACAGATGAGATCAACAATCACGACGAGTTCGGCGTGATAGGTTGAGGACTCTGGCGGCGGCGCCAGAGGAGAGAAAACCCTCATCTTTATAGTGTTGGAGTCCAATAAAGTAGTTATGTCTAAGCATGGACAATTTATTGGTGAAGGCTATGGTTGCGGAGGTTTGTTTCGCCTAAGTTTGGTAGATTTTTGTAATAAGTCAGTGAATCAGATTTGTGACACAATTAATGATAATTCGAAAGTTTTGGCATTCTCGTTTGTGTCATGTGAAGTTTGGTGTCACATCTATCTAGCTTGCGCTTAATTCTAGATGTGAATTTTGGTGAGCTTGCGCTTAATTCTAGATTTCACCATTACCAAAGGTTCTAAGTGCCATAATTGTGTGCAATCTAAGCAACCTCGAAAGCCTCACAAGGCAGTGGAGGAGAGGCTCTTGGCACCTCTAGAACTCATACATTCTGATCTATGTGAGATGAATGGTGTGTGCAAAGAGATATTTCATGTCATTAATTGATGATGCTTCTAGATTTTGCTATATTTACTTGCTTTGGGTAAACTTGGATCTCTTTGTATGTTTGCGATATTTTTTTGAGAATATATGTTTGCGGATATTGGGAACACGGATATTGGGCCTTTGAGATTTATCGAATTTCTTCATATGATTGTAGTGCACATTTGCAAACCGATAACAAGACATGTGGGTTCTACGGTGCACCACTTGATGGCTGCGATGAAACAAGTTCATTTGGATCGTCACGAGGTAACTTCGAAGTGCGCTCCATCTTGTGCCTACCTTTGTTTGGCAATATAGACCATGTGTACACAAACACTTACGCCTACCTTTCTTTGTATTAGGATTTTTGACTTGACGGAGATTCCATCAATTTGGAGGATATTAGAGAGAAGATGGCTAAGTTTCTTATGGAACATGTCATCAGACCACCGAAGGCGAGCATTTCGTTTAAATGGCCGTGAGTTGATTCTGTTTCCCTTGCTACATGATGATCGGGTGGATACATGCATGTGAACGTATTCTTGTTTCCCTTCTTTGCATGACGATCAAAGCTTGGATACATGCATGTGAACCGTGTTATTTGTGTTGTGAACAATCTGTGGTGTGCCCCAAGAACCGGGTACATCCGTGTGAACAATCGAGATACACCTGAATTTGCAATGCCGCTCCGTCGCCATTTGTTTGTGATCGGACCTGCCCATCTGTATTATTTGTGTTTGCCGGTGTCTACCATTTTCAATTTCTGGCTGCATAGTTGAAAAGGTGCATTTATCTATGTACGGACCCGCGGTGCCGCGATCTTGGCCTTGTGGGTTTCGTACTAAATGTCCGTCGTCGTAACCGAAGAAACATCTGAAACACCGAACAAGCGTGCGAAAATACGTAACGTTTATAGTCGCGTCGCGAATCAAAACGGTCGCCTCAGTAAAAACGACTAAATCCCGCAGGCGTGGTTACGAAAGAACGTCTGTAATAGCCGGAAAGGAATGCGGGGCGAGCTTACTAAAATGCGTCAGTAGCTCGTGTGTTACTTCCTCGACACATTGCGAACAACCGTCAGAACACGGGGGGCACATTGCGGACGATCGTTTTAAACATGCGACTATAGTTAAATGCGAGTTACGATCGAACGACCCACCTAAGTCGCGAAAGTGCATTAAGGTTCCAGACGGTAGTACAAAAACAAGCGTCCTCGGGAACTGGAGTGTAGTTACAATCGGCGATCTAACTGCGTCTGCACGTAGCTCATGGCGACCGCGACACGTGTACCACGGCGTGCGTAAATGCGAAGATATCCGCGATCGTTGCGTTCCACTGCGGGTCTATATTTGAATAACGGTTCTGAGACCCTTATAGTGATTGGGTGTCAAGTGAATGGATAACAGTTAGAGGCGCGCGATGCCTGGCGTGTGCCCGGTGTGTGTTAGTGGCACGAGCGCCTTCTTGTGTCTGTGCGTGCACATTATTTATTCTGATCGCATCGCATCAAGCCGTCGCGTCACTACTTTTGGGCGCGGTATAGTCGATCTGATCTGCGGGTCTGTGGCGTTTCTAGGAATACCTGCAGGTCGCATCTTAGACAATTATGTCGTAGATACGTGAGACCGCAATCGAGCAAAACCCGGGACCACGGACGTTCCACGGCGGCGTGTGTAACAAGGGCTCACTACTGGCGGGAAGTTTGAGACGCCGCGAAATCCCGTGCGTATTAAAGCTTTATTGCGGGCGCTCGCTACTGACAGTGTCTGTAAAGTCGGACATTTAGAGACCCTAATGGGCGGACAGCGCTGCGGCTAGTAGAAAGCCCTCAACGCCCAGCCTCAGAGGGCCTTTTTACATAGTGCTTGTTGCCACCATTTAGCTCGTCAATAGGGAAGCAGATCTGCTGCGGTGAACCCTTGTAGACGTTGAGGCAGATGCAGTGCCAAGGAGTCCCCGGTGACCCAAATCCTACAAAGGTTAGGGTTATGTTGGCAAGAGAAATATGTAGGGGGAGAGAAATATGGATGGCGACGAGATAGAGGGGGCGCGGCGAAGCAAGCCGTCGGCAACGGCGTAGCTCTTCGCTCCGGTCGTCCCCTGGCGGCGGTTTGTAGGTACCTAATGTAGGAAGATAGGGAAGGAGGAGGTCGTCGGCGGCGATTATGTCCGGGTGGGCGATGAGGTACCTGCTCGTCGTGGCCGAGGATGCATCTCGTCGGCGGCAGTTGGGTCCCGGCGGTGGCGGCTAGGGTTAGACTTGCTGGCGGAGAAATGGGGGGGAATGGGAGAAGTGGAGGTGTGTGGCGGGATTAGGGGTTGTGGCTCGGGGAATTTGTTTTTTGTGGGAAATTTTTTTTTTGGGTGGCCTTTGTTTTGGCGGGCTTTTTGGCCGATGGGGATATTTTTCGGCGACCTTCTCTAAAATTTATAATATTTATTGTTTTTTGTTTTCCTTTTCCTTTTTGACTTATTTGTTTTGCAACATTTCAAATTTTTGCAGCATCATGACCACCTTGTTATGATGTATGATCATTCAAAAAAAGTTTCAAACGATTTCGACAAAAAGTTGTACTACAGATTCCCCAATAGGTTGAACATCTCTCGGTAAGTGGTACGGACATGTGTGAGCGATGTATGACTGAATGATGGTGTCCATCACCAACTTCCTCAGAATTACTTAAATCTTTTTTCACACCATCATACACCGAAATGAAGTGTCTAGGCAAGTTTTTAGAATTTTGTAGTTACCATAGGGTTTTTATCATTTATTGTTTAGTAAATGAACAAATAATTACATTAATATGTAAACTTGTTTCAAAAAATTTACAAATGCACACATCACCATGGTAGACCTCCAATGACACCCCAAAAAAGTTTCAAATTATTTCGAGCATGTGGTAATGTACATCTCTCACAAGGTTGATCATCTCTCACTAAGTGATACGGACATGTGTGAGCGATGGATGACGCATGATGGTGTGCATCACCAACTTCCTCAGAATCACTTGAATCTTTTTCACACCATCATACACCGAAATGGTGTGTCTAGGCAAGTTTTTAGATTTTTGTAGTTACCATAGGGTTTTTTATCATTTATTCTTTAGTAAATGAATAAATAATTACATTAATATGTAAACTTGTTTCAAAAAATTTACAAATGCACACATCACCATGGTAGACCTCCATTGACACCCCAAAAATGTTTCAAATTATTTCGAGCTTGTGGTAATATACATCTCTCACAAGGTTGATCATCTCTCACTAAGTGATACCTGGACATGTGTGAGCGATGGATGATGACCGCATGATGGTCTGCATCACCAACTTCCTCAGAATCACTTGAATCTTTTTTTTAGACCATCATACACCCAAATGAAGTGTCTAAGCAAGTTTTTAGATTTTTGTAGTTACCATAGGGTTTTCTATCATTTATTCTTTAGTAAATCAACAAATAATTACATTAATATGTAAACTTGTTTCAAAAAAATTAACAAATGCACACATCATCATGGTAGACCTCAATGATACCCCAAAAAAAAAGTTTTAAATTATTTCGAGCATGTGGTAATATACATCTCTCTCACAAGG
>JADLZK010009577.1:0-49960 GCA_015847255.1 Hyparrhenia diplandra | reverse complement strand
AGAGATACTTCTAAAAACGTTTAGTACAAAAATCCTAAAATTTGCTAGACTTCTTTTAGAGTTTTTTCATTATAAAACATGTTGCCAGCGGTTAGGACCTTTCTCTCCCCGTCTCTCACGATCCACACAGTAGTAGAAAAGTAGAACAAGTAGACACAAGATAGGGAGACTATTCTTTATTCATCTGAATATTGGTGATTACAACATAGAGCTCCCACATATATATAGTCTCCTGCTAAGGCCTAAGAGTTTCGGTAAGAGCCCATATACAACCGGACTAGGATTATGATTCATTCTTCTCTTTTCCTTCTAGGACGGAGTCCGTGGCATTGTGAGGCTCGTTGCATGAGTAAAATCCCAAATTATGATTATAGAAGATCATATTTCATTGAAAGTCGAATTTTCAAGTTTGTATGTCTAACGCCGCTGCTATAAAAAAATAGCTCGAAGCTTTGTATTAAATGTCTAGAAGACAAGATGGTAAATAGATTTTATCAATCTACATTCTCGAAGAAATGTCTCTTGTATATAGAATATCAAAGAGCAATGTAATACATGAAGTATTTGAATTTACCATTAAAAATCACTCATTGAAATTGAGTTGGCGTTGTTAGACAACTTTATGAACGAGGATATTATAAACTTGCAATAATTTTGAATATATGGCTTACATATGTGTTACACCCCTTGAAGGCTTGTGATGGTATATCATAACTCTTGAATATAAAGCATGAAGCTACCGCTTGTCAAGTATAGAAGTTAAGGCATGCGAGAATATATATTATTTAGAACGTTATAAAGTTTTTTTTTTTTTAGAAGAACTTAGATCATGTGCTTATATATTTGTTATGTTTGTAAATCATATCCTGAAGTATGGATAGTAGTACCGGTGGTGATGCTTTTACGTTTTAATTCCCGTTGAATTAAGTGGCTAATGGTTAATTTGTTAGCTTGAAGACTAATATGAAACGTATAATATTCTTAGTTGCATTTCTTACTTGAAGTAATATGTATGAACATGTCATGACCCAGAATTGGGCCAGCCCGGACAGGCTAAAAGGGGGGCTCGACGCTGGCCGCCGCCCGTGAGGGGCCGAGGCGCCAGCGGCAAGGGGGGCGGCGCCCCTACCACCGTCTCCTCCCCTCCCGTCCGAGTCCGACTACGCCGTCTTCAAGTTAGGATTATCTTAGGATTTTTGGTGTGTAAAAGGGAATATTCCAATCTATAAGGAAGACCCTTATTAGGAAATAAATAAATATTGCTTCTAAAAGGTATTCCAATCGTATAAGGAAACCTTATAGAGAGATTGATTAGATTACAAGTCCCACTAGCCGGGCTATATAAGCAGAGGCATGTAATCTCTTTGGGGATAAGCAAGCAATAAAAAATAGTATCCATCTATCTCGCTCCGCCCCTCCACACTTGCCGCCACGCGCGTCCCCCCCTATTGCCGCCAGCCGCCCCGGCGCGTCGGCTGCGGCCCCCTCCCCGCCACGGCTCCTCCCCCTTGCTTTGCTACCGTCTTCTTTGCTTTCACGCCGACGACGCGAGATCGCACCCCCTCACGCCACCCCCGGCTTCAACGGTTGACGAACACGTGTTAGTTCCGGCCCACCCTAGCCGGGTTCTAACAACTATTATCGGAGACCAGGACGATTCCCACCCCCATGGCTTCGAGATGAGTGGAGTTCACCGCAGCGCTAAAAGGCGCCTCGACGCATAACCGCGCCAAGATCACCGGGCGCTTTGACGAGATGGAGACGCTGTGTCAAGGCCGCATGGGAGTATGTTTGCATCACCTCGAGGACTTCCCCGCGCCTGACGACCACACGGAGAGAGCCCAGGGCCGCCGCCCCTCCCCTCGCCGCGGCCCCCGCCGACGGGTTCATCCCGCCATCCTCCACCGAAGAGGAGGCCGACGCCGCGACGCGACGCTATCGCCGGGCCATCGACGTCATCTTCGGTACCACCGCAGCACCGGCTGCACTCTCCTCTCCTCCGACACCTGCGACCGCGCAGGACTCCCCATCGAGAGACGGCGCCACCCGGGCGCCCGTGCTGTGGTGCCACCCACGACATCATGTCCCTCCCTACGCGTGACACGCCGCAAAGTCCGGAGTATGACGGCGGCGACAACCCCGACCTCGGATTCGCAAGCTGGAGCTCTTGTTTGAGCTCAACTTGGACATCGACCGGACTACTACGTGCGGTATGCTGCCTTCCACCTCACGAATGCTAACTGCGATGCGGTTCCTTGATCTCGCCCAGAGGAGGTCCCCGCTTTTGAGTGGGACGAGTTCACACGCCGCTGCGACATCACTTCGACCCTCCGCCTTCCTCGACACTATGGGGAGTACGCGCCGCCTTACCAAGGAGCCAAGCCGGACGACTACATCACCGCCTTTGAGAACTATGCACTACGCATGGATTTGGAGGGACAAGCGCCACCGTGTCGGCCTCTTCGTCGGGAGGCCTGCGTGACACGCCGCACGACACTCGAGTGGTTCGAGCCTCGCTCGATGGATGAGGTCATCAACCTTGCCCGCCGCTACAACGGCGACGAGCACTGCCGACGCCGACCATGTCGGCCACCACGCTGACCCCACCGACATCGGCGGCGACATTGTCGCGGCCCCGTTGACCGCATGCCGGGCCCGGTAGCTCCCTGTCAGCTGCGGCGATGGGCGACATCGGCGGGCTGACGGCGAATCGACATGATTGTTGGTACTGCACTTGGCCCACGACGACCAACAAGGAGCTCAGGATCGCCGCCAACGCCATCAAGTTGCGGCAACCGCACGCAGTGGAGCCTCCCACTACGGCATCGTGAGGTACTTCCACCGTTACTACATCCCTGCCGCCGTGAGCTTCTCCGGACTTCCCCGGGCGGGGAGAATCGTCCTGGCCGCACGCGTGGCAGTGGGCTTCCACCTTCCCAACCATCCAAGGGAAAAGATCGGGCGTTCCCAGTGAGCGTGCCGTCCTCCTACAGGCGCACCACGGCCGTCGGTCGAGGCGCCACCGTCCTCCTCTTCGACAACAACGGCGGCGTCCTCTTCGCATCGACAACGTCAGCTTTTTGGCGCACCATGGGCCTTGAGGCGCCCGGATAGGAGCCGCCCGTCCGAACTCCGGCGACCTCCTCTATGGCCCTCCTCGACTTCACCTCCCGCCTCCCTCGTCGATTCGACATGTCTCTTATGACGACTCCACGCAAAGGTAGCCGGTCTCTCTTGGCGACCTACGCCTACGTCTCCTCCCACGACACGCCCGGATGCTCGGGCTGTCGGGCACCCTCAGCGCCTACGTCATGCGTCGTGCATGGGCGGAGCGCCCCTTTAATGCGGCCCGAGCTTCAAGTTCAACATCTACTTGGCGACCTCCACCTCGACTTCTTCTTAGCACAAGGACACCGGCATACGCAACAGCGACAACGACAAGTGCGGCCCTCTCGTCTTCTACTTCGGGCGGGGAGTTGTCGCTTCCCCAATCGGCGTGCCCTTCGCCACCACACGGTGGGTTGGGCGGCTGCGATGGGCAGCGCCCGCCTCGTCGAGCGGTGGGGAAATGTCATGACCCAGAATTGGGCCAGCCCAGACAAAGGCTAAAGGGCGGACGTGGCCGCCAGCCGCCCACGAGGGCCGGGCGCCTTGGCAAAGGGGCGCCCACCCCGCCGCCCTCTCCTCCCTCCGTCCGAGTCCGACTACGCCGTCTTCAAGTTAGGATTATCTTAGGATTTTTTGTGTGTAAAAGGGAATATTCCAATCTATAAGGAAGACCCTTATTAGAAAATAAATAAATATTGCTTATAAAAGGTATTCCAATCATATAAGGAAACCCTATAGAGATTGCTTAGATTACAAGTCCCACTAGCCGGGCTATATAAGCGAGAAGCATGTAATCTCTTTGGGGATAAGCAAGCAATAAAAAATAGTATCCATCTATCTCGCTCCCTGCCCTCTCCACCGCCGCCACGCACGCCTCCCCCGCCCCCGCGGTTCCTTCCCTCCTCCTTTCTTTGCCGTCTTTGCTGCTTTCGCCCGGCAACGACGAGAGATCGCGGCCCCTACGTCACCCCCCGGCTTCAACGATTAAACGAACACGTGTCGGTTCGGCCCAATCTAGCCGGGTTACGACAAAGATCTGATTGCCTATTACCTATGAAATTAAATTTTACATTAATTTTATCCACAAAGAAGCCTTAATTAACCATGAAAGTGATAGTTCTTTGTGCATTACTACCATGTAGGTAGAAGAGAAACTGGATTTTCCAAAAGCACATGGATAATTGGACTATACTGGCATATTAATTGATCTTGGAAGAATTGATTTAGCCAAGAAATTGTATAATCCTAAGTATTTAATATTTTAGCCCAAGATTAAAAGTTATATCCTACCCTAAGTCTATTGTTGTACACTAAATAGTACAATGGATATGTGAATTTCATGCCATAATCAATAAATACTAGAAGTATAATTGGAGACCGTGAAGCATTAGAAGTGACTATTCATAGATGATGCATGAAGCAAATCGCTACTTAAACTAGTTATGGCATGAAAAAGGGAGAGGATTTTTGGGCAAAGGCATAAGAAAATGTGGATAAATTTTATTTAATAGTCATAGCCTTCCTAAATCAATCTTTAAGTGCATGTATAAGGACTTGAAGTTCTGCCCAGCGTCCTTCCTAGGCGAAAGTTAACTTTCTCTGCACTAATTGCATGTAAGCTCGTAGCTTTATTTTTTTTTGTTATCTATTATGTTAGACTCAATCCTAACATTTCACATTACATCTCCATGTGTATCTCATTGAGCTGCAACTATCTTTACTCTTGCATAAATATTAGCATAGCAGCTATAGTTGTAGCTAGTAGTTATCTTTACGCTTCCCTCATAATTAAATTGGCTAGCTAGCATGCTATGTCTATATGGTTCCCGTTGAACTAAGGAACGATTTGTTTCGATGCATTGTATGCATAAGCAATAGATTGATCTAGAGCCGAGTAACCTAAGATCGAGGGAGTGAGTTTATAAAATTTGGCTCAATGGAGACTAACCCATTTCATGGGATGAATAGTTATGGAACTAAGATATTGGATAACACAATTATGATGATTTGGGATTTATGAAGAAAAAGGCATCAAGGGATTTTTTTACATTAAAGGCAATTAGAAAATTCTAAAAAGAAAATTCTATGTTAATTTGAATGTTGCATTTTTTATATATTTGAAGTGTATTATCCATTTTTTATGGGTACTTGGATCAATTTTTTAGGCTAATTAATAAAGAAGCTAGAGAATGAAATAGTTTTCTAAACTATGATTTGTGCATATTAGGGGAGAACATCCATGATTTTGTAGGAATGTTGAACATTCTTAAATGCACTTTAATTATTCTAGCTCATTTGCATAATGAATAAGAACCCCCATATTGAAATATGTGTGTGAATATTTCCCATAAAATTTAATTATAGCATAAATAAATGGGCCTCCACTTGTAGTTGGAGATATATAAATTTAAATTAAGCCCATGATAGGAGATATATTTTGAAGTATGCTAGTAATGATCTAACATTGACATTAGGGGGAGAGAGAGAGTCTATATTTTGAATGCCAAATATTATTTCCATAGAAGGAAAATGATCTTAATAGAAAATATACCTTGGAGCTTGAAGCGGGAATAGTATCACACACTAAGTCATACAATAATTTGACTAATGCTCTTGTGAAGCCTGAAGTAGAGCATATGCGGATATTTTTTAAAATGAGTGGAGTAACTTAAAGTTATAAACCAGAAGTTGTGTTTACTAGTAGTAAACTAAATATTATATACTATCAATCTAAAATCTACTGGGGGCGCTTTGTGGGTTCTAGTTTAGTGTATACACGTTAAATAGAAAAGAAATGGAACTCCTCCATTCTCATGAAGAGAACACCCCATGAAGAAGGATAAGCACCTCATGAAGAGGATCATCATGAAGATGAGACTCAACACAATAAGTCGCATCTCACTAGTGTTGGGTATGTAGAACAATATATATACCATCTCTTGTTTGGAAAATGACAGAGATAGAATATTCTCACATTGTGAGAGTATTGGGAGAAAGAAAATTATTGTCGACAATACTACCTCTTTAATTGCAATGTTTCTCTTATGAGAACCCGGATCCGAAAACAAAGTCCATGGCAAAATCGCTTGTAGCGATTATATCGGGTCAATAAAGAAAAACAATTAAGGTTGAATCTCCTATTAAGAAGAAATGAATGTTACGCTATATCTCCGGCAAATGAAACGAATGAAAATCAAATATGCATTTAATTAGTGGATTATGAAAATTCATATAATTCTCGAAGAATATAAATCGTAACTTGTAGAAATATCATACTAAGTATTAAAGTCTAAGATATATATTCATGAATGAATATCCAAGTCTCAAGAAGAGCATATCCTAGAAGGATTACAATCGGTGAATGATTTTATAGTGAATAACTCTATGCAATTGTGTATATCACTCATCTCTCATGCAAAGAGAAATGTATCTCATAAAAGAGAATTATTAATTCACTAAGAATGAAAGTATATCCTTGAAGAATTAATCCATGAATGATTTACCACCAATTCTTAAATAAACACCATTTATCCCCTCAAGTGAATATAGACACGAGAGAAATAAAATGAGGAATCTTAAACACCATGAAAGTGTTATCGAAACACTTAGAAAGTGTATGAAAAGCTAGCAATGTAGTGTTGATATCCTCTATATACCATAGAAGGTATAAGAATAATGGTGGTTTTGGCAATTAAATTATCCCCAAATGCCAAATGCAAGGCCGGATTTAGTACAATCAAAATCTTGAAGATTTGTAGACATACATTATAAGTATCCAAACTGTAGTATAAGTTTGATACATTATCTAGAAGATATTGAATATTAATTTATTTACCCCCATAATCCTCTAAAAAGATTTATTACTCAAGGATAATATTTATTTGTTTTGCACAACTAATAGGCGGTCATTATGCATGAAGCATATTGCTCTTGTTTATACCCATATAATTCATAGAAGAATTATGAGCCAACTTTTGAAGCATATAGTATTGTGGTACCGCATACCATTAGTTTGCACACATTTATGAAAAAGTGTGGTTTGGACAATGAAGTTCAAAATTTGGCTTTATGAGGGGGAGTATATTTTATTGAATCGCCTTTTAAGATAAACCACTAGTATTACAAAGATCAAGTTGGTCATATTTGCTAAAAAAACTCGAAGTTTATGCATAGATAATGAATATCAATATCTATTCATGAAGAATAGAACATATTGAAAGAATATATGATCAAGAAGGTTAAACGTTGTACTCTTTTTTTCCTATGTGAGTTTTTACTCGAAGGGTTTCTCACACAAGGTTTCTAATGAGATATGTGCAATGCAATTAACGAATGTGATATACTTTTTTCTCCGAGAACCATTTTTTCCGACTGGGTTTTCGGATGGAGATTTTGATGAGGCATGTACATATCGTGGTAATCGCCAAGGGGGAGTGTCGTAAAAATACACGGACTACGTCCTACAAGAAAAGGAGAAGGATAAATAGTCCCACATATATATAGTTACGCTTAAGGCGTAAGAGTCTACCCTACTAATGCACCAACTTGGCCGGGGCTAGAAATGAAAACAAATAGAAACAAAAAAATTCAAAATCTTTCAAAAATAGGCGGCCAGGATTAAATCTTGGCTTTTTCTCTCTCCTTGCTCACTCATAATCCAAGTCCAAGGGTCAATATTGTTTGTGTCAACCAAATCCCCTCCTCCCGCATCCCGCATCCATCGATCAGCCGCGCGTCATGGCTAATCACGCCCGAGACTCACGCGCCCTGCCCCTTTGGCCGACCTCGCCGCTCCAGACCATGAGCCCGGCCGCCTCCTGCCGCGCCCGCGAGACCAGGCGTGAGATAGGCAGGCAGATCCACGCGTGACTGCTGAAGCACCGCCACCTCCACGTGCGGCTGCCGGGGTCGTACGGGCCGCCACCACCTTGCCGCCAACTCTGTGCTGATGGTCGAGATGAGGCAGAGAGCCGCGGCGAAGTGCCCGGCGGCGGGGGACGATGAGGTGAAGGCGCTTCGGCCGCGAAGCATGCGGAGACGGGTCTGGGACCAGGAGCGGGTAAGGATGTCGCGTCGTAGCTGCCTCCAAAGCGTGCCAAGGTGATCTGCCCCCGCCCCATGCATGTGGCTTCTTAAGTCTCTGGTTTTGTTCTGATTTTTATTGTTAGTGCGGTGCTAGGCGGACACACGATGGTGCATAACGCGAAGCCGTCGGTGTCAGTCGGCGGATCCACTGCCTTTTCATCCTTTCGAATTTGCTAACTTCCTATGGTTTGGATAGAGATCCGAACTATTCTTTTTGTTCAAAGGTTGAGGCTTCAATTATTGAGCACTACGAAATCTACAGAACCTGAACATTGCAATGCTTTCTTTCTTTTTTCTTAATTGACATTCTTGGTTATGTATATTCTAAATTCTCACAGACGATTGCCTTGACTGAAATCCGAAGTAAGCATTGCTACTCTTTGTTCTTCAGGTGCGCACATTAGCACCGCTCACAAATCACAACTAAAGCTCTGAAGGTCAAATAACCATTTCAGTTAGCCATCTCTAAAGATAAGGTTTGTTCTTAAAATAGTCATGGCAGAGTTAAGATTGGTAGCCTGGATGGCCAGCCACCAAGGATCAGAAATGTGCCCATTTATTATCGTTTGTTCTTTTAAGTTTCCTTTTTGAATATATAATTTAGCATTTAATATGTTCCAATAGCCGGTTGAGTTTTTTGTTTCAGTTGTCAGCCAGCTCTGAACAATTAGCAATTTCAGTTTGCTCTGTTCTTCAAGAACAGCCGCCGCCATCTTGCTGTTGGCAGTCATGGTCCCCCACGACGCTGCATCGAACGAACTGAGGACATGAGGTCATCTTCCTATGGAGATATTGTGCAGATTGTTATTTCTCGTCGCCCATTTTATGTGAAGATTCATTATCTGAATGTTAGTTGAGGCATGACCTTTCTGTGCTTTCAATTAAAAAAATATTTGAACTATCGTTTTGGTAGCAAGGACATGAGGAGCTTGATGGAGCCAGCTTGCGGGGACATGAATAATTCACAAAGGTGAAAAACATCATGTAGATCGAACTGGGAAGATATGAGATAGATACATGGTATATCTCTCCTTTTCCACCAGACTACAATGACTGCCTGAAGTTGTTTTTGGGTGAATTTTGCTTCAACTGCATTTGTTATGTCAACAATAGTCTTGTATGGTTATGCTATTTAAAAAGGGAATCTGTTTCATTGTAGGCTTTAATTCTTGATGGTACTTGCAGGGAGGCTAATGGGGCTCTGAGGAGTGTTGCTCACTCTGAACTTAAGCTGGAGCTTGACACAACAGGTGAACATATGTTTATTCGTTTCCACTCTAAACTTGGTCCCCCTTTTAAGCTGATTGAGAAGCTATTAGTTAAGGAGCCTTCTGGCAGATTAATCTGAAAGTTATAAAGGATATAGAAAAAGAGCACCACATTGCTAAATTTAGACTGAATAAAGTGTATGTCAGTTCATCTTGATGATCAGATAATAATCTTCTTTTGGTCCAAACTGTTGGCTGTCATCAGAAACCAACCAAATCAGCACCATATATTATTCTTATATGTCAAAATATTTTCGCCATGTTTGTTGTACGATTGTGGCTTACCGTAATCTTAGGTATCCAACTGACGCTTGTTGTCCTATGCAGGGATGAGCTATTAGGTTGTAAGGCCGAAGAGTTTTTTGATATAAGTCTGCATCTCTGCGGTTACCTGTGTACTTTTCTCAAGTTTAGCACAAATGTTATTCCAATTCCGGTGTTTAGAGCTGAAGAGGAAGGTCACAAGTTATTTGGAAATAACAATGGTTGCTTTGTTTGTAATATTATAATATATCATGTGATCGATGATTGTTTTTTCTGAAAAAATCACCAAAGCATTTACACCATTTTGGTTGTTTGATTTGTGTTGTCTAGATGTACCGTAGTAAGCGTTAAGACGCGAAGCAATATCTTAGTTTCGATAAAAAGGCTCACATACAAAACGTGATTTGGGATTATGATCCATCATTCACCGAGACTCCGTCTGTTTTAACATTTTTAATCCCAACTAAAAACTCCAAGCAAACAGCCCCACTCCTACCGCTAGTCTTCGGCCGGCAATCATGCTGCGTGGGTCCCACGTTACGGGTCCCGCCACGTGCACCAATCGTGGCCCGGCGGCGCACGGCACCCACTTTCCCCATTCATCGAGTCTGCGCTCTTCGTCTTTCTCCGAATTCCCCTCTCCTCTTCTTGCCGGATCTCGCCACCCCCTCCGCCGGCCCCCATCCACCACGCCCATGGGAGCCCCCACCCCTCGCCGCTGACGCTTGGGCCCACTGCCCCCTGCTCCCCCCGCCACCGCTCTCGCTCCCGTTCCCGCTCGCCCACGCAAACCCTAGGCTTTGTTGCTAGAAGAGCTCCAGCGACCGAAGAGGAGAGGAGAATAAAGCTCAAATCTTGGATGCGCCTCAGCCGATGGCGACACCTGCCGCGGAGAAGCCGGAAGATGTAGAGATCCGCGAGGTTTGGGCGGACAACCTTGAGGCAGAGTTCGCCGTGATCCGCGACATCGTCGACGACTACCCCTACGTGGCCATGGACACGGAGTTCCCCGGCGTTGTGTGCCGCCCGCTCGGCACCTACAAGACGGCGGCTGAGTTCAACTACGCCACCCTAAAGGCGAACGTCGACATGCTGAAGCTTATTCAGCTAGGGCTCACCTTCTCCGACGAGCATGGTGGGCTGCCGGCGCTCGGCCCAGAAGGCAGACCCTGCGTGTGGCAGTTCAACTTTCGTGGATTTGATCCTCGGACCGATGTGGCTGCATCGGACTCCATTGATCTGCTGCGCCGTAGTGGTATTGACTTTTCTCGCCACGCTGCTGATGGAGCTGACGCTCGCCGTTTTGCTGAGCTACTCATGTCCTCTGGCGTAGTGTTGAATTCGGATGTGCACTGGGTGACGTTCCATAGTGGCTACGACTTTGGATATCTGCTCAAGCTACTCACCGGCACCAATCTGCCTGATACAATGTCAGGATTCTTCGATCTCATCAAGATTTACTTTCCTGTTATCTACGACATCAAACATCTGATGAGGTTCTGCAATAGCCTCCATGGAGGGCTGAACAAGCTTGCTGAGCTGCTCGACGTCGCAAGGGTTGGAATCTGCCACCAGGCAGGGTCTGATTCACTTCTGACAGCGCTGTCCTTCAAGAAGCTTAAAGAGGCATACTTCAACGGGCTAACCGAGAAATATGCTGGTGTGTTTGTATGGGCTTGGCTTTGAGGGTGGAGAGACCACCTCTGCTCACTGAGTAATGGATAGTTAAATAAAAGATGAACTATTTATGAAATGGAGAAATCTGTTTGGTGACTTTGTCTGATGATTTCCTTTTGCTTGCCCTGGAAAAGGTACTCTCTTTAGGCTCAGTTCTGATTTTCCCTGCAAATTACCTTCAGCTAAGCTGTTGTATGATTTAGCTTTGTGGCTTGATGGAATGTGTTGTTGACTACTCTTTGAGGCCTATATTGATATACTGATCAATAAGTCACCAACTAAAGATTCAAATATTATTGAACTCTATAATGTTATGGTAATCAAGTACTGTACATCAAGTCATCAACTGTGGTGCTAAATGTTATTCAATAGCAAAAAGAACACTTGACTTGTCCATCGAGATGTGAAACCCATCAGTTTTGTACATGGTTTCTGGAGTTACCCCTTCAATTGTTGGTGATTGTAGGCACTATTCTGATTTCTATATACCATTCTATAAAAGCAAGGCATTATGCTAGACTTCCAATTGTAATATGTGTCTGTCTAGTTTTGTAGTTCATTAAACGCAACACAACATATTCCTCTATTTTTTTTGCATAATTTTTGGTAGTTCAACAAGAAGAAAACACAAACCATCTGATAAAAAAAACTCATATCACATAAGAGCTCTTAACTAATCAGTGTGAAGAGAAAAGCACAACTTGCATGATGTGACAAGGAAACTCCATGACCTCACATAATGTTAGATGCTTAGGTAAACATAAAAAAATCCGTTCTCTGTTTGTTTCAGTTTGGACATCTTGAATACGATCTCTTAGTTGCCTTGAGTTTCATTATGCTGCAGTTCATCAATTCACACCATTCTTGCTTTTTTCGGACACATGTTGTACCGATTTACATACTGTAGAGTGTACCGTATAAGATTGAATTTCAATATGGGGACGTGCTCTTTTACTACTAGATCTCATGGTTTCATGCCACATTCTGTGTCATGTTAACTATGATGAATACATCATGTACAGTGCACAGACTGTTATCATAGCATCTTGATTATACGCTGTCATAGAGAATCTTGCTTCAATGGTATTGCCATGATACCTACATGTGCCCGTGTCACGGTGCTCTGTTTATAGTATTGCTGGTATTGCCAATTTCTCAACCTTCTATTTTGTATATCGTTACCTCTTTAATGCAGATAATGCATGCCAGGTTTTCTTTTTCCTGCCTGGATTCTTCTTTTGATATTTGTCTTATTGTTTTAGATGGAAGTTTTCTTGTTAATAAATTGAAAGTGTTACTGCATTAGGCCCAGAATGTGTCGTTTAACTTCCTTGCACTGCGATACCTGTGCTCATGATCACTGATAAAGATGAATATTGGAGAAATCTGTTCCATCTCTATTTGTTTATTGATTTCCTTTTTATTGCTACTGAAAATATGTCATCTTCTTCCTCTATTGAGATTTCCCCTAAAGTAATTTTCAATAGTCAAAGAACTACTTTGTGTGTAAGAAGTAGGGTTGGATACAGCTGGAGTTTTTTTTTTTTTTTTGAGTTTTCTTTGAAATTGACATTATAATCTTATTTATCAGTCTTCTGGATTGTTTGAGACCCAACTTAACCGAGCTTAATGAGCCAAGCCAAAGTTGAAAGTAATTAAAATCTATTTAGAGAAAAAAAAAAAACGAGTTCAATCAAAGCAACTTTGGAAACGAGTCACCGAGCCAGCTCAATGAGTAATTTTGACTGAGAAGTTTATTGACTATATTACATAGTTTTGTATATTTGTTTTTCCCTTTTCTATTTCTCTTTCTTTCCCTTTTTTGTTGCTGGCTCTTGTTGGATCTCTAATTCGTCTAACCCAACTTGCTTGGGACTAAAAGGCTTTGTTGCTATTCTTGCATCCAGTGAAGAAACTGGATACTAAGTACTATTCATCTGAGAAAAATAATATACTACCATTCGTTGCATGTGGATGCAATGGATCAAATAAACTAATCCTTATTCCTGACTGGTTTTGATATAATCTCAGAAACTGTCAAAAGTAAATCCCTTCTTTAATAACTTCAACGAACATTTTGAACTAGCTTTTGATGCGGATTGTATCTGGTTGGCTCTATAATTTCACTTGTGATTGGTTCTCCAATTTCTGTTTGTGTTTCTTGAACTCTTTACCGTTGCACCTGTGCAAACACTATGCTGTTCTGCTATGGGGTTGGGTACATTCTTCAAACACTGTCACATCATTCTTGCTTATGATTATCAGAGTTTGTGGACGGCTGGACATGTATATGCCAGTATATAGCTCTCTGCATGGTCTTACTGGTAGGATGGTGTTGCCAATTTGCCCTTTCCTACGTACTTTTGTTTACCACATCTTCTTTGTCATTCATTCAGGTTAATGCCATTTTTACTATCTGAAATGATTTCTCTTGTGATGCCTTTGTTGTTTTTGATGGCTTGTATGTATATCAATAGCTTTAGTGTGGCAAACATTGGATGTATCCTATTCATATCCCTTGAGCTAGTATTACCCAAGACTATTAGGTGTGCCTCTGAGCTTGCGCTGGGCATAATGTTACAAGTTGGGGATCTGTGATGTTTTGGTAATGCCATTATTATTTATCACTTGAAACTACCAACTTGGTAGAATTGGGGAACTGGGTTACTGGCTATCTGGCCTTGCAGCCATGTTTTTTGGCTGAAATCCGTTTGAAGTACAGGACTTTAGTACTTCTGTTTGCCTTGTTCTGGAGTTTTGGAAAACAATGGAATGTAGATGAGCAACGTTACCGCCAAGCGCTATGATTTTTACTATCCAGATTACCCTGTCTCTATATAACTTATTGTGAATACTTTAAAAAAATACTTCGTAAAACACATGTCTACCGTATCCTTCGTAACACTCGTATCTTAATACTTGAGTCGTCCGTGTGCAAAACAGCGGGCATAATCTTGGAAGCAGGTTGGTTTTGAAATTTGTTTCGTTTGTTCGGGCCTATTGTGGGATCGACGTCTCTGTCTACTGATAAATGAATTTGTCTTCCGGTTTCTGCCAAAAGAAAATGGAAAAAGTCCAGTCTCCCTCAACTTTCGTGAAAAAAGTCTGATTTTCTTGAACTTCAAAACCGGACAAAACATATCTCTCAAATTTTAAAACCATGCATATTACGTCCATGGTCTGGCTATGAGTGATCTTGAAGAAGGTTTTGTCTTTTTCTTTTTATTTTATTTGGCTGAATCTTTAAAATATTATATTATAAATCTTAAAAATATAAATAGAAAATCTAATTTTGTTGGACTCTACTCCGTAGATAAGTAGACAGTTATTGGGCCGGAACAACATTTATTGGGCCGGTTACACGGCCCACAGAGCACAGGCATGTTCAGATTCGACCTCTCGTTCTACAGTTCCGCACTATGCAGACAGACGTATCTGCTCCCTGTCGCTATTTCTCTCTTTCAGGCTCTCATTTCGCAGGTCTGTCTGCATAGTGCGGAACTGTAGAACGAGTTACGTCGATGCCGTGTCGATCCGTCAAGTGTTTCCTTGCTGTTTTCTGTGGTTTCATGACTGTTTGACATAATAATTCATGTGTCTGTCCTGGGATCGATCGAGTAACGGAGTAAAAGACTGTTACTACTTCCACGCACGCCGCCCGGCATCATCAGTGGCGGCAGGGAGCAGAGGCCCGTGGAGGAGAGCAGCACATGGCCCATGCCCATTGTATGCCCATTGTATTGACCAAGGTTTATCCACAGTTCTGGTTCTAGAACTGCTCGAGGATCGTCACCACCGACCGACGACACGATCTGACCTGACCTCCCGTCCATCACGACAGAAGCCAGGCGTACAAGAGGCTCTGGAAGATGTGGCAACGAAAACGACCGGTGCAAACAAGTGTCAGTGCTATATATGCCAGCTTGGCGACATGGCTTATGGCCGGAGTCATGGATCGGTGGTCACCGGTGGTCTTCTCCATGCAGCATGATGATGAGCAAGCTGCAAGCATCTTTGTCGGTGGCCCCCGAACCGGCCGCGTCGCCCTCACCCAACGAGGAGGCCGGCCATCGGTGGCCTCGTCGGGGTCGTCCCGCTCCACCAGCCGATTTATTATTTTATTTAACAACGCCTCACTGAATGCCCTTGCGCTCGCTCGGCGACCGGGCGCGGGCGGCGTCGCATAACGTTTACCGCCGGGCGGGCGCTCCGGGCTCCGGCCGTCCGCACCGGACACCCTCCCTGTCCCCGTCCCTACGCCGCTCGGCATCGATGGCTCTCCACCGCGGGCGCATGCGCATGCATCGCGATCGCGTGGGGGTTGGTGGCCCGGCCACGTCTCGCCTCGCGCTAGCTCTCCCAATCATTTGGGACACCAAATGCAAAATCCTCATGGCCTCGTCGGGACCGATACGCCTACCGGCTACTACCGCGCGTACGTACGTACTCGTACATACATATATAAATATCTTGTCTGTCTCTGTCTGTCATCGACCGCATGCACTGCGCTCCGTACGCACTCATTCGCGTGAACCTGCCGCTGGATCCGGCACACGGAGAGATCGAGGGAGGAGAGCATTCGTTGCGGTGCTGCGGAGCGGAGCGGAGGGGACCGACCCTTCGCCGCTTGTGTCGGTGGTGGCCGGTGGTGCCCGGCGGGTGACCGTACGACCCGCGCTCTCTACCTGTCCGCCGCCGGCGGCCTGCTACTGCGTGATCCGAGTGAACACAGTAGGCACCTGGATGCACAGTGTGAGACAGTACGTGCACCTCCAGTAGAGCTGCCATTTCTGGATAGGATGTGCAGGAGCCGCCTGTGGTGCGCGTTGACCGCTGTCTGACATGCCGTAAGCCAGTGCTCATGCATGCAGTTTGAAAAGGGGTGATGCACGCTTGACTGTCATAGAACCATAGAACCAGCGCTGCTCGTCCGTCCGGGCTCCGGTTGACACAGTAATATCCTCCGTTCCGTTTCGTTCATGACTTGTTTTTTTAAAGAAAGTTGATGACTTGATATTACTACAGTACTAGTTAAAAAATGTACTAGGAGCACTTCATATTAACCGGAGGCGAGCAGACCTGAAATCGGCAAGAACATATGCCCACATCGCGAGCAGGCCCTTTTTCCTGCGATGGCTGATGAAGGGATGAGTCGTCACACACATGCCGTGTCGCGGTGTCGGGATCACCCTGCCTGTCCCTGCTGCTACTGTGCTACATAGTAGCCGAGTTGGTACGAGAAGAGCCCCGCTGCGTCCCCCCAGCTAGCTGATTAGCTAAGATCACTATTACTGGAAAATGGATCGATCGCCTTTGCAAGCGGCAATCAATCTCCTTAATCGATCGGACATTCAGCCTAATAGCATTCCCTCAGCTTCAGCACTTCACTAAAGTGTTGTTTCAGTCCGTCCTCTAACATTCCAGTCACTAAGAATTCTGTTCATTTTGAAACAGCATCCTATGTTACGTGGGCTTGCCACGTGATCCGGTCAGGCGCGCCGGCTCGGACGACTGTAATGGTGGCGTCCTTTTGCCGCTCCGCTCCCCGCTCCACCAGCCAATTTAAAGCTACCAGGCCATCCATCCATCACGTACGTTACGTACGCCTCCCAATTTCAATATGCGGTTGCGTTCATGCTCACCCCGTACCGTACGTGACCCGGTTCTTCGGAACGACGCCACGTTCATCACGCCGCCCCCATCCCCGCGTCGCTCTCCACCGCGGGCGCACGCACGAAATTAACGAACGCATGGGCAGCCGGCCGGCCTCTGATTGATATGATTGGTACGGCGAACCGACGAGACGACGACGTCGTAGTAGGACGGGTGCAGGAAGCAGGCACCGCAGGTGAACCGACGACGCACGAAACGAACGCCGCCGGCCACGCACGCGCCGGTCGTGTCGTGGGAGTTGTTCCCGGTCCGGCCCGCGCGGCGCCCGTCTCCAATGATTCATGACAGGAACACCCGGCCTTCTGGCTCCAGTCGCGGCTTGTCGATGGGCACATGCGGAGCATGACCCCGACCACCGGCCGCTGCTTAAATGCGGTGAGCGTCGCGTCGGTGGCGGTGGCTGGCTGGCGCGGGGCGTACCGTACGGGTACGTTTCACTCATCAACCTACCGATGCCAATATGCCAGTGCCAGGGCCAGACTGTCGATGGGCTCCTGTACGTACTCGGTGTTTCCATTCGGCTGGGTGCTCCGGTGGTCAAAAGGTCGATCCGCCGTACGATACGGTGGTGCTAAATGAGGGGTGCAGTACTACCCGCTGCAGACACTACAGTCTACAGGCAGACACATGGACGGCAGTACCACGCTGTTCGAGTTCTTCAGAAGCCCCGGCGCGGCAGTTGGGCAAATTGGCATATTGGCATATTGCCAGTGTTGTGCTAGGAGAGGACCCGGTCTTGGTCTGCGCGCATTGACCGGAGCTGACTCGTGTCGGTGGCACTCCAGTCTGGAGCGGCGCTGCACTGCTGCTTGTGCTGTTCCTTGCGTTGACCACTTGACCTTGGGAGAGATTCAGTAGTAGTAGGATCGTTTTTTTTAGTTTTTTGGCTGCTACTCCCTCCGTCCCCAAAATAAATGACGTTTTAAACTCCCGGTAAACATCTACCCAAGAATTATATATTAAAATATGATTAATATTTATATTACATAATTAGTATCATTGGAAAGATCTTTTGATCTAGTTTTTTAACAAATTTATTTGGAGATTTAAATCTTCTACGTATTTTCTATAAATCGAGTCAAACTTGTGGCACGAAAACCCAAAACGTCGTTTATTTTAAGGCCGGAGGGAGTACTCCCTCCGTTATATCTAATTCTTTTGACTCATAAAAGAAACACCTATCGCCTTATTCAACTTTTTTTAATAAATATTACCACTTTTATTATGACTTATTACATCACTAAAGATATTGTAATGACGTTTTGTTTGTTTTATAATTTACATAAAAATTTGAATAAGACGGCTTAAACACATTTATATAGAAAAGATCGCCATACAGAAACAGTGCTGCAGATTGCTCCATACACCTGCAGTCCAGTGTGTATATCCCCTTGAAAGTCCACCATGCAGGTCTGCAGGGGATGGGCGGATGGCCAGCAAGTCCAGCAAGCACTGTACTCTGCGCGCGCCTCGTGAGGAGATGGATCTCTTCCGTGAGCCGTCGTCAACACACGACACCACGTGCCTCCCGTCACGCCGTGCCAGGATTCATCGGCCATCGGTTTGGTGGTACGAGGGAGATGCCAATTTGGGAAAGCACAAAGCAGGAGTGTTCCGTGACGATCAGAGCAAAGCATGACGATTGGCGTATCAGCACCCCTGTGAGCGGTTGCAACTTGGGATTGTTCCGCAAGCAAATCTTTATGCGTCGAATTGGTTTCGGAAATCGCAAGGCAGTCAGGCTGTTGTATCAATGAACGATGGTGCACACAGCACACAACTGCTGCTCTACAGTTTCATTACAGAAACAGTGCTGTAGATACCCTGCCAAAGTGGCAGTGTGTGAAACCATGAACTTTGGTGGCCGCCATGCCTTGTTACGGTCTGTGAGCAATCCTGGCAAGCAGGGATGGCCAGCAAAGACGGTACAGGACTGATGCGCGCGCCTGGAGTACGCGGATGGATCTCTTCCGTGAGCAGTCGTCAACACATAACACGTGCCTCCCGTCACGCCATGCCGGGATCAGATCATCGGGCATCGGCTACTACTACGCCTACGAGGAACTCAGAGCAAGCATGAGTGCACGAGCACGACGACGATTGGCGAGACTGAATTCCGTCTTGAGCTGCGCCACTTGCATCAGGGTGTTGGATCAATGATCGATGGTGCACACAGCTCACATCTTCTGTCAGGGCCTCCAATTGTGTGGTCGGTGTGGTTCGTCAACCGAATGCAAATGCAACGGTGAACAAAGTCAAAAACCATGCCAAGTTGGAGTGTCGGTCGCAGCCAAGGTCGGTCTTAAGTTTTCCTTCTCAACCAATACTACAGAACAAAACGTCATTCGGTCGCTGACCTGGTGCAGCTAAGCACACAGCAAGCATTGCAAGATGGCTCCCCCTCCCTCCCCTGCAAGATCTCTGCATGCGTGACCCCATATATATATATATAACCATAAACTAAAGCCCATCCAGTAAAGCAC
Organism: Hyparrhenia diplandra; assembly: GCA_015847255.1. Lineage (NCBI taxonomy): Eukaryota > Viridiplantae > Streptophyta > Magnoliopsida > Poales > Poaceae > Hyparrhenia > Hyparrhenia diplandra. Next base: position 30,402 of record JADLZK010009577.1, on the reverse strand, counting down.
GCCATTAAACAACCCATCCAGGTCCTCTGCTCAAATCTAACACCATTTATTAGCCTTTATTTTCTTCTATCTAAAATACTTAGCCTGTAGGACTACCCTCCCAGCTGACCAACCGGCCCCACCCCTGGCTGCGTCCCTTTTCGCGTATAAACCGCGCTCGCGGCACAGCCGCCACGCCTTCCTCCGGACGCCAGTCTGCGAGCGCCGAGCGCAGCCAGGTGTCGCTCCCCTGCCCGCCTGCCAGCCTCGCTCCGGCCAATGTGACTTGCAGACGAAGCTCGCTCGCTCGCTCGCTGCGTACGTGCTCGATGGTGGCGAGGTGCGCGCACGCCGACGCCGGTGCGTTCCGCATCTGGCCGATCTTCTCCGCCGCCGCGCTGCGGAGGAAGGTGCTCGAGGTTCTCGCGTGCGGCGGAGGGGGCGGCGGCGATGGAGGAGGAGGCGGGAAGTCCTCCTCCTCATGCCGTGGACGGACGGCGTACCAGTCGCCACAGCGGATGCCGAGGCCGAGGCAGCGGTCGGACAGGCTCGCGGAGCTGCTCAGGGCCGAGGAGGAGCCGCCGCCGTCGTCGTCTGAGTGCAGCGACGAGGCTGAGGCCGAGGCGGCGGCAAGGAGGAAGGTGGAGGCGTTTGAGGAGCCTCAAGGGCGTGGTTGGGGCGCTCCAGGACGGCGGCGGTTGCGTGATGTCCCGCGTCGAGGCGGCCAGGGCCGTGCGGAGGAAGGCCAAGGATGACGCTGGAGCTAGGGAGATGCTAGCGATGCTCGGCGCCATCCCGCCGCTCGTCGCGATGCTCGACGAGGTTGGCGATGGCGGGGAGGATATCACCACCGCTGCGCTGTACGCGCTGCTCAACTTGGGCATCGGCAATGACACGTGAGTTTTCTTCTCTGCATTCCCCTGTTTCGTGATCAGATCTGGGTGGTTTTGGTTTCTGATTTCGCTGAGCTGTTTTGCATGATTGCCAGGAACAAGGCGGCGATCGTGCAAGCCGGTGCCGTGCACAAGATGCTCCGCATTGCGGAGGGTGGCGGCGCGCTGACGGAGGCCGTGGTCGCCAACTTCCTCTGCCTCAGCGCACTGGACGCCAACAAGCCCGTCATCGGCGCGTCCGGCGCCGCGCCCTTCCTGGTGCGCGCGTTCCAGGCCGCCGCGTGCTCCACCACCGACCAGGCGCGCCACGACGCGCTGCGCGCGATCCTGAACCTCTCCATGGCGCCCGCCAACGCGCCGCACCTGCTGGCGGCCGGGGTCGCGCCGGCGCTGGTGGCGGCCGTGGGGACGCTGCCCCCGTGACGGACCGCGCGCTCGCCGCGCTCTGCAACCTCGTGGCGGCCTGCCCCGAGGGACGCCGCGCCGTGAGCCGCGCCCCCGACGCGGTGCCGTCCCTCGTCGACGTGCTCAACTGGGCCGACGAGCCCGGGTGCCAGGAGAAGGCGGCCTACGTGCTCATGGTCCTGGCGCACCGGAGTTACGGTGACCGCGCGGCCATGGTCGAGGCCGGCGCCTCGTCCGCGCTGCTCGAGCTCACGCTCGTGGGCACGGCGCTCGCGCAGAAGCGCGCGTCCAGGATCCTGGAGATCCTCCGCGCCGACAAGGGCAAGCAGGTCGCGGGCGACGCGTCAGGCGTCGTGGCGACGGTGTCGGCGCCGCAGGAGCGCAGGTGCCGCGGGGAGGAGGAGGAGTCGGTGGACGGGGAGTTCGCCGACGCCGGCATGAGCGCGGGAGAAGCGCGCCGTGCGCCAGCTGGTTCAGCAGAGCCTGCAGAGCAACATGCGGCGCATCGTCCGGCGCGCGCGGCTGCCGCAGGAATTGGCTCCGGCATCGGCCGAGAGCCTCAAGGCGCTCACTGCCTCCTCCACCTCCAAGAGCCTGCCGTTCTAGTTCTAGGAGACAATGCTAAGCTCCACAGAGGCCAGAAGAACACAGGTAAAAAACACAAAGCTTATTCATCGCTGTTCCTTAACAGCAGTATACATTGCCAGCAACATTGTTTTCGTTTGGACCCTTAGTTCTTGCCAGTTGATCACTCAACTACTGATCTTGCAGTTTGTCTGGCATTACAGTCGCTGACTGAAATCATTGTCTCGCAAAGGCTAGTACTACTAAACAACAAGTCTAATCAGCCATGCAAATTTCCACTTGTTCCTAGCAAACACATTTCCAGTAACCAACCAAGCACATTTTTAGATTTTCTTGGTTTCTTTAATCTCTGACCACTCCACCACAACCAACAAGTACAACAGCTACAAAGGTCCACTAGCATTTTGGAACTGTCCTAAACTACAACATCAGGCATTTACCATTGGAGACCGGTCCGCTAGAAGGTTAAGAAGAAGCCTTCTTCTCCTTGCTGGCTTTGGTCGTCGTCATTCGCCACCCTTCACCTCGACCTCGAGCGCGAGACCACGGTCATTAACAGCTGCTTTGTTGCTTTCTTGCAAAGCAAGCTCGAGCCCCAACAGTTCATTGTCGTCTCGTACCCAAAAGCCCGAGACAGGTCATCATTACGCTCACTTTGTTGGTTTATGTTTATCCTGCAAGTCACAGTTGAATAGCTGATCTACTGTCATCACTCCTGTAAACCAGCTCTGGATATACTACTAGAGATTATTCTATCTCCTGCTGAACTGTACTACTGCTTTTGATGCCGGGCCAGACAGTAAACAAAACTCTCTGAATCTGTCTATGCAGCAAGAAAGAGGCCAGGAGAGTGATGAGGAGGAGACTTTGCTGCCCTCTGCGCTGCATTCCATCCGTTGTTGCATGCGTCGGAGACCGGGAATCTTTGGGTGCCTGAAGCGTGGTGATGAGAAAATGAGCTAATCTAATCACTTGTTTATGCGCTGCTCGCTTGCTCGTCGCCCTTTTTCTCGTGCCTGCTGATGGAACCCACGTGCACGGACCGACCTGTTCAAATTCAGACGACAGACGAGAGCTGGCTTTGAGATGTTCTCCTAATCGCTTTCGCATTTGTTAATCGCTTCGATTGTTCTCTTTCGCTTTTGTATATGGGAATAGCTAGGTTAAGTAGTTTAGTCATACTACATCTAGTGGTCAGTGTGTGTCAGGGCTTTGCTCTTTAGGTGTGTGTGCACATGTTCTTGTGTTGGAGAGTGTGGTAGGGTAGTGGAAAGTTTTAGAGGAACTAGAAAGAGGATGTAGACTTTTATATATTTATAAATTATGATATGATGCTGGTTTCATGATTTCATCTTTGACCACCTGAATTTGCTACCTGATTTATCTTTGGTTAGTTCGGAATTTACAGTTTTAATTAGGTTAAAGCATCAAACCGCGATGGCGAGCAACATAGTACAATGGCCAACAGACACATTTGTTACCAACGGTTTACATGTTAAACTATCGCTCTTTGAATAGAAAAATAGCCGACGCCGCTGCATAGTATTCGTGACGAGTAATCATGAGCGTTCTGACGTTCACCAAATAGCCGACCGTGTTATAAAGGCAAGCTTCTCTTTGGTACTCCATTGCTAACTTTTGTTGATTGACCGTTGCCTTTGTGTTGAATTGACCGTCCAATCTTTTGTACAACAACATAACTAACTCCAATAAAGGGTCTCTTTTTTTTTTTTTTTTTTTTTATAATACATATCTGTATTTCAGATAAGGAAAACGTACAAGACGACGTACAAATACAGATACGTATAAGGATACAGATGCAGTTGTCTGAACCAAACTTCACAAAGGACCCTAAAGAAAATGAAAATTACAATGAAGTCCCTGAGTCCTCCATGAATCGAGAACACCCGCAATCCTCGTCGCCGTCACCACCGCCGTCGAAGACATTGTCGGGCAACACCATGAGCTGAAGAAGCTCCATCGCACGGTGGCTTTGGTAGGAGTCGAAATAGATGAAGCCGTCGGTGATCGCCCATCGACCGGGGCCGCCCCAACTCCTCCAAATCCCGATCGAGCTCGCCCGGCGGCGACAACCACCGCCGAGGGGAAATCGAGCCGATCCACCGGCCTCCAACCGCAAACACCCACAACCAAATCCGCATCCTGAGACACAAAGAGGGGCGTGGAGCAACTTCACTGGCGAAGATGATGAAGGCGGCGACCCCCGACTCAACGAAAAAGACTCTCCGACCACGCAGCGCCCCGAGAAGGTCGCCGCCGGACGGAGGAGAGGGTCGAGACTTTATTCCCCCGATGATGGCGGCGCCTCGCCTCCTGCCGCCAACACCCGGCACGCCGCCGCAAGAGCACGCCCTCCCAAGAAACCCTAATCCTCCATCGATCCTGCCGGAGACGGCGCCGCCGCCGCAAGAGGACCGAGAAGAGGAACACCTAACCCTAACCGGGCGATAAAGAAATCGCCTGGCGGGAACTACAAGCCCCTAAGGCCTAAACCTACGGCTATACAGGTCCTCCCGCCAAGGAGCCGGGCTCCCTCTCGCCTCCAACGCCCGGTGAGGCCGTTTGGAGGAGAGGGAGCCGGCGGATCGACGGAGGAAAAGTCGATTCGCCCTCCGAATCGCCTCGGCTACATCAGAAGGCGTGGGGAAAGGAGGCGAAGGCTCGGATTTCGCCGCTCTCGCGTTGTTAATAAAGGGTCTCTTTAGCAAGCCGCTTGTTTGGGTCCGTTCAGTTGCTTGTACTTGGGCGTTAGCACAATATTTTTCTCGAGAGTCAGCCTTCTAGTTGAGAAAAATAATTTGATAAAATTGGCTACCACAAGGTGTTAAATTCAGGATACACTACTAGAGTCATCTAATTAACAAACTCAACTCTTTTCAAATTCATGAAATAGCTACCATTCACTCTCTACACATTTTGTGACCAGACTTGTTATCAATAGTAGATTGCTCATGTGTTATACGTTATTGAAAGGTTTGTTGTATTTCAAAATTTCACAACCTACATTTTTTTCTCTTTATGAGCCCGATTTTTATTTTATGATTTTTAAGTAAACTACTTTGAAATTCCACAGAATTTTGTAGAGCTGAGATTTATCTTGGGATAAATTATATGGGGATTTACTTAGGAGAGGGAGTAGATTCTTACTGCTTGTAGTTTATTTTAGACAAACCTACCACAATGATGGAACATTGTTCTCAAAAATATTTTCAGAAAAGTAGTTCGTTCCTGTCATGATGCTTTTAAATTCATAGAGTTCTTAGTTACTGGAGTCACCATCAAGCACAAAATGCAGTATCCCAGTTCTATGGCTATATGTCTCTAACCTTTATCAAATGCACTTAGGACTTTCAATGAAACCATATAAAAAACAGTTACATGCGTGGCAAGGACTCCTTATTGGCTACGTCGCTTTTCTCCAAAATTGCAACAACTGCCCGGCCGGTTTGACACAATTGTCAAGTTGAGGTTGAGCCTGGGTCTCCCACCGATTGACGATGAGGCAAGGGTTTGGGATGAGACGCTAATACGAAGATATTTTTATCCTTGTGATGTAGAGGAGATTTTGAAGATTAAAATTTCCGCGCTGCTTGTCCGGATTATGTGGCTTGGAATTTCGAGAAATCGAGCTTATTCACTGTCAAAAGTGCATATAGATTGGCTACGAGGATGGAACATGGGGAGGGAGCAATCGACACTAGCTCTACCCCTGCTGATGGAAGGAAGGTGTGGAAGGATCTGTGGTCTATCAAGGTGCCTGAGAAAGGCAAGGTGTTCTCATGGAAATTGGCTAATAATGGCATACCCACTCAAGCTAATAAACATTACAGACATATTGTGCAACACGAGACCTGTGAGTTATGTGGACACAGCCGAGAAGATTGCTTCCATGCCTGTGTGAGCTGCCCTCATGCTACTGCACTTCGTTATGCTATGAGAGATCACTAGGCTCTCCCTGATGAGAGTGATCTGCAGTACACGGGACCTCAGTGGTTATTGATCTTAATGAGCCGGTACTCTAAAGAAGTCATGGGCGTTGGATGGGCCTAGGAGAGATTCTGATTTAGAGAATTACAGTGGGTCTTCTTCAACAACTCTGCTCAGCCCCCTACTTACCAAGGAAAATACTTTGCGAAACAACTCATCCAAGGCTAAAAAATCCTGCAGGAGCTTAGGAGGGGCTCCATGACGCTAGGGGTAAAGGGCTCAAGCCCCCCCGCCCACAACCGGCTTCATCCCTGTCTACCGAATACCCATCGTCAATAGAGGAACACTAATTATATGACTTCAATGTGGTGTCAACAAAAGAAAAAAAGGACAAGTAGCATTTCTGCAAGATCTCCCTATGTACCCTAGCGAGTTTTTCGCTATCGACTGTGCCATGATCAGCTGAAGAATAATGTTCTTCTTGCCGCAACTGATCACTAGCTGCAGAGCTTCCTTCATGCTGTCGAGGATGGGGCTGAGCGCTCCTGCAATCGACAGGTAACACACCATTGGCTCTGTTGGCATCCAGCATGCGCATCAGCCTACAGACATGTCACCCTTGCAATGACCTCGTACTCCTTGTGGTTGCTCTGTGTAGTGTCGATCGCCTCCTTAATGGGTATAAGACAACAATTTCATTATTAGATTTATTGTCTAAGAATATTAATAGCTATCCGATAGAAATTGTCATCCTATAAATAAAAATCATAATTTTATAGTTAGTATAAAAAACTTTGTGGCATGTTATGGGGGCACGGAGCATACTAAACGCTGTGGTGGGCATAATGGTCACTTTAATTTTTCTCTCCCACCCACTCCTTGATAAACCTATAATTTTAATAGTCATAGTGTCTAAGAGCTAATTGTTACAATAGATAGTGCGATATACTAAATACAACATTGTAAAATATCCTACAACAAATTACCTTTTGTTTTGGAACCAGCTAGTAACAGTCATCACTCCGGCTTTGGTGTCTGGTCCCTTTCTCTCTAGCTCATAAGGAACATTTATTCGGCTGCTGATTAGTTGCGATATACAGAGGGATGAGTTCATGTAGAACTGTCAGTGCACTGTTTACAAACAGTAGAAGACACACGCATACTACACACACTCGCGACCCATGCTCGTCCACAGCTAGCTCGTAGTGTTCATCATGGTGGCGGATGTGGGGTGGTTTCGGGTAATTGATTGGAGGGGTAGGTGATCGGATTGCATCATCCTTCACGGGGACCAGCTGATGCGCAGAGACTAATTTGTGGCTGCAGAAAGAAGATGCTGTCGTGTTATATATTGGTTGCATGCATGCATCAGAGTTTTGGGATATTTGACAGGTGAGCCATGCGTGATTCAAGCCATTGCGGCTTCGTTATGCCAGGGAAATTCTAGCTGACCGAGGCATGCGGGATGAAGAGGAGGGAATGAATGGAGGCAAGCCGGCAAAAACGGTGCGATGCATGGAAGCAAACACGGCTAGCTAGAGTGCATGACATATGGTGCCGGATGGCCTTTGGACGGCTCTACCAGGGCTACCAATGCAATCGGCAATCGCCCTACGTTACCATACATCACCATGTATGCATGTCAAACACGCATATAACCCATGCTAATTTTTTCATCTAGACACATGTCAAAGACGCATAAAGTCATTATTGTTAGCTGTGACTTCTAAGGTCAGAAGAAAATGACAGAAAAGACTTGATGCTCTGTTCTCTCTCTCGGAGGAGCTCTCAAGGTGCACGGTGCTGAGTGCTCACCGGCAGATAGTGCTGGAGGCCAGCCAGTGAGATCTGTGCCCTCGCTCCAGTCCTCACTCTAGGTACACCGCGGGGATACCGGATAGAACATCCTGGCTGTACACCCGTAGGGCCGGTCGTAGCGGTGGTGGACGGGTGGTACTGGTACTATTGCCGGCTGCCGCTGCCGCGCGGCATACCAGGCCCGGAAGTGAGGGCGCGCGCGCAACCAAACATATATGGACCGCGGCATTCTCTCGTTGCTGATCGGCCGTGCGGTCGGTGCCGGGTGCGGTTGGTGGCAGTAGCGGTGGAGCCGCCGGGACCGGCACTCAGGTCGGCCCGTCGGGCTGGGAATCTTGGGGCGGGGGACGTCGTCACGGAAGCGAACAAGCGGCTCCAGGAAGGGGCCGGCGACACCTCCACCGGCATGTGCGGATTGCCGGATTCCCCTCCTCCGCCCCCGCCTCGTAGTTAGATTCTTGGCCATGCATGTAGTCGTAGAGTACAGTAGGAGCTGGCGCGTGCGTGTATTCACTCGTTTGCCCACCACGGCCACGGGTGACGGGGTGAGGTACTGAGAGGGATCCATCGTCGTAGCTACTCCGGCCCTACAGTACCCCTGTAGTGTAGGGCTCGGTGTCGATCGCCCCCGTGCCCACATTGCACCGCACTGCACTGCACACACACTCTGTCGCCTCATCGCCCGCCTTGTTGGTCGGCCTCAATGCAATGCAACGTTCTTGGCTCTGGTGAGTGGTACGGCACGCTTCGACGCTCTTCCATACATATAGGGCCTGTTTGATACTCTAATCCTGCTAGAGTAGTTTCTAACTTTAACTTTAACTCTAAATTAACTCTAGTCTAGAGGTGTTTGGATCCATGGATAAATTGAGAATAAATGCACTTTTTTCAATCATTTGGCTCATTCAAACCATTTTTCAGAAGGGTTTGATGTGGTCAATTCTTTGTGGCCTCCTCCCCTCACAAAACAATTTTTCTATAGTGTGTATAAATACACCGATTTTGAAAAACTGAAGCAAAATGCATGCAACATACTTTCTGACAGAGGCAACACATGCACTCCATTTGGCCCGCCTCTCCATGCCTAAATCTTATTACACAGAAGAATATATATTAGAATGAAGAAATCGAGCTAGAGCTGTATTTATAGCTCTCGAAGTGTCAAACAAAGAGAGGAAGAGGATGGAAGTAGAGAAAGACAAGATTTCTCTCTCCTTCATGAGCATGTCTAAGGAGCATGCAAAGAGATGCAGACAAATTATGATATGATGCTGGCTCATTCATGATTTCATATTTGACCACCTGAATTTGCTACCTGATTTATCTTTACTTCGGAATTTACAGTTTTAGGTTAAAGCATCAAACCGCGATGGCGAGCAACATAGCACAATGGCCAACAGAGTGACAGACACATGCTACCAACGGTTTACATGTGAAACCATCGCTCTTTGAAAAAAAAAACAGGCCCCGCTGCGTAGTATTCGTGACGAGTAATCATGGCAAGCTTCTCTTTGGTACTCCATTGCTAACTTTTGTTGATTGACCGTTGGCTTTGTATTGAATTGACCGGTCAATCTTTAGTACAACAACATAACTAACTCCAATTCAGCTGCTTGTAATGGACGTTAGCACAGTATTTTTTGCGTCAGCTTCTAATTGTGAAACAGAGTACCCATCAGTACAAGATTTCAACAGTGCCCTGTAAAATTGTCATGTTTGACCACAGAAAGAATGGCTAGCAGAACTGTTCGATAGCACACAGGTAATTTTCAAACAGAAAAAAAGAAAACTACCTTGATTAGCAAAAACAATATCAAACGGTAGTCGCCATAGTAATTTATCATGGTTGATGATGCTTACAAAATAACAATACTACTAGTCACATATCACGGTAAGCGATGCCCAACGGTCAGACACAAAAGATTCATGGATACATCAAGCACAAAAAAAGTATAACTCCAAGAGAAGATTCCCTCCCAGAGAAGGGATGATACAATTGCTTAACACAAGTTAACCTCCCATAGTTTGGATGTTTCATTCATAGAAACCTAACGATGAAAACAAAGGTTTGATAAAGGTGTTTGAAAGATAGTGTTATCTGTTGCATCACTTGATTTCCCCTCAAATAGCTCGATATTTCCTGTGTCCCTGAGTTAATCATGAAAGAAACCTGTTATTAATATTCATCTTACATCAGTTGCAGCTAGGAATAGCTAGTAAAACATCGTAGTGCGTTAATGACTTGCTAAATTCAGGCTCACTAGTAACGTAACCTCTTAAAGGCTCTCATTTTAAGGTTCAGCAGCAACATAGAAACATCACACAAGATCAAAAGAAACAACAATCGCGGTAAACTCGGCGACAGCAACAGTAAATATCAACCTTAAGGGCTCGTTTGGAAAAAGGGAAAAGGGTAGAGGAATGGGAAAAGAGAAAAAATTCATTTCCCCACCTTGATAAATTTCAACCATTCGTCTTCTATCCATCCATTTCCCATTCCCATCTTTTATCTCCCTTTATCCAAACAAGCCCTTACTGTCCAATAAACACCAAACTAAGCTCAATATTATTCAGGATTTTTTTTTTTGGTCCTACAACTAGTCATTCTTATTGCAAGATATTAATTATTACCATTCCATGTCAAATAATAAACACATGTTAAATTTTCAATAGGAAGTGAAACTAACATCACTGCTACGGCTCTGACTTTAAATATCAATTATAGCTCACCACTAACTATTGCAGAAACCCAGTTTGCAAGAAGCACCGACATATTAAAGGTTTTGTACCAAATGAACAGCAAATCAAAATCACTCCCTCTCAAAATCTATCGCTCTCAATAATAAATTGTGTTTTTCCAACCCTGATCCAGGTGACAACAAAATAATTTGGTCTATTTTCTTAGTGCCTGTTACAAACCTAAAATGATTTATATTTGGAAACAAAGATAGTAAGGCTTAAACTATATTGTTGCCCAACATTGATTAGAGGTTAGAGGTAGCAGCACAACTATTGACCAACAACACACCTGCAATCATTTTAAATTGGTACTCAGTGCAATAAATTTTCAGCCTTGTCGAGATAACATAAATGCTAGATTTTGTACCATCCAAGAAAAAGAATAAGCTCCAGTTCCATCAAGGATAACAAACATGTACTATATCTTTTCAGACAAGCATATGTGGATGTGCGAGAGCAGAACAGAGTAGGTTACCAATGTTGGAAGTTAAGATTTGTAATTCATTTAAGCATGCCCAATGAGGGAAAAACTTACTTGTGCCAATGTAAGAAATGGAACAGGGCCAAAATAAAATATTTGAGTACAGGAAAACAGCCTACTAAATGAAGAAACTTTCAGGAAGGTACAGGCAAGCATAGAGGTGCTCAATTGCAGTTGAAAGGACAGTAAAGGAATGTACTGTCAAATAAAGGTGTCAACGAGACTTACTTATATGGATAAAAGAGCGAAGGCATATGGAGAGAACCCATGAGATGAACTGAAAATCTTGAAGGCCTGCTCCAATTGGCTGGTGAATGCAATCTCCTGGTTCACATCTAGCGATTCACCAAGTGTTGCCAGTAATGAAGGGTCGACTTGATAGGTTCTCAAGTTCAGATGCGCCTTCCTTGGAACCCGATATTTGGTCAGAGGATTCCTAATAAAGCGGCGGAGCACAAAACTCAATGAACAGAAGCGCCCATTGCCCAGGGAACAGAATCGGTCCCCTGAATCAACCCCATGTCCCTCGTATTTTACCGGCAGCACAGTGATGGATAGCTTAGGAGCAAGGTCCTTGCCAGAAGGAGTGACACGAATGTGGTAACCATTGATGGGCCCAGGCCCGTTCCTCTTAGAGACGCCAAGGTAGACAGAGCCACCGTGCGGGGCAGGGCAGCCGGCGAAAGGCAGCGGGTCGTCGTGCACCTTGTGCCACCGCACAAGATGGTGTCGAAGGCAAGCGTGCCCCACTGCTTGTCGAATGATACCAGAATGTAGGAGCCGACAACCACGGAGGACGTCGTGATCACCATCGGCATCCTCGCCCTGGTGTAGTCCGCCAAGGAAAGCTTCCAAGGGAGGCAGGGTGGGTAGGGCAGGCCACTCCAGGAGCACCCCTCCAGATGGAAGCGACCGGCGACGGAGACGACTCTGGCTTGGGAGAGATCGAGGACCTCGAACCAGGGCGGGAAATCCGGGTCTGAGACCCACGAGGGGCTCTTGCACAGGGCGTAAACCCTATCCCCCACGGCCGCCAGGACAGGGCAGTGCTTCGCGGACTTGAGGGCCGGCCCGTGGATGACGGCGTGCGTATCGGTGTCGAAGATGATAGTGTCGCCTGCACGGCCGCCGACGCCGACGATCCAGGCGCGTTGCCTTGACCGCACGGAGACGAAGGACTTGCCACCCACGCCGCCCGCGCCGGTGTCCAGGCGGGCGACTCGGCGAAGGCGCTGCCGGCTCACCGGTGACGGGGCGGAGGAGGCGTCGGAGAGGCCGTCGGCGTCCACCTTGTACACGGAGAAGGGCTTGGGATCCCCAGCCCAATCCCAGTGGCATGCCATAAAGTAGGCCGGCCGATCCCGGCCCTCACCCGAATCATCGCCGACAATTCCTGCGCCTTCCGTTTCTTCCATCGGCGGATCGCCACCCGCTCGGCCCTCATCCGAGTTACCGCCGATGATCCCCATCTCACCTGGGTCTGCCGTTCCTTCGAGATCCAGATCTCTAACGGGTTGCTTGGGCCTGCCACGGGAGACCGGGGCCCCTCCGTCAAGCTCCAGCGTCTTCCTCTTGCGGCGCCCCAACCCCATCCACCCTGATGTCGTCGGGACGGTGGGGGAGGAGAAGATTAGCTAGGGTTTCCGGTTTCCAACTTTCGGTGGATAAAAGACAGGAAGGAGCGGCGGAGGCTAGAGTGGATATGCGGGTAATGACCTTGCTGACCCGAGCCCACAAGCCTCTCCGTTCTGCTTGTGGAGGCCTACAGTGGAGTGCTTGCCCTCGGCCGGCCCAGTTGGAGGACACCAGTGGCCCGTGCAGTGATATTGGCCGGGCTAAACGGGCCGTAATTAAAAGTATCTGCGGAGGTTCCTAAAAAAGAAAAAAATCTACTCCTCCCACGTCTCGCACTCCAAATATTAATAATTATGATAATAAATAAACATCATTAGATTTATCGTGTCATGTATTTTCATAACTTGTTTAGATATACAAATGTTAATATTACTTTCTAAGTTTAGTCAAACTTAACGTTTATTGACTCATTGAAATACGGGATGAACACTTATTTTGAGATGGAGGGAATACTTTAACATGCCTAGAGAGAGTTCAAGGTTCTTTAAATTGGAGTACAAAATCGCATATTCTAACACCGCTAGACTATTGAGAGAGGGTGCAGGCGAGCGGGACTCTACAGCCGACGCTGTGGCCTTTGTGTTCGTTGTAGTGCAGCGTGTTTGGTATGCCCAGGGGACAAGGGCGCTAGGGTGGCACCCGGTGGGCCGACGCCGGCACCGCCTATTACACCGTCTTGCCGTCCGGCTGGTGTCCAGAGAGGTGCATAATCAGCTTTCGTACCCGGCCGAACACGCCCCCCCTGGTGAGGTAGCGGACTCGTCGGCGCATCCCCTAGTGCACGCTCACTTGCCTATAGATTGGAATCCATTTGACCGTTGGGGAGGCAGGGGGCCAGTCCGCTGCATGGCAATAACGCGGCGTCCACTGCCCTATTCCCCGCTGGTTTTGAACCCAACGACTCTAAATTGCGCGCTGAGGGGGGGTATTTATACACCTTCACTTCCGCCCATGAGAGCTCTCTTGCCCATTTTTTCAGATGAGAAAACCTTTGGAGTGTGAGAGAGAACAAGAGCCTAGTGAGGATGAGGGATTTGATAATCCCAAGATTAAGGACCTCATTAGTGCTTTAATAGTAGCAAGTGTGCATCCACTCTTCTCATTAGGCTTGGTTAGGTCAAGTAAGAGTCCGTGCTTGTTACTCTTGGTGATCGTCATCACCTAGACGGCTTGGTAGTGATTCGGTGCTTGAAGATCATCCGGTGGTGTTTGTGGATGACTCAAGCCATCGTGTGGCGGTTGTGGGCAATTCACCGCGGCAGTGTCAAAGAATCACTGTAGAGAGCACTTAGTCCTTGCGGCGGACTAAGGGGAGAGCAATACCCTTTATGAGGGTTCTCCAACGAGGATTAGTGGAGAGTGGCGACTCTCCAATACCTCGAAAAACATCGCCCGCGTTCTTCTTCCTCTCTTTACTTTAAGCATTTACTTTCAAGCATTTCAATTCATGTCTTTACATTCTTAGAAATGTCATGTTATAGTAGGAATTGGAATCTAGGGTGCAAAACACACTTAGGCACAAGAGGGTGAATATGGGCTAGTAAGTTTATTTATTACTTGAGAAAATTTTAGATTAGCCCAATTAACCCCTTTTTGGGCATCTTGATCCTTTCATGGGTAAAGTGTACACACTCTAAAGAGTTAAAACTGTTATATTAGTCGTGCTCGCGGTTGTGATCGGTGAGGACCTTCTTAATGATTTGTGGGGTTCTGATGGATGGTTTGGTTTGGTGTAATTTGGTTCGGTTCTTAATGTTTTTTTTTTGGGGGGGGGGTGTTTACACCTAGCTAGATAAAAAGGATGCTTAAGGATATTGATTTCTAGCGTGACTTTAGGTGCACAAAAAACCATGTCAAGCCTTGATATAAGCTTCATCATGTCATAATTTTCCGACACTCGGAATACATATTCGTTAAGAATGTCCAAGAATGCGCTGAAGATGCTGCGTTATGTACTCAATCGATTTCCTGTTGTGAGTGACCCTAGGGATCTTTCGTTGGAGTTCTTTCCGCTGCTGGTTTTTTTTTTTTCTCTCCCTCTGTGTGTGTGTGTGTGTGTGTGGTGGGTGGTGGTGGGGGGGTGGGGAGACTCTGATAATTTTTAAAATAAAGTTGTTTTTATTCGATATGGTAATGATCACCGTTGCTATTGTCACATCATTGATCTCGGCATACATGTAATTTGCTTCCAGTTTTCCCTATACAAACCGGGTGTGTCATGAAATTCCTACAATTGTGAAAGAGTACCTATCAGTAAAAAAGAATTCAACAGTGCACTGTAAAATTGTCATGAATGGCCAGCAGAACTGTTCGATAGCGCACATGTAATTTTCAAACAGAAACAGAAACCTACCTGATTAGCAAAAAACAATATCAAACGGTAGTCGCACCAGTAATTTATCATGGTTGATGATGCTTACAAAATAACAATACTGCTAGTCACACCTATCACGGTAAGCGACGCTCAACGGTCAGACACATAGATTCATGGATACATCAAGCACAGAAAAGTATAACTCCAAGAGAAGATTCCCGCCCAGAGAAGGGACGACACAATTGCTTAACACAACTTAAACTCCTATAATTTGGATGTTTCATTCATAGAAACCTAACGATGAAAAAAAAAAGGGTTTGATAAAGGTGCTTGAAAGATGGTGTTATCTGTTGCATCACTTGATTTCCCCCTCAAATAGCTCGGTATTTCCTGTGTCCCTGAGTTAATCATGAAAGAAACCAGTTATTAATATTCATCTTACATCAGTTACCACTGGCATATGCCAGCTGATAATCGTAAAGGAATAGCTAGTAAAATACTGTAGTCCGTCAATGACTTGCTAAATTCAGGTTCACTAGTAATGTAACCTAGAATCTTATAAAGGCTCTCATATTCAGGTTCAGTAGCAACATAGAAACATCCCAGAAGATTAAAAGGAACAATCATGGTAAACTTCGGTTAGCAGCAACAGTAAGCAGTAAGCATGTTATGAAACTAAAGATGCTAAAAAAACTTTAAGGGTTCATTTGGAAAAGGGAAAAGGGTAGACGAATGGGAATGGGAAAAGAGAAACAAATCTAAACCATTCATTTCTACCCATCCATTTCCCATTCCCATTCCCAACTTTTATTTCCCTTTATCCAAACAAAACCTAAAAAATTAGGGCCCAATAAACACCAAACTAAGCTAAATATTATTCAGGAATTTTTTTTTTTTTGCCATATAAAACTAGTTATGCTTATTGCAAAATATTAATTACCATCATTTCTCGTCAAATAATAAAAGCATGTTGAATTTTCAATAGGAAGTGAAACTAACATCACTGCTACGGTTCTGATTTGAAATATCAATTATAGCTCACCACTAACTATAGCTCACCACTAACTATTGCAGAAACCTTAGCGGTCTGTTGAGGCTTAATACTGTGACTCCCACCAATGTAACCAAGTTTGCAAGAAGCACCGACATATTAAAGGTTTTGTACCAAATGAACAGCAAATCAAACAGCTCGAAGTTATCTACTTTACTCTCTCTCTCTCTCTCCAGAGTAAATAAATTATTGCTAAAGCTTTGAGATGAACCCCCAATCGAATCCTATAAAGTTGACAACGCATCTATACCTGGTTTTATGTAAGCAAATCACAAAATTCGCACCCAAACTCTTTATAACTCATAGTGTATGACTCAGTAGAACCAGAAGCCTACATTAAGGAAGTCACAAAGTACTGCACATACCTACTGCTGAACACTGATGCACAATACACAGCTATGCTTAGATGGTAGACCAATAAATGTTGGCAGGAGCATAAGCTGCCAGTGCAAGGTACATGCAGAACAGTTCAGTTTATGCAGAAGAGTTCAATTGCTACATTCTAATCCTGAGCTGGTGTTTGAAACAAAAGCATAAATGTTCCATATTCAATCATATACATGTGCAAAGACCTATACAATAAGATGCTGGATGCCAGGTATTCGAATCACTATCTAAATAACCATCAGATAGAAATTTCTATTACAAATTGCATAGTTCTAGGCTAGATTTCATGAGCCAGATGGTGGTAGAAATGTAAGCATACTATGACCTACTCATCCTGCCCAAGGAAAATAAGTTAAATGGGGTGCACAGCAACAGCATGGCCCCACAGTAAATCATGTTTCATTAGAGCAAATTATAATGTTTCATGTCAAATTAAGCTAATTAGTATTTAAGTTTTCTCCCCTACCAATAGTAATGCATATTCCAAGATATTAATTATCACCATACTTGACACATAGAGTGATGCTAATAGCTGAGAAAAGATAAAATTACTATTTCTTGTCTAATAATGTTTGCCCATGACAGAAACAGAACAATAATACAGACCAGTTCACTTGCAGGTGCAGATATGTAGAAGATTTTATTCAGTGCAGCAGTTGAAACATAAATGATAGATATAGCTAAAAAGAAATAAAAAGAAAGCAATGCTCCTCAAGTACTTACAGAGACAGGGCAGCAACCACACGCGTGCCAGAATCCAACTTGCAATTGTATCTGTATGTATGACTCTGTTCCTTCACTTGTACTGTAACTCGGAGATCCTTAGACCGGGCACCCTGGTGCTTACAGGCAGTCAAGACAGAATCGATATTCTCCGTCTGAAAGGCAGTCAAGATAACCTGGGTCTTGTTTTGTAGTGGCTTCGATGACTGGATTTTATCAAACAGAAGCTGCCCTTACCCAGGGGCAGAGGATCGGCCAGGTAATATTGCCCTGTGATGCGCCCACCGGAAATTCTTGAATCGATAACGAAGTAGTGGTCGTCAAGGAGACATTGATGGACATGTAGAACAATGAGACAACTGCAGTGGCAGAGTCGTTGGATATGCGGCAAGCCGCAAAGAGGCTACCACCAAGTGGCATGGCATGGCCAACAAAAGGCAAGTTCTTGTCCCAGATCTTCACCCACGTTTTGTTCACCACATGAAAGGCGTAAGTCCCAAGCTCTGGTTGCGCGGAAAACAGGATATGGGGCCAACGGCAGCATAGGATGAGATGTAAATTTCGGGCGGATTGCGATATTCATGCGGGTCCATGAAGCAAGGGAAAAAGGGTGGTGGCGGCAGGCACTCTTGTTGGATGCTGGAGACACCGTTGTTGAGGCAGAAGGACTCGAACCATGGCATGTAGTCGACGCCGGGCGCGAACCGGGGACGGCGTGAGATAACATATACCTGGCCACCGTGGGAGATCAGAATCGGTTGGTGCTTCGGGAAAAAGAGCCGCGGACCCCAGGAAACCTCCAATGTGGTCGGGTCGAAAACGATGATGCGCCCAGATGTCCCACTGCCGACCCCGACAATCCAGGAGCCGAGCTTGGAATGCGCAGCGACGAAGGACATGCCACGCTCGGCGCCGGGCAGCCCGAAACCGTGCGGGCGCGCGATGCCTCGTTGCCGGCGGCAACGGCGGCGGCGTCGATCTTGAGAACGGAGTAGGCCGACTGCTCGTCCTCGCGCTCCAACACAAGGTAAATCGGCATGGCAAAGTCGGATGATTCGCCCAGGCTGTGCTTCCAAAGGTACATCGGCGAGGCAAAGTCGGCTGATTCGCCGGGGCCGTGCTTCCTCTTGAGCGCCGCCATCTTCGTCTCCCTCCTAGAGAGGAAAGGGGAAAGTTAGGGTTTGGTCTGGTCTCTCTCTATATTGGGTTTGGTGTTTAATCCGAATTCCAAGTCTCCAGTCAGTTCGGGCCTATGGGCTTTTTGGGGGCTTCAACCACTTTTGGGCCTATAGGAAAGCATAGCGGGGGAACTTATCACACGGTAGACGTTGAATTGAATGAATAGCTAGTGGAATGGCGCGCCCTTGCGTGCAGATTTGAAACATGCAGTGGTTATAATAATTAATACAGAGAACAATTGGAAGTGATGATGATATATGATTAGAGACAAAAAGTAGCATAGGATAGTGAGCTCATATACATCAGCTGCGATCATTAGGGCACTTCACAATGCGTACTTACCATAGAAATTCTAAGCACATTAATTACCTTCATATTTATTGTAATTTATCGATATAGAACTGATGTGGTGGTATATCTATGGAAGAGAGATGAAAAAAAAATAAGACTCCAAGTCTTATTTAGACTCCAAGTCCATGATATTCGAGATAATAAATAGTCTTAGACTCTATGATAGAGTCTGCATTGTGAGTGTCATTAGACAGGTCTTGTGCAATATATTTTTTCCTAAAGATCGAACTTTCATTGATAAGTAAAGAGCAAATTATGAACAAGGCAATTTAACGTGGACGCGAAAAAGACGAAGACGAAGCCTACCCACGCAACACAACAAAAGAAAATGGCGACCCAACTAAGAAAATGAGACCGCTAGTTCCGGCAGGATTCATGGAAACTCATCGTTGCCTAGCTCGAGCATAACGCAAGAGCAGCCCGACTTCCACTCACTCCCTACTACAAGACAACACGACCGGTCGAATTCCACAACGGCGCCAGGGAAGGTAACGGCGTCATGCGCGCCGTCGCCGGTCCAAGAATGGGGACTGCAACTCTCCTAAGAGGGAAAGCGGCGCCCTCGGCGTCGGCCGTCATAAACTTTAAGCCCAATATGCCACAACGCAGCATTGGCCCGGATGCCGATCCCTAGCATGCCGCTCGCTGCCGTTGTTGTCGGCCATCCCGTAGAAGCCCATCCCGAGGGGCATCGACGCTGTCGCCACACACGCAGCCGGCTCGCGTCACCCATCCCCGCAGCCGACGACGCATCGGGGACCCGGGCCTCACTGCTAGCAGCGACGTCCCACCGCCGCACGTCGAGGTCGCTGCCAACCGTCGCCGCCACCGACACTCGCGCACCGTTGTCGCCGACAACCTCCGCGCAAAAGATACATGAGGCGACGTCCCCACCACTTCGGGCACCGCCCCTAGCCTTAGGGCCACCGGATCCGACCCGAGCACGCAGCAGCCCCTGCGACGCCGCCTCCTCGACTTCGCTTCGTAGCAACCATGGCCGATGTCGCCCAGCAAAGAATAAGGTGGATTTGGAGAGGGGTGGCAAAGAGGGGCGCCACCCCGCTTAGCGCCCTAAACAAGATGACACGCCGCCCATGGCGGCGTTTACCCGACCACCACCATGCGGTTACTAGTCGAGGCTAGATTTGGGTGCTTGGACTCCGGATCCCACCCGCGAATACCGTGAAAGATCCGGAGGGGGGGAGGAACGCATCGGCGGGGAGATCCCGCGGGCGTCCTCTACACCCGACATGGGCACCGGCCGGTGCGCCACGGCGCCACAACTCTCCCCCAAGTTCCACATAGCTCACGCCACGCACGCTAAGGAAAAGAATATCCCCCTCCCAGCCATCCCTCCGGCCGGGTAGCCTGGCAGCCCGGCCAGCTTCGAAAGCGGTCGCGTGGCTAGAGGAGGGAGGAGTGGCTACCGCTAGGGTTGTGGGGGCGGCGAGCTCAGGGCCCGTTCGCTCGAATATCATGTACCTATATTCCCGTGTTCTTGTGCAATATAATTCAATAAATGATGCTATCGCAGTAGTAGGTAGTTGGACAAAGGATTCATAGTATATTTGGTAGACATGAATGTTGGCAAAAGCATCGCAGAAGGTACAAATCGATAATACATTGTGGATCGGCCGCCTTTAGAGCATCTCCAACCATGGCTCTTAAATATGGGCTCCTATTTCTAATTTAGAGTCAACTTATAAAATTTAAGAACCCAAATTCTCTCTCAACTCCCGTGGACATCCTCAAATTAAGCCCTAAACATGGCTCTTTCCTCCCACCCTTCTTCCACCTCTGGGTTCTTGGGGTAAAATTTACAACACCAACACCGGGTACGCCCTCATTATCTGGGCGACGTGGTACTGGCGCCGACCTTCCTCTCCCTCTTTGTTTGTTCCCGATGCCGAGGTACGCGGGCGCGGTACTCCTCATTGGTGACATCGGCGGCCGTTGAGCTCGGGCGGAAGGGAGTGGACGCCCGTGTCGGCGGGGGTGTTGTGCTCGTTGATGTAGCGTAGGTTGTCCCCGAACACCGTACCACCTCTCCTCCTTGCCGATGCCGCTGTAGGTCCGACCGCGGCACGCCATCCACCTAACGCATATCCGACGCTGGGTCTTCCTCGCCGCCCCCGCACGAGATGATCGACATGTCCGGCCGCCGCGACCGACACCAAGAATAAAGCAAAGCAGCCAGCCACCGATAGAGTGGTGGCGAGGCGCCATCTCCGCCCACACGGAAGTTTTGCGTGGTCCGCCACATCCACTGGCGGCAGGGCCTGACGTCATCCGCCTAATCGCGGAGGGGGAAGTCGCCTGAAATCTCATGTTTGGTTTTGGAAATTGATGACACATTTGTTGGACTAATCCTTTGCTCTAAGTGATGACTATGAGATAGATTAGGTTGATGACAAGGAGCACGATGATCATGAACATGGACAATGCTCTGGACTTGATGGATCGTCAAACTCGGTGATCGGCTTGAGAGGAAACCGGAGATCAAGGCAAAGGTATACTTGATAGGGTTTTTCCTTTTCTCGGTGATCAAGACACGCTTAGAGCATGTGATCACATTATAGGATAGATAGCCGACTATCAAGAGGGGATGCCGCGACAATCCTTGCATGAAGTGCTTCTAGGTCCAATTGACTTGCATATTGCATTTAGGACATGAGAGCACTAACTTCGATCTTGCCTAACATCTCGACATGCTAACATTGGTGATAACGCGGTCATCTTGACGTGTTGGCAACCCTTGGCAAGAGGCAAAGCAAGATTGAAGCAAAGAGCAAAGAAAAAAGATGAAGACATGCCGATTTCGGGCGGCCGGACGCGCCGCAGGTGGTACAAGATGCACCGACCGTGGGTCCGGTCGGTCGGCCTGGCAGAGAGCTCAGTAGGCGTGATTTCAACGACGATGCGATCGGAACCCGGACCGACGCTTCCGTCTTCGACCGAATCGGCCGTGACCGGGCGTGTGGTTCGAGCCGTCACCGTGGGGCCAAAGGCTTATCGGTAGTGGACCAAGCACCGGACCGACCAGGACTTCGTCATCGGTAGCGGTGCTAAACGACTCTTTTGTTTGGAGGAGTCTATATATACTTGGATGGCTGGTTTCATAGTCTCTCTCTTGCACATTTGAACATTCTAACTTGCTAGTGAGCTTGTGAGACTCTTCTCCACTCATCTCCTCATCACTAATTCGGATTCTTGGTGAGATTGAGAGAGATAGAAGTGCATTGCTTGCATCGGTTGCATTTAGAAGCACTTCATCCTTGGAGAAGCCGCGGGATTCTTGTTATCTTGGGAATTTGCCCGGTTCCCTAGCGGTGTTGAGCTCAAGTGGAGCTTGTTTGAGGCCACACCGGTGGTGATTGTGAGGGGTCGTTCCTTACCCCGTGGGAGATTCGCGAAAGGAGCACTAGTGGATTGCTCGTGGCTTTGTTGGACCCTCTCTTGTGATCGTTTGCTTGAGCCCATAGGGGTTTTGGCACCGGCCATTGCTTAGCACACGTCAAGTAGGTGTGTCGCCACAACGAGGACTTAGCGTCTCGCGGCAAGCACGTGAACCTCGGTAAAAAATCATCGTGTCATTGTTCTTGCTCGTTGGAGATTTCTTGTACACGGTGATTGGCCACAACCTCTACTCGACAACGGTGGTATTGTATTCGAGCACCTCTTTGCATTACTTTGGTAGTATATCTTGTTAGTGTGCTTTGCTTGAGTAGTGTGCTAGGTTGCTTAGTCTTGTTAGCTCCTAGTTGGTAAATTAGTTGACTTGCTTGTTCACCTAGGAGTAAACTAGCGACATAGCCCTTGAGTGGATTAGAGACAATAGAATTGATTTGTGGCTTGCTTAGATAGCTTGTAGCATTTGCTTATTCGCCTCACGCCATCTTATTTACTAATCGTCGTGTTTTTAGTGTTGTTTGTAGAATTTTTTAATAGGCTATTCACCCCCCCTCTAGCCATTAGGACCTTTCAAGTGGTATCAGAGCTAGACACCGTTATTTGAGTGGCTTAACATCCTACGGTGACAAAATGGCAACGACTTTCCATGTCAACAACACCAAGAAGGCGCCACCTTTCGATGGCACCAATTTTGCCTATTGGAAGGTTAAGATGACCGCACACCTCAAGTCAATCAATAGAGAAGTGTGGGTTGTGACGGAAAACAAGTTTGAGGTGGCAAAACCCAATGAGCCAACCGCCGCCGAAAAAAAAAAACTCTATGCCAATGATGTGGTCGTGAGTGCTTTCCATGAAGCATTCAATGATAGAGTGTTTGAGCAAGTCAAGACACTCACTCTTGCTCATGAGATTTGGAAGAAGCTAGAAGAGTGCTATGAGGGCACCGAAGGCGTCAAGCAAGCAAAGACATATATCAAGCTTGAGCAATTCAATAGCAATTCAAGAAGGAAGATTGATCAATGCCATGCATGAAGAGTTGAAAAACTTCAAGAGAAATGATGTATGAGAATTGGTGGAAAGGCCAAAGGACTATAATGTGATTGGAACCAAGTGGGTCTTCAAGAACAAACAAGATCAAGATGGAATTGTGGTTAGAAACAAGGCAAGGCTAGTAGCTCAAGGGTACACTCAAGTAGAGGGTCTTGACTTTGGAGAGACCTATGCACCGGTTGCTAGACTTGAGGTAATAAGAATCTTGCTTGCTTATGCATGTGCTCATGACATCAAGCTCTATCAAATGGATGTGAAAAGTGCATTCTTGAATGGCTTCATCAATGAGTTGGTGTATGTGGAGCAACCACCGGGGCTTTGAAGATGAGAAGTATCCCAACCATGTCTACAAGTTGAAGAAAGCATTATATGGCTTGAAGCAGGCACCTAGAGCATGGTATGAGAGGTTGAGAGATTTTCTCCTCTCTAAAGGGTTCAAGATGGGCAAGGTGGACACCACTCTCTTCACCAAGAAGCTAGATTGGCAAAGAATTGTTTATGTTGCAAATATATGTTGATGACATTATCTTTAGGTCAACCAACCAAGAGTTTTGTGAAGAGTATGCTAAGATGATGGCCAATGAGTTTGAAATGTCAATGCTTGAGAACTCACATTCTTTCTTAGACTTCAAATCAAGCAATTGAAGAATGACACATTCATTAGTCAAGGCAAGTACATCAAAGACATGATCAAGAAGTTTGATCTTCAAGATGCCAAGTCAATGTCCACACCAATTGGAACAAATGGAAGCTTAGACCCGACCCTAGTGGCAAGATGGTTGAGCAAAAGAAGTATAGGTCCATGATTGGAAGTTTGCTCTATGCAACTTCATTAAGACCTGACATTGCATTTAGTGTGGGCATGTGTGCTAGATATCAATCCGATCCAAGAGAAAGTCACCTCAAGGCAACAAAGAGAATTGTGAGGTACTTGAAGGGCACATAAGATGTTGGACTATGGTATCCAAAGGGATCCAAGTTTGATTTGATTGGATATTCGGTTCCGACTATGGAGGTGCAAGATCAATAGAATGAGCACAAATGACACATGTCAATTCCTTGGGAGGTCACTAGTATCATGGTCTTCAAAGAAGCAAAATAGTGTTGCTCTCTCTCTACCGGGGTTTAATACATTAGTGCGGGAAGTTGTTGCACTCAATTGCTTTGGATGAGGTCAACATTGAAGGATTTTGGATTCCAATTTGACAAAGTTCCATTGTATTGTGACAATGAAAGTGCAAGGAAGATGACCCAAAATTCGGTTCAACATCCAAGAACAAAGCACATTGATATAAGACACCACTTCATAAGAGATCATCAACAAAAGGGTGACATTTGTATCATGGGCATTGGCACCGAAGATCAACTAGCCGACATATTCACCAAGCCACTTGATGAGAAGAGGTTTTGCACGCTAAAGGGAGAATTGAACATTATTGACTTCTCCAACTTGAGTTGATGCACCCCACTTATATGACATGTCTCTCCTTCGACAAACCCAAGGTACAAGTTGTTTGTCATGGCATTCATATATAGCTAAGGACTTGTTAGTGCATCTAGCCATCATGCATGCTTATTAGGCTCATTCGGTGGAAAATCAAATGATTTCAATGTATGTGTGGCGCCACTATTGCTTTGATTGGTTCTATGAACTAGTGGTGGCATATGACATGTTTATGTGCTTGCAATCCTAGTGACAACTCTAGAAAATGAGCTATTGATGTGTATTCTAACATGGTACAAGATAACCCTTATGTATATGAGGTGTGAAAAAGCTTGTCCTTGTTCAAACTGGAATACATGGAAAGGCAAGTGATCTAGATTAGACCACATGTGATACTTTGATTGACTTGATTTCTCTCATTTACACCTTTTGGTGATTGTTGACAAAGGGGAGAAATAAGTCACAAAGATGTTGGAAAGGATCACACAAATAGGGGAGCAAGCTCATTGACTATTTGTGCATTTGTATGTGCATGATCATAATGTGATGTTGCATTGGCAATCTAAATTCAATATACATGATTGCTTGGTGTATGCTAGTTTTTGAAAAATTGATTGATGATTGACCAACTAGCATGCATAGGATGTATCTAGACAAAGCTCACATTTTAGCCTATAATGTTGATCTCATTGGGTATGTTGAGTTTTTGATGAATGTCTAGATACATGATGCTAAGGACTCGATGGTTTCACACTTCAAAGGTCCAATCTCTAGAACCTTAGCATCTCTTTTGGTATTAGTATCTCTCCCCAAGATTTTCTATCCAACATATGTGCCAAAATGATCCAAACACATGGAAGCACATATGTAGGGGAGCTACTACTACCAAAACCGAACCTTGAAATGTTTGTCCAATCCTTGATTCATGATCAAAATCCTATGGGCAAGCAATTCAAGTTCAATTGAATTTTATTTCTTATCTTTGTGAGTTGGTTGTCATCAATTACCAAAAAGGGGAGATTGAAATCTCATGTTTGGTTTTGGAAATTGATGACACACTTGTTGGACTAATCCTTTGCTCTAAGTGATGACTATGAGATAGGATTAGGTTGATGACAAGGAGCATGATGATCATGAACATGGACAATGTCGGTGGACTTGATGGATCGCCAAGCTCGGTGGATCGGCTTGAGAGGAACCCGAGATCAAGGCAAAAGATATACTTGATAGGGTTTTTCCTTTCGGTGATCAAGACACGATAGAGCGTGTGATCACATTATAGGATAGATAGCCATTTGACTATCAAGAGGGATGCCGCGACAATCCTTGCATGAAGTGCTTCTAGGTCCAATTGACTTGCATATTGCATTTAGGACATGAGAGCACTAACTTCGATCTTGCCTAACATCTCAACGTGCTAACATTGGTGATAACATGGTCATCTTGAAGTGTTGGCAACCCTTGGCAAGAGGCAAAGCAAGATTGAAGCAAAGAGCAAAGAAAAAGATGAAGACATGCTGATTTCGGGCGACCGGACGGCCTTTCGGTGGTGACCGACGCCTTAGCGGCCGATGGTCCGGCCGCGGTCGCGTCGGCGAGCTCTGCAGCGTGATTTCACCGGCTACTTGATCGAACCCGGACCGATGCTTCCGGTCTTGGCCGAACCGCGGACCGGACGCGTGGTTGGAGTTTGCCACCGTGGGGCGGAGAGGCTTGTCGGTTGATTCCAAGATCGAGCCGGACCCGCGACCGGACTTCGCTGGTGCGTCCGATCGGGCGCTGGCTCGTCGGCCTTGAGAGCACCCAATTTGAAGGCAACGACTCTTTTGTTTGGAGGAGTCTATATATACTTGGATGGCTGGTTTCATAGTCTCTCTCTTGCACATTTGAACACTCTAACTTGCTAGCGAAGCTTGTGAGACTCCTCTCCACTCATCTCCTCATCACTAATTCGATTCTTGGTGAGATTGAGAGAGATAGAAGTGCATTGCTTGCATCGGTTGCATTTAGAAGCACTTCATCCTTGGAGAAGCCATGGATTCTTGTTATCTTGGGAATTTGCCCGGTTCCCTAGCGGCTTGGAGCAAGAGGCGGTGTTGAGCTCAAGTGGAGCTTGTTTGAGGCCACACCGGGTGATTGTGAGGGGTCGCTCCTTACCCCCGCGGAGATTCGCGAAAGGAGCACTAGTGGATTGCTCGTGGGCTTGTTGGACCCTCTCTTGTGATCGCTTGCTTTGAGCCATAGGGTTTTGGCACCGCCATTAAAGCACACGCCAAGTGAGTGTGTCGCCACAACGAGGACTTAGCGTGCTTGCGGCAAGCACGTGAACCTCGGTAAAAATCATCGCGGTCATTGTTCTTGCTCGTTGGAGATTTCTTGTACACGGTGATTGCCCACAACCTCTATTCGACAAACGGTGGTATTGTATTCGAAAGCACCTCTTTTGCATTACTTTGGTAGTATATCTTGTTAGTGTGCTTTGCTTGAGTAGTGTGCTAGGTTGCTTAGTCTTGTTAGCTCCTAGTTGGTAAATTAGTTGACTTGCTTGTTCACCTAGGAGTAAACTAGCTTAAATAGCCCTTGAGTGGATTAGAGACAATAGAATTGATTTGTGGCTTGCTTAGATAGCTTGTAGCATTTGCTTATTCGCTACGCCATCTTATTTACTAATCGCCGTGTTTTAGTGTTGTTTGTAGAATTTTTTTAATAGGCTATTCACCCCTCCTCTAGCCATTAGGACCTTTTCATCGCCGCTGGCCGACTTTCGGCTAGGACCGAAGCCGCCGCCCCACTTGGTCCTCTCACGCGCATTCCGCGACGGGCGCGACCTGGTGACTGAAGCGGCGGGCCGGCCACGCGGAGTCCCTCACAATCCGGAGTTCGCCGACTGATGGGAGGCGCGGAGCTCGCGGAAAGGTGTGTCGCTTCCGCCATCTCTCTCCTCCACCGGCGGGAATCGACCCCGGTGGCGGCCCTCACTCCTTGCATGTGGGCGCACTCCCCTGGCCGACCACGGCGGCCACTACGCCAAGGGGATCTTGGTGCCCCCCGGCCGGCCGATGGCCCTCCCTCTGACTACGGGCACCCCTTGCACGCTGGCGCAACAAGGTGGGCGCTGCGTTTCCAAATGAGGCCACGGGCGACGCGCTTGAGGACGGATGCATCGGTGGCTCGAGGGGGCTGCGGTCGGCGCTCAAGGGACCTTCGCAATCCATGGTCGCCGAGACCGCGGCCGGGACTGCAGCCCGCGAGAGAGCAGGAAGGGGAAGAGTCGCGCGCCGTCGCTGCGTGAGAGAAGCCGGGAAGGGGAAGAGGGTGGGACCCATACAGAGTGGGGATAGGGAATTATAATTTGAGGTGATATGGAAAATGGGAGCCCAAGTAGGGCCTCCATTGGAGTTGAGATTTTGTTAAAACTCCTATAATTTAAGGTGGGGCCCAAATAGGGAACCCCACTAGGTTTGTTGGTACAGGCGCAAGCAATCGGTATGTCTTCCTGAACTCGATCCGACTCCCATCCTCGGGCATATCTAATCGCCTTCATATGTGTACATCAGTGTGTGGAATACAAGAAGCATAATTTGTGTACATGGTACTCCAAAGGTTAACATAACAGGAATTCATAGAAACATTATAGTAGACAACAGTTGAATTACTGCAGGTGGATAAATTAGAGATGAAAAGTGCTGAACAACTAACATGCTAAGACAGTTCGTTCCGTCAATCTGAACCTCCTTACCTGAATATATGTTCCAGCTGGTAATGAAGAAAACCACCTTGTTGAACTGTTGCTGAGATGTTATCTTTGGACACCTGAAAGAGAGGCAAACACATAGAAAAAGAACAAGGTGGAGTGGTACTATCACCTCTGACGCTGGCTCTGATGATAACTGAAAAGGAAAACCGAGCTGCATAGGGAGCTCGAATACAAAAAAAATATGATTGAATAGAGACAAAATTCATATGGAAACTGGAAACAATTGAGTACGAATCTGAAACTCGTACTATCCCAACAACTTACCTCATGCACCAAAAAACTGCACCTATAGCAATTTCACACCACAACTTTCACAAATTTCCTTCACCAAGCAGCTTTCACAAATTTCCTCCTTTCACCAAGCCATTGAAAATAGGCCATTTAGATGCTAGAGTGCAGATATCCAAACTGGCAAACCAGAAAACAGAGGCTTATCCAATTGATAAGTAGCTCTTGGAAAGATGGTCGAGATCACACATCAGTAGTGAACAAAAAAACAATTATACCCTGATGGGCTGTCGCTCTATTTATTTTGGCGTTGGCTAAGTAGCAGCATACGATGTAACCTGCAGATGGGATCGTTAGTTTCAGTTCTTCTACGCTGCCGAGGACGGCGGCCACCGCCGGCCGGCTTGACGCCGAGGACGCCGCGCCCGCCGCCGCCAGCCGCCGCCGCCAGTTTGCTGCGCGCCAAGGACGTCGGCCGCCGCGCCGCCGACGAGTATGCCACTATGCCGGTCGCTACCGCCACCTGTCTCGCCGACGAGGATGCCGACCTCCGCACCACCGGTGAGCATGCCGACTGTCGCCGCCGAAGGTAGGCCGCATTGATCCGCCGCAGGTCAATCCCGGGCCCCGCCGCTGTCATTGACAAGCCCGGACGCAGCGCCGTCTTTGACCACCAACGCCAAGGAATAGTTGCGCGTGCTGGCCAGGCTCAGATCCACAGCGGCCACGACGTGCCCGTGCTCAACGAACTGAGACCATCCTCTGACGCCTACGTCGACGTCGGCACCTAAGCGTAGGCTCCCTCGCTATGGCGCCCTCCACAGCCGGCACACGCGCGCGCGACGGAGGGCCGCGGGCGCGTGTGGCTAAAATGTCGGGGGCGGGTGTTCGAGACGACGGCCGCCACGCTGGCCAGCGCGGGGTGGGACACCATGCTCGGGGCCATGCTGGACGCCTTATGGAACGCCAGCCACGACGGAGCGGCAGTTGGCCTGCGACCCAGCCTGCTTCGTCGTACTACTGGATCTGCTCCGCACGGGGAGCTCCACGTCGCGTCCCCGAGGGCGCACTTTGCCGCTGGGCGCTCTACTATGGCCTCCTCGACCGCTGCTGCGCCGCGCGCCCGGGGAGTTTGACGGCGACCGGGTGTGCCTCGCCACGTCCGTGCCCGGGCATGCGCCCGAGGGTAGGTGTTGCGTCGTGCATGGCGGCACAATACGCGTGTACAACTGGATGCTCGACCGACGAGCACCGCCCGTGTACCTCGATCATGAGCCGGTCAACGACGCGGCCACGCTCCTCGTCGCCGCGCTGGAGCGGCTTGGCAGACGCGACCGACAGCGGGGGGTGACCGCCTTCTCCGCGCTCACCGGACACGACCTGTAGAGCCCGGCTCTTGTAGTCCGTGCCATCATGCATGCATAGATGGACACAGCTGGCTCGTATACGAATACGACCGTACTCCTACGGGAGCGACCACTGCACACATATGGTGGTGACCATATGCACACGATGCGTCGCTTCCTGCCCGGCGACCGTGGCGTGCATAAGGGAGGCCGCGGGACGCGGTGCGCGCCGGTGCATGCACGCGCGTAGACGTACTGTTGCTGTGTGCAACGTGAGGACTGACCGGTCCTGTTACTACGTACTCCTTCCGTTCGTTTTTGTTGACGCCACAGTTCAAAGGGGAATGCGTACGTTTAATTCTTGACGCTGTGGATTCCAAAACGACCCTGTGCCTTCTCTGATCTGGACCGTTAGGAGCAGTCCAGTCTAAGCTGGCTAGCAGTTCATGTTAATTTTCCGCAAGTTATACAGCAGACGAATTAAGCGTACACTGAGAAAAATACTCGTATTCAATTATCTAAAAAAAAAAAAAACGAACAACACTCGTGTTTTGAGGGGGAAGCATTTATGCAAAAACACCCCCCGATAAGTTCAGTATTTGGACAAACTCCGCCCACCTATCACGGCCCGAACAGCTCGATCGACCAGAAAGGAAGGGAAAAAGTTGTTAAAAAGAA
>JADLZK010009576.1:0-101497 GCA_015847255.1 Hyparrhenia diplandra | reverse complement strand
AATACACTCAATATTCTAATTTTTGTTGCATGTTAATACTATCTCACCGACCTTTTTTTTGCTGACAACTAATTGATCGAATAGGATATATAACACGATAATGTTGAAAATGACCACAGGACATATGCGACACTCGGCCTTGCAGCGGTGGTATGGTTTGGATAGAGAGGAGCCCTGGCCAAGGTTGTGGCATAGCAGCACAGTGAGGATATGGAGGTGGCTAGGACTGCGGATGCGTCGAGGCGTGGCCCAAGTGAGGCGAGGGTGACGCGTGACTGGGTAAATCTAGGGCGTCAGGTGGCAAGCATGCTTACCGGCACTTTTTCTTTATAGAGACGGGCATATATATATGTGTCTGTTATGTCTCATTTCATTAACAGAGACTATTGAATCTGAAAACGTGTAACACACGCCCCTCAAAACCTATGATCTAGTTTTTTTTTTTTAGAAATTCTAATAGTATATCTTAGATTTTTTTTTCCAAAACGAAGTTAGATTTTTTTTCATAACTCTACTTGAGCATCCTGCCTCCGTATTTGTTACAGAGGATTCTGTATCTTTTTAGTTGAGCCCTGAAAGGGTCCTTGACCATGGCATGTGTATGTAAATGGACTTCGGCCCATCATTTGAGCTACTGTGTTTGTGTACTAAAGGCCCATTTGGTCCTTAGAACTCACGTAGCAGCTGCCGCCCATGTAACTGCAACTAACAATAAGGCCAGAAGAGAAAAAAACAAGTGATGAGACTTTTTGTGGACTTTTCCTTTTTTTGGTCTTAGGACCAGGGTGTCATGTACATAACACTCTTTTCTAGCTTAATTGAGCGGCAGAGCTCCTGCCTTTTTCCTTCAGAAGAGAAACGCAAGTAGTGTATGTCTATTGTAGGTTATCAACCAACGAACCCTCCATCTCCACTTCCTGAGCGTGAACGGCGATATTACACTCCATTCACTGCTGTGCCATTGCCACTTTCCCAGACGTGGTGGTCGTCGGCATACCGCACTTGCTGCTGGCACGCTGCCCATTCACTCCGAGTCCTAGCGTTCGGGGACTGGAAACAGATAGCGACCAGGGCAACGGAAGCCCGCAGGCAGTGTATTCCAAGCCTGCTACCTCCTCTACTCTGCTGCAACTGGCGTCGGCAATAGTGTCACATCCTTCATTGTTAGTTTATTAGAATTGTCAAAGGCCCGTGTCTTAGGATACCGTGGGAACCATACGTTCAATAGAGTTGTGAAGGCCGAAATAAAAAAGGTTGGCAGGTTAAAAATATTTGAACTAGGGAGCTTAGGATGCACAAGTCAGCTTTGTTTCTTTCGTTTACTTTCCTGCACATTGAACTGGTATTGTCTGACCCAGTAGGGGAAAATATACTAAACTTGCATTGCTTGTTCAGCTAATCCTAATGTCATCACCAAGTGACAAAATCACGACAGAGACGAATCCTAGAATAATTGTTCCTCATCATCAGTCCTGGAGAAACCAACTGTTGTTAGCCGCCTGGTGTACCAGTGGGCTGTGATCAATCAATAAAACTATTTAATCATCAGATATTTTTTTGAATGTAATAATCATCAGAGATTCAGAGCACCGTTGACATGATATATGCATTCATTCTTACAGTGAGGTACATGTATAATTTTGACTTTTCATCAGGGAACGTCATTCATTGCTCTTAGTCATAGATATCACCAGCGCAGTTTGCTTTTAAAATTTATGAGCAACTTTTTTTTTGAAAGCTAATTGGGGGCTTCCCCACCTACTTGTTTTTAAAAAAGGTCCACGTTTTGTGGGAAAGCGGGGAAGAAACCCATCCAGTGGAAAACCGGACTAAAACCATACAAGCACCACGAAACACAAAAAAAGAAAGGGAAAAGATACAATGCCTAAACACATGAACTCTCAACGATGCCTCCGGAAGGTGTATGGCGTGACCACGCCACCATCGTCAACCAAGCAATCACCACAAGGCTTGGCAAGGCTTTTCGCCTTGAGTCTTTGTGCTAAGGAGTTGACGGGGTGGCAAAAATGGAGCCGAAAACAGGAGGTTCTTCAACGGCGCCTTCAAGAAGGGAGAATACCGTCGGCCCCGAGCAATCGGGCTGAGCTTTCGCCCAGAACCTGGGCTCGGCGCGGCCACTGGTTTGTCATGCCTGTCACCGCCATACGCCAAGCGGGCAGCGCGGACTCACCCTGCGACGGCGCGGAGCGCGCCGGGCGCCGGCCGCCGCCACGTCCGGGCCGTCGGAATCGCCAGGGACGACGGCGGGAGGCGCGCACCGGCAGCGCCCGGCCACCGCCGCAGCGTCGCGGAGCCGCGTGGAGTTGCCAGCGATGGCGGGAGGCGCGCGACCGACAGCGCCCGGCGTTGCCCGCAGCGTGCGAGCCGCGTGGAAGTAGCCGTGACGACTGGGAGGCGCGCACCCGGCGGTCGCGAGGCCGCCGCCCGCTGGGTTCTTGAGCCGCGCGGACTCGCCAGCGACGGCGGGAGGGCCGCGGCGCCGGCGCCGGCCGCCTCCCTGCGTCAGTCGAACGCCGCGGACTCGCCAGCGGCGATGGGAGCCCGGCGCGCACCGGCAGCGTCGACCGCCGCCCGTCGTCGCGGGCGCCGTCGTCGCCCGACTTACCAGCAGCTCGTCGTCGGTGGTTGGGCATTCCATCGAACGCCTAGCGTGCACTACCAATTTGGCGACAAACACCCGGCATCCGCGCGTCCTCCGAAGCCACCAGCTCTCCCTGTAGACGAGGACTAGCACCGGCCATCAGGTTGTCGGCAGGGCAGCGGAAGGGACTGAAGGACACCTCCAAGGAGGTAGCGGCGTCCGCGGGCGTCACCCGTCAGAGCTTTTCGCCGTCACCTCAACCAAGCCCTTTGCTGCACCTCCGTTGCCCGGCATGTCGAAGCATAACGGGGCAGTCCACGGGCGAGGAGCATGGAGCACCCGGCGGTGGGCGTCGGACAAGCCATTGCGCCCTCCGGTCGCCCGATGGGCCCCGGCCGGCGGACCACCGGCGGGGCTCGGCTGGGGGGATCCCATGCGGGGGGAGCCGTGCGCGGTGCAGCAAAAGGCGTCGGGGCGCGTAGCCTTCCCGGCCCGGCGGAGGCGGCTTGCGTTGCTCCACCACGCCGGTGTAGGATCCCGAGCACCGCGTCGTGGCCGTGACGGGCGCGCCCAGCGCCGACGGCGGGGCACCTCGCGCATCAGATCCGGGGTGGAGGGGACCGGATCCGCCCGCAGCCCGGGGATCTGCAGGCTAGCTTCGCCGGCCGACCTTGCTTGTCGTCGCCGGAGAAGAGGTGGGGGTGCGGAATCGAGGGCGAGCCTCGCCGCCGCCGTCACGGAGGGCCGCGCGGGCTCCCGGCGACCCCTCCAGGCAGCGGTGAGAGTGGGGCGGTGGGGTGGGGTGGGGTGGGGAGGTGCTCGGCGGCGGTGGCGGCGGCTCGGCCCGAGTCGCCCCAAGGGGAGCGGCAGCGGGGCTTGGGGAATATTTGTGAGCAACTTGATGAAATGATTAGGAAATAAAGTTTCATTCTGTATAGTCTTATATGGGTTACTTGTTCCCACGAGTCATAAATACAATGCGGGTTTAGACATGTTACTGCAAAGCTTTTATGTGCATTTTTCTCTTCGTTCCAATACCTTTGTGCACACTCTTCACTTGATATGCACTGCAAGTTTAGACATATTACTGCAAATTAAGCTTTTCATGTGCTTACACAAAATCTGGCATGGTTTGATTACAGAGGGGGCTAGTTTCCCAAGTGCTCCATGCATGGCCAACCAATCTTAGGATTACTCTATTGTTGCCAACAAACTGCCAATTGTGCTTACAGGATACTACCAGAGGGCAGCTTGGCCTTTGATCACTTGGAATGAATTGGAAAATGCAATAGCTTATCTTAGAGAGGGTTTTGCCCCTGCTTTATATACAGAGGGGCATATTCTACTGCCAGTCTGCCACTAAAGTGAATGCTGAGGATATTCATATTACAAGCCATCAAAGCCAAGAAAAGCAAGAAAAGCAAATTGCAGAAAAGAAAGATACAAGTGCTGCCGAGCACTTCATACTGTGCAGGCAGAGATAGCCTTCATATTGGAATTGGCCTCGAATGACCAAGTTGGGGGAAAATAAATGTACTAAACAAACTTGCTTGCGTGGTCAACTACTCCTAACGTCTACCTACTAAGTGACTTGTCACGACAGTGACAACGCACAGTATAATTGAACTTCATCATCAGGCCATGGAATAAGCAACCTTGCACTGGCAGCATACTCAAACATTTTCGTGCTCACTTCGTGCAGACTAGTTACAATAGGAAAAGCTTCCAAAGGTATGTGCTCTTCCAATGAAATGTTCTCATCTATGGAGAACCTTCAAGGCCTCCACTTGGTCAAATTGGTGTTCTGATTTTGTCGTTTCTGTTCTCATACTATTGCCTCGTGATGCAGAGATAGCTGAAGCTTGATGCTCGACACTACACCTGTTTCTGTAGGACAAACTTGATGAAGAGATTGAGGAGATCCGATCGCGAGCAGACCAATTTAATTATGGACAAACAGATGTCCATAAGCAGTACTCCGATGATTGTCTTCTTGATTGTCCTGTGTTGACCTACGACGTTTCCCAGTTCTGATCAGTCTGAAAATTCTCATTTACGGGTAATTCTTCTGGTTGATTACATGCTAAGCTGTTCTAGTTATGTACTGAACCTGCTAAACTGGTCAAGTTGCCTCAACTTTTTTCAGGAGTAGCCATGGGACCTGTTGGTTTTCCTTTATCAGGGTCATCGAGTTATTGTCCTCTGCTTTTTATTTTATAATGTGGTGCTCTGTGTACTGAGACATGGCAAAAGATTGATGCTCTGTGTACCTATTTCTGTTGGACGAGTGATTCTCACATTTCCGGTTCAGATTACTACTGGTTCCTATTCTGACAATCTGCATATCCATTTCTGTTCGACGAGTCAAACTTACATTTCTGGTTCAGATTACTACTGCTGGTTCCTATTGTCGCACCCTGCATACCGACTTCTGTTGGTGTCACACTCACTCACATCCAACAATTTCGGTTGGGAGCAAAACAGGAAATGTGATTAGCACATACTCAAACGTAACCAGGTACTTATTATTACTGCACCATCATGGCTTAACCGCTTAAATACAGTGATAACTCTTCTTTTAACAAGCAGGTGGCTTGCCCTTTAAGTCTCTCTCTTTCCTGCAGCTGTGTCATCTGTGGTTCTCTGTGGGTGACTAGCCGATAGCTTCTTCCATCCACTTAATCAATTGGTTTTCCGAAAGACTTTCTGTTTATCTGCAATTCTGCTGAGCATAGGTGTAGTGTGCTGGACGGGTTGACAACCCATTCGAGCTGTTTATGCCAAGAGGATTACTCTGTGCACTCGATTTGGAAGATAGCTTCCTAAGGTAAGACATCCAGTAAGTTTTCTGAATCTGACAATTATCATGCTGTACTTTTTTTTTGAAAGGACGGCAAAAAGCTTTACCCGCGATTTCTATTAGACGAATAAAGTAAAAAGGTAAGTGCTAGCCCCGTTTTTTGGAAACCGGGCGGAAAAACCATACAATTGTGGAGGATACCCTACTCCACCTGCACACCTAGGTACCAAGTCAACTCAACTCGCGTCACAACTAGTGCCCACTCAACTCCTTGCTTGGTCGGATTGGGACATCGACACAAGCCTCAACCCTTCAGTCGGGTTGGGTCATCGACGCGAACAACCACTTGACACCAACAACTCACATGACACAACTAAGCAAACCAGGCGGATGGAATAATAAGTAAAACCTGAAAGCTCCACTCAGTTGGATTAGGGCATAAACCGAGTAACCATCAATACCGCTCGGTCGGATTGGGACATCGACACGCAGCAGCCACCACCGCCAACTCCACTAGTTCCACACACCAGAGGAAAAATGGCGACACACTCATCGCTACCACATCCCAGCGAAGCCCCACCGGAGAGGGATCGACGCGCCCGATACGCAAGCAACCAAAGCTGCATCACCCCCGCCAACCGGGCACCATGCGAAAGTCCGGCCTCCCTCGGCGCCAGCGCCGCGAGGTCATAACCGCCCGCCAATGTCTAGAGGGCGGCGGCACAGACAAGGACCATCCCCAACGTCCACGGGTCCCCAGCCACCACTACCCGCGCGACCCCCTCACCTGCAAGCCACCCTCCACAACCACCGCCGCACCACAAGGTCCCTCTGCATCTCCCGTGTTGAGCCAACACGGACCGCGCTTTACCCAGAGCCGCTGCGCGCGGGCTCAAATGCGAGAAGAGTCTCCAAATGCGGCGCCTCAAGGAGGGCACGACACCAATGGCGCCGTCGTCGCACGTCCCAAAAGGACAAGTTTTTCACCCAAAGTACTCATGCTGTAGGAACATGATGACTCCCGATGGTGCCCCAACCAGGGAAAGCGGCGCCCAACAGGTGCCGCCACCATCGCCACTGACAACAGCGTCAATGAAAGTTTTTGGCTGACTCAACACCATGCCTGCCACACGCTCTCAACCAAGCCAGCAGCCTACCCCCAACCTCAACCGCAAACAGCACGTACTAACTGGAAGAGCCTGGCACAGCCAGAGACACCACCGCCCGTCCATCTAAAGACTCTTCCAAGAATCTTCTAGGATTGTAATCTAAAAAATAGTCTTCTAAGATTTACTCTCAAAAATCATCATTTGATAAGCATTTGAGTAAAACTCACTTGTTCTCTACCTTCAGATATCGAGAAATAAAAAAATAGACGATCTTTATGTTTGTATATCCATTTTAAAAGGCTGTTATTTTCTGCAGGTGGTACTGCTTCTAGGATTCACCTAATGGCGACCATATTATTTCCTTTTGTGGGATCATGCATCCAAAAGCTCCAAGACGTTATTGCAAATGAAGCAATACAAATACTAGGTGTTAAACAAGAGCTTATTGACCTGCAGCAAACAATGACACAAATACAGGTGTTTTCTCCAAGATGCTGATCGTAGAAGAATTGAAGACTTATCAGTTAGCAATTGGTTTGCTGACCTTAAAAAGATGCAATGTATGATGCTGATAATATCATCGACTTAGCAACGTTTAAGGCATGCAAGCTACTAAGAGAACTCCATTCATCATCATCCATAAAATTATCTGCATGCAATGGTTTTCCACTTATCACTTGCTTCTCCAATATTTGGACACGTCGTGAGATTGCTATACAGATTAGAAGCCTCAACAAAAGAATAGAGAAGATTGCAGAGTTAGGTAAAAATTTCAAGTTTGAAATAGAACCTGTTGCCAGTATTTCAGATCATAGAAAAACATCTTACCTTGTCGAACCAAATGTTGTGGGAAAGGAGATTGTTCATGCTACCAGGACATTAATAGATTTGGTAGTGGACAATAAGAACAGGAAAACTTACAAGATAGGTATAGTTGGAACAGGCGGAGTTGGAAACTACACTAGCTTAGAAAATTTACATTGAAGAAAGACTTAAAGGTTACTTTGAGAAGCATGCATGGATTTGTGTTTCCCAACAGTACTCTCAAGTTGCTTTGTTGAAAGAAATACTTCGAAATATCGAAGTGCACGAAAAAAGCAAGGTGAAAGTGTAGGAGAGCTGGAAGGCAAACTTGCAGAAGCCATTAAAGGAAAGAGCTTTTTCCTTGTGCTGGATGACTTGTGGGAGTCTGACGTATGGACCAATATTCTAAGAAAACCACTAGATGCTACATCTCAATTAACAGTTTTAGTAACAACCAGGCATGATACAGTCACAAAGGCAATAGGAGTTGGACATATGCACTGAGTTCAATTGTTGTCAAAGGAAGTAGGATGGGAGCTACTCTGGAGGAGTATGAACATCTCAGATGAAAAAGACATGCACAACTTGCACGACACTGGAATTGAGATTGTTCAAATATGTGGTGGCCTTCCTCTTGCAATTAGGGTCGTAGCTAGTGTCCTATCAACAAAGGAGACAACAGTGAATGAATGGAAGAAGATTCTTTACAACGATGCTTGGTCAATGAGTAAGTTTCCTGCTGAACTGAGAGGTGCTTTGTACTTGAGTTATGACCAGCTGCCACATAACTTGAAGCAATGTTTCCTTTACTGTGCTCTGTATCCTGAAGATTGGTCAATGCATCGTGATGATCTTGTCAATTTATGGGTTGCTGAAGGCTTTATAGAGAAACAAAAGAACCAATTAATGGAAGATACAGCAGAAGAGTACTACTATGAGTTGATCTCAAGGAACCTTCTATTGCCCAATCCTATTTATGCTAACCAATGCAGGTGCAAAATGCATGATCTATTAAGACATCTTGCTCATCATTTATCAAAGGACGATTGTTTCCTCGGAGACCCACAAATGTTGGAAGGTACATTTGTATCGAGACTACGACGTGTGTCAATTGTATCAAACAAGGAAATGGTTGTTTTACCAAGTGTGGATAATCAACAACTGAAAGTGAGAACTATAATAAGCTTTTGTGACAAGTCTCTTAGAATTGAACCTTCAATGTTCAAAATATTTTTGTATGTTCGTGTTTTGGATCTCAGTAGGTCCAGTATATTGGAAGTACCAAACTATATTGGAAGTTTGATTCATCTGCGTCTATTGGATCTTCAGGGTACCAGTATAAGTTGCCTTCCTGAGTCCATTGGTTCATTAAAAACCTTCAGGTATTGAATTTGCAGCAGTGTGCCAGTTTGCACAAAATTCCTTCAGCAGTCACTCGATTATGCAGCTTAAGGAGTCTTGATCTTGATGACACACCAATTAACCAAGTTCCAAAAGGAATAGGTAGATTAAAGTTCCTCAATAATTTAGGAGGATTTCCTATTGGTGGTGACAATGCTAATAAAGCTGGAATGCAAGATGGATGGAACTTGGAGGAGTTAGGCACTCTTATGCAATTGAGGAGTCTAGAATTGATTAATCTGGAAAGAGCCGGTCCTTGTAGTACCGATTCACTGTTTATAAACAAAACATATCTCAAACATTTATATCTATGGTGCACTGAAAGTACAGATGAACCATACTCTAAAGATGCTATAATCAATATTGAGAAAACTGTTGATCTACTGATACCTGCACACAACCTGGAGGATCTTGTTTTTATGAATTTCTTTGGACAGAGGTTTCCCACCTGGCTATATACTGCTACCCATTTGCTTTCACTGATATACTTGAAGCTCACAGACTGCAAATCATGTGTACATCTTCCACCAATCGGTCAGCTCCCCAACTTGAAATATCTGAGAATCGATGGAGCCACTGCAGTCACCAGGATCGGACCCGAATTTGTTGGCTCTGGGGTGGGTAATCTCAGATCTATAGAGACAATAGCTTTCCCTAAGCTTG
Organism: Hyparrhenia diplandra; assembly: GCA_015847255.1. Classification (NCBI taxonomy): domain Eukaryota; kingdom Viridiplantae; phylum Streptophyta; class Magnoliopsida; order Poales; family Poaceae; genus Hyparrhenia; species Hyparrhenia diplandra. The sequence continues at coordinate 92,118 of JADLZK010009576.1, read as the reverse complement.
AAACATTGCTCATCTACGATATGCCCAACTGGGAGGAGTGGTCCTTTTTTGCTGACGAAAAACAAGAAGCAACAACAGCAGGCACGAAAGGAGCGGAGGATGAGACTGTTGCAAATCAAAAGGAGGACGCCCCACCTCCAAGTATGCAGCTACTGCCACGACTGAAGCAGTTGGAACTTATCCGCTGCCCCAAGCTGAGAGCTCTCCCACCACAGCTTGGACAGGAGGCCACCAGCTTGAAGGAGCTCCAATTAAGAGATGTGCACAGCCTTAAGGTGGTGGAGAACCTCGGTTTCCTCTCAGAGGTCCTTTTAATTGTAGATTGTGAAGGCCTAGAGAGGATCTCAAATATTCCCCAGGTGAGACTGCTGCATGTACAGTTGTGTCCCAACTTGAGGTGTGTTGAGAGTATGGACAACTTGCACCAGCTGTTTCTGACAGAGGATATTGGAGGAGATTTCCTTAGAGTGGCTGCCCGGGCTCAAGGAGAAGCACCAACAGCAGCACGGAGAAGACATGCATGGATGTCTACCCTTGGATATGGTGAAGATACAGAATGCTAAATCACATGGATATGAAGATGTAAGCTTAGACCATTGTCTGAATTTTCGAATTTGGTTAGATGTTTATCTTCTATGCTTTTAATTATCCGTGTCTGTTTCCTGTTTTTACAGGTCATCAGGCGTTGAGGACCGGATGGACTACATTCTGGAAAGTTGTCTCATTAATAGCCATCAGCTCTCTCAAATATCTGGATCTTATGCTGGATAGAACGAACGCGTGTGTCGTGTATCGCATCAAGCCGATGCAAGGAGTTGCAGAATCTTATGCTGTGCTCATCGAGGAAGAAGATGCCTTCCTGATCTAGTGGCGAGTACTGGTGTGTTTTAATCAGTGTTTTCTGTGCTTGCATGCCTGAATAAGGTCATGATATATACGCGTGTTTTTTAGTTTGGTTTTTTTTATGTTGTGAGAAACATTACATTTGTCGTTTGGACTTTGGACTCCCAGCGTGTACTCTTGCTGTTACGTGAAGTGTGCTCGTGAATTCTGAGTGGGAGCGTTTGTGCAGGACAGCTGCTGTTACTTTCCACTCTCTTATAAAAAAAAACAGTTGTTGCCAAGCAGAGTTTTTGTCTTTCAGTCTTTCAGCGTTGGCTGCCCTGTGACTGCTATGTAACATCGGAGGCCCTTGTCTTCATATCCTCCACTGCTGTCTTCATGGCCTGTCACTTAAGCACGTTCCTCCAGCGTATCAATCAGCGCTAACTACAGCGCTGCGCTTCATCAAATGGGTATATTTTTCTATCTTTTTCCATGCATCCCAATAACGTCACAGTAGTAGGCACTTGCCTTGCTCTGCTTTTGCTCCTATCGGGGGCCCTCCTATCCTGCCCAGCTCCTGGCGGTGATCTTCCTTGGAGTGCGCCAAGGCAGGCGTCCAGGTCGGTGTCGCGTGTTTTACCTGCAGGTCGTGAGACTCGTGAACTCTGGTGTTCAGTGCATGGACTGCTCTGTTTTCCACTAGCAACTCTGCAGACGGTAGGGATCGAGCGCTAGCTCGATTGGCTCGTTCCCAGGTGTGGAAACGACCGGTCGTGGGTTCGAGCCTTCTCGCCCCACGATTTTCCCACCGGGTGGGAGCAGTTTGTTTCTAGTTTATTTCAAGTTGCCTATCTTGACTTGGGACGAGGCGGTTAAGAGAACTTAAGGAGTGGAATATCTCTAAGGATTTAGCTTTGGGCAGGGGGGCTTGGAGGCTAGCTATCAGCGTGCTTGAACCATGACTTTGTTTCCTTTTCTATCTACCCTATCTTTATCCTTTTGTCTTGTGCCTTTTTACGTTCTTTTGTACTGTTTTCATATGGGTTTCATCTTTAGCCTACCCCAACTAGCTTGGGACTAAAGGCTATGTTGTTGTTGTTGTCGTCGTCTTGCGCAGATGTGCCCCAATGTGACGTGCCCGCCACACAGCTCGGAGTCTGATGATTTTCGAGTGCCTGTCAGCTGCGTTCTAGTTCTGGGTGTAGTTGTAGGTTTGTTCGTATATAAGGTGCCGTGTGTGAGGTGTGCGTGTGTGCGTGGTGTGTCTGTATCGGAACAGATACTACAGCTATACTTAGATGAGAGGTCGAAAAAAAAAAGCTCTGCAGACCGTAGAGAAGCTGCAAAGCCCTTGAGCCGGGTGTGTATAGTTGCAGTTCCTGATTGATAGTGTAACACTCTGCTATTCAGACATTCAGTGCATGCAGTAGGTTGATGCAGTAGCCTGACATTATTAATTAGCAGTAGCAGTAGCGCCACAGCCTCGTTCTAGGTTGATGCAGTAGCAGTAAGCCTGGCATTTTGCATATCTTATTAATTTTGCATATCTTATTAATTTGCAGTAGAACCATCAGCTTTCAAAGTTACTATCAACTCAGATGATCCTACATGGAGTAATTGTTGTTGCCCAGACCCAAAGAAGAAGTATTAACTTGTGTGCAACTACTGTGACAAGACGATGAATGCAGGAATTACAAGAGTGAAGTACCATCTTGCTGGTGTAATGTGTTAGTAAGACTTTAAACTATCTATGTTTTTATATTTATTATGTATAAAATTATATAATGTTTGGCATATTTTTTGTTAGGCCGCTAAATGGCTTAGCCCGCTAACTTAGCGCGCTATAGCCTTTCTTAGCCTTTTGGAGAGGCCGCTGCTAAATGGCTTAGCCTGCTATTTAAAACAGGGTATTCAGTGCATGCTGCTCTGTTTTTCCACTAGTAACTCTGTTGATGATAGACAAACGGCTTACACGGAAGTTTTCCACTAGTAATTCCTCTTCTTCTTTTTTGAGTGTTTATATCCCTGTTCTATTGGGTTTGTCTTTGGAATGGGCCCCCTGACTCGAGCACGCTCACCATGGAGCGCGTGTGAATAGAGTCCTTTTTTGACTGGAGAATAGGATCCTTAATGCCTCCTCTGCTTCCAGCTTGGGCTTGAAAGAGCAGGAATGTGTTCACCACATTTTTGATTGTGTCATTACTAGTTCACCAACCAGTGCTCTCTCACGTGTTAGAATTTTATAGACAACTAATTAATAAGAACACTTATATCAAATATCTTTTTCTCTTCTTTAGTGTTCTAAAACAATAGCTATATCTTAGACTCCTTCCGCTCTCTCTTTCACCCTCGCGTCGTCTCCCTCGGGCGGCTCGAGGGGCTCCCCCACAGCGTTGCCACAAGGCCCCCCTCCCACCTCGCCGGCCGGGCGCCGCTGCCCCCCAAGTCGTCGTCGGCGGCGGCCCCGCTCTCCTTCCGTCCCTCTCCTCTTTCCTCCCCCTCTCAGGCTCCACCTCCACGCCCCTCTCTCCTTCGACGGCGGTGGCGCCGGGCGGCATGAGGGTCGATCCGGCTCCTCCGCGGCCGGATCCGGCCTCCCATGGCGGATCGGGCTTCCCAGCGGTGTTCCCAGTCGCGGCGGATCGGCCCGGCGACCCTAGGGTTGGTGCGATGTTTCGCCTAGCGGTCTTTGCGAGGTGGCGGCCTGCTAGCGGCGGTATGGCTCGGCGCCTCGATGGGCTTGGCGGCGCGGGCGGCGGCACCGTTCTCTCCACCGTTTGGTGGAGGGGCGGATCGGCGGCGTACCTCGCCCGTTTAAGGAATCTGGCGGCGGGCTGATCTGGGTATTTTAGGACTGGATCCGCCCGCTGCTGCCCTGATGCGCCCTTCTCGGTGCGGTGGTGCTCCGGCGATGATGCGGTTCGGCGGGCGTTGCCTTGGGTCGGGGATATTTCCCGGGGCGGCGGGGGTCGATGTGGACCCCGGGCACGGATGGGGATGCCGGTGTTGGCACCGGCTATTCAACACGCCGTCCAACCCGCCCTTCCCCGAGGTGGGTGGTGCGGATCAACTTCAACAGGCTCTCGGCTCGAGAATCGTCATCCCCAAAGGACACCGTCGCCCTGTTTTTTTTCTACTACCTCGCTCAATCTGGTGAAGACCCTGCGATTATCTCCGGCATCTTGTCGTGTGAAGGTTCGGCTTGGATGTGCTTTTGTAGGATCTTGGAATACGGGTGAAAACCCTGCACGGCAATGCCGGGCCGGCGGCGATGACGCCATCAACGTCATTTTCCCCCCCTTGGGGCGTCGTTGTAACTTCCTCCTCATCGTTGATGGTGGCATCTGTGGGCGTCATTTATCTTCTTGAAGGCATCAACACAAGGACACCTTCTAGCCACGCCCTGCACTACGGCAATTGGGACCCAGCTGCGGCGTCAAGGGCAAGCCATGGACGCCCTCTCGTTAATCAAATAGAGGGTCAAAGCATTTAGTTTGCTGTAATTTCCTGGTCGATTTATAGGACTATGGCTTTTCTTTTGTTGTTTTTCTATCTCTTTTGTATTTTTGGCTGTGTACATCCCCGGATGTAGAGGCCAGATTTTTTAATCCATTATCTAAGAAAAACAGGTAGTCTATATTGAATTGTGGTAATCAATTAAATATTTTTTGTTTTTGCATCCATGTGCATAGATCTTTTCTTTATATAGAACCTCTATGTATCTCCATCATATATTTAGTTGTATCTCCATCATACATTTAGTTATTATTGATAATTGATCTACAGAAACATAACCAAGGACTACTCAAGCATTGGTGCCCCTCTCGTCTGCACTGCAGTGACCGAGACCTGGAATTGTTATGTCGTGACTGGTCAATCCCTTTGTTTACTGTTTGTATTCTGTATATACGTCGTCATCGCCGGCAGAACTTGAAATTGCTTATTTTTCTTATTTTGGTGCCTTTGGACTGTCTATAACTAGGATTGGTAAATTACTTAATTCCAACACTCTGCCACTAGGTATGCTCATCCAAAACAACCGGCCGGATTAAAATATGTACTTGTACACCACGCTTTGTAGATGTAGTCTACGCCTGTCTTTAGTGCCGAATTTCATTACACTATTATTCGTTTGATATAACCAAGAGGAAGCGTATTGGTGCTGATTCCTAGGCTGAATGCACTCCAGTTTTCAGCTACTACTCTGCTATTTCATCCATTACCTCTGCTTTGCAAACGTCCATGGCCTCCAGCTGATGATGAAAGAAGACTTGTTATAACCGAACTGCACAACATACGAATCAGAGTCTTGTCATCAGGTATATTTAGTGCTAGTATCTCTTAGATCGAGTGATTCTTCTTGCTTGCTTATAAATTCTTATTGTTCTAGCTGTATCTATTGATTCAACCTGGCTACCAAGACTTCTTGCCACGGTGTGATTTATCGGTTCTTTTCTCGATCTCTCGCTGACAGACTGATATGGGTTCAACAACAGGTATTGGTTCCACAGGATGATTAGTCCTTATTATCAACCACTTTGCAGTACTGGAGGATAAGCCTGTAAGTTCTAACTATGCTTTAGATAATGCATCATTAATTATTTGCTTACTTTTTTTTTAAGGTGTACGATGACTTCTCTAGGCTAGTTTTGAAACCAGTGAAACCTACTAATTCATCCAGTGATATTTGTTAGCTATTCATGGTATTTTTTCAGGCAGTTGAATTTAAACTCGTTCCTTGCACTACTGGAGTTTTTAAAAGTAATGATATGAATATCTAAAAGATGATTACTACATGTTCTTATTTTTGAAAGCATACTACATGTTCTTATTGCCAAACACTTTTAATTTCCACAGGTGATTCTGCTTCTAGGATCCACTTAATTAATGGGGACCTTATTATTTCCTTTTACGGGATTATGCATCCGAAAGCTCCAAGAGATTATTACAAGTGAAGCAGTACAAATATTAGGTGTTAAACAAGAGCTTAGTGACCTGCAGCAAACAATGACACAAATACAGTGTTTTCTCTTAGATGCTGATCGCAGAAGGATTGAAGACCTATCAGTTACCAATTGGCTTGCTGAGCTGAAAGATGCAATGTATGATGCTGATAATATTATTGACTTGGCTAGGTTTAAAGCAACCAAGCTTCTAGGAGAAAACTTTTCATTGCCATCAAGAAAATTAACCACGTGTAATGGTGTTCCCCTTATATCTTGTTTTTCAAATACTTGGACACGTCGTGAGGTTGCTACAAAAATTAAAAGCCTCAACAAAGAATAGAAAATTGCAGAGTTAGGTTCAAAATTCAAGTTTGAAAGAGAACCTGTAACCAACATTTCAGATCAGAGAAAAACATCCCACCTTGTTGAACCAAATATTGTGGGAAAGGAGATTCTTCATGCTACCAGGAGATTAGTAGGGTTGGCAGTGGACAATAGAAAAGAGAAGGCTTACAAGATAGGTATTGTTGGAACAGGAGGAGTTGGAAAGACTACACTAGCTCAAAAAATTTACAATGATGAAAGACTTAAAGGTTACTTTGAGAAACATGCATGGATTTGTGTTTCCCAACAGCACTCTCAAGTTGCTTTGTTGAAAGAACTACTTCGAAATATTGAAGTGCACGAACAGCAAGGTGAAAGCGTAGGAGAACTCAAAGGTAAACTTGCAGAAGGCATCGAAGGAAAGAGCTTTGTGCTTGTGTTGGATGACTTGTGGGAGTCTGATGCGTGGACCAATTTGCTTAGAACTCCACTTGATTCTGCATCTCACGTAATGATTTTAGTAACAACTCGGCATGATATGGTTGCGAAGGCAATTGGAGTTGGACATATGCACTGAGTTGAATTGTTGTCAGTCGAAGTAGGATGGGAGTTACTCTGGAAGAGTATGAACATCTTTGACGAAAACGAAGTGCTCAACTTGCGTGACACTGGAACGGAGATTGTTCAGAAATGTGGTTCCCTTCCTCTTGCAATTAGGGTTATAGCTAGTGTCCTAGCATCAAAGGAGACAACAGAGAATGAATGGCAGAAGATTCTATACAGCGATGCTTGGTCAATGAGTAAGCTTCCTGCTGAAGTGAGAGGTGCTTTGTACTTGAGTTATGACCATCTGCCACATAATTTGAAGCAATGTTTCCTTTATTGTGCTGTGTATCCTAAAGATTGGTCAATGGATCGTGATAATCTTGTAAATTTTTTGGGTTGCTGAAGGCTTTATAGAGAAACAAGAGAACCAATTAATGGAAGATACAGCCGAAGAGTACTACTATGAGTTGATCTCAAGGAACCTTCTATTGCCCAATCCTTTGTATGCTGACCACCACAGGTGCAAAATGCATGATCTATTAAGACAGCTTGCTCATCATTTATCAAAGGACGATTGTTTCCTCGGAGACCCACAAATGCTGGAAGGTACATTTGTATCGAGACTACGACGTGTGTCAATTGTAGCAAACAAGGAAATGGTTGTTTTACCAAGTGTGGATAATCAACAACTCAAAGTGAGAACTATATTAAGCTTTTGTGACAAGTCTCTTAAAATTGAACCTTCAATGTTCAAAATATTTCTGTATGTTCGTGTTTTTGGATCTCAGCAGGTCAAGTATATTGGAAGTACCAAACTATATTGGAAGTTTGATTCATCTGCGCCTATTTGATCTTCAGGGTACCAGTATAAGTTGCCTTCCTGAGTCCATTGGTTCATTAAAAAACCTACAGGTATTGATTTTGCAGCAGTGTGCTAGTTTGCACAACATTCCTTCAGCAGTCACTCGATTATGCAGCTTAAGGAGTCTTTGTCTTGATGGCACACCAATTAACCAAATTCCAAAAAGGAATAGGCAGATTAAAGTCCCTCAATAATTTAGGAGGATTTCCTATTAGTGGTGACAGTGCTAATAGAGCTAGAAAGCAAGATGGATGGAACTTGGAGGAGTTAGGCACTCTTATGCAATTGAGGAGTCTAAAATTGATTAAACTGGAAAGAGCCAGTCCTTGTAGTACCGATTCACTGTTAATAAACAAAAGGTATCTCAAAAAATTATATCTATGGTGCACTAAAAGTACAGATGAACCATACTCTGAAGATGTTATAATCAATATTGAGAAGACTTTTGATTTGCTAATCCCTGCACACAACCTGGAGGAACTCAATTTTGCATATTTCTTTGGTCGGAGGTTTCCCACCTGGCTAGATACTGCTACCCATTTACCTTCACTGACATACTTCAGTCTAATAGACTGCAAATCATGTGTGCATCTTCCACCAATAGGTCAGCTCCCCAACTTGAAATATCTTAAAATCGAAGGAGCCACTGCAGTCACCAAGATTGGACCCGAATTTGTTTCCTTTGCGGGAGGTAATCTTAGATCTACAGAGCCAGTAGCTTTCCCCAAGCATGAAAGATTGCTCATCTACGATATGCCCAATTGGGAGGAGTGGTCCTTTGTTGCTGAAGAAAAACAAGAAGGGACAATAGCATGTACTGAAGGAGCAGAGGATGAGGCTGATGCAAATCAAAAGGGGGATGCCCCACCTCCAAGGATGCAGCTGCTGCCACGATTGAAGAAGTTGGTACTTGACCGCTGTCCCAAGCTGAGAGCTCTCCCTCCACAGCTTGGACAGGAGGCCACTAGCTTGAAGGATCTCCAATTAAGAAACGTGCATAGCCTTAAGGTGGTGGAGAACCTCTGTTTTCTCTCGGAGTACCTTTTAATCGCAGATTGTGAAGGCCTAGAGAGGGTCTCAAATCTCCCCCAAGTCAGACAACTACGTGTACAGCGGTGTCCCAACTTGAGATGTGTTGAGAGGATGGACACCTTGCACCAGCTGTTTCTGACAGAGGATATGGAAGGTGTCTCCTCATCACGGTGGCTTCCTGGACTCCAAGAGAAGCACCGACAGCTGCACGATGGAGAAGACATAGATGTCAACACCTGGACAAAACTGAAGCCTACCAAGATGTAAGCTATGACCATTCACTAGACTCCGGATTTGGTTCGTTGTCTATCTTCTCTACTTTTAATGATCCATGTTTGTTTCCCTTTATTTACAGTGTGAGGCGTCGATGACGCTAGTGACTCTGGATGAGGTGGTGGGAGATTATCGTTTGGTTGGAGAGATTATACAATATACATGATGTGCCTACACGGCTAAACATGTATGTCTAGATCAAGCTGGGCAGGACATTGGTATGCAGGCTAGTCCTGAAAGCTGATGCAGGGAGTCGAAGACCGTTGTGCTCTGCTTCTCGGTCCGAGGAAGGACAAGATCTGTGCAATAACCAGTGTTGTGTACATATGCTACTCGTGTTTGTGTATTTCCATTTTTCATGAACCTTGTCAAGCGAAGAGCTATATATCCGTTGAACTTGTCAAGCTACTCGTGTTTGAAACTATAATATACGCGCATGTTCCTGGGCTGCGTTTCATCAAATGGAACGTATTTTTCTTTGCCTTTTCCCGGGTCCCGAGAATGTCACAGTAGTAATAGGCACTTGCATTCCTCTGCTTTTGCTCCTATCGGGGTTCCTCCTCTCCTGACATGCTCCACTAGCAACTCTGCTGACGCAAGACAAACTGCATAGAAGAATTGCAAGTGCCACTGTCTGTAGTTCTAGTCAGTTGTGGGCGATGCATGATGATGCCAACCAAGCTCAACCCTTCACGTAGGATTCTATTCTGTAGCATTGCAGATGCATGTGTGCCGTGATCCGCTGCTAATCCAGTTCGATTTCTCTGCAAGCACATTCATTCACAGAGCATCGAGGATGCTAATTCATTTCATTTCTGAAGTTGTGCAGAGCCAGATTTTAGGCGTACGTCTGCCACCTGTGTATGTACATAATATGTTCCTCTGTCCCGGGACTGTAGTGAGGCTATTCGACCACATTTGCAGTTTTCAAAGTCACTGCCCGGCCACCACCAACCGGTTGATCAGAGCGCAAGGTACAAAGTGCACCACTGTCCATTGGAGGTCTACAATATTGACATGTTGCTATTTTTTTGCTAAAGGTTGGGCCGTCACCGCACTTGCATCGCAAGCTCGCTAGCTATATCCAAAAATAATGCAATACATGTTTTTCAAGAAAACTTAAAAATTCCAAGTTTATATAAATATATGCAAAAATACTAATATAGGAGAGGGCCAAACGACTACAAGCACTAAATCATTACGTATTGTTGTTTTTTATTCTTGTGTCATCACTAGCAATTTCATTGTTGCCTAGTCACTATTGATAATTGATCCTCACAAACGTAACCAAGGACTAATCCACCATTGGTGCCCCTCTCGTGTGCACTGCAGTGACCGAGACCTCGCATTGTTACGTCGTGACTGGTCAATCCCTTTGTTTACTGTTTGTATTCTGTATATACGTCGTCGTAGCCGGCAGAACTTGAGATTGCTTATTAACTTATTTTGAAGGCCTTTGGACTGACTATCGGTGGTATCGTTAGACGGCTTTTACTAGGATGGGTAAATTAATTAATTCCAACAGTCTGCCACTAGGTAGTATGCTCATCCAAAACAACCGGCCGGATTAAAATATGTACTTGTACACCACGCTTTGTAGATGTAGTCTACGCCTGTCTTTAATGCCAGATTTCATTACATTATTATTCGTTTGATATAACGAAGAGGAAGCGTATTGGTGCTGATTCCTAGGCTGGATGCACTCCAGTTTTCAGATACTACTCTGCTATTTCATCCATTAGAGCACTCACAATGCTAGAAACTATCATGGTTTCTATAGTTTTGGACATTTGTGTCAAGAAACTATCTTCCACAATGCAATTTTATATCATGATGTTACATGACCCACTTGTCACTCTCACATATTGTTTTGGTTTTTGTGAAGACTTGGTTTCTTAGTTAGACTTGGTTTCTTGTGTTTTTCCTCTCTCTCTTCAATAAATATAGCGCCACATCAACAAAAAGCAATAAATAGAGGGGTTATAAATGAGGATAGAAACTATGATAGAGTCTGCATTGTGAGTGCTCTTAGCTCTGCTTTGCAAACGTCCATGGCCTCCAGCTGATGATGAAAAGAAGACTTGTTATAACAGAACTGCACAACATATGAATCAGAGTCTTGTCATCAGGTTTTATTTAGTGCTAGTATCTCTCAAATCGTAGTGATTGTTCTTACCTTCTTATAAATTCGTATTGTTCTAGCTGTAACTATTGATTCAACCTAGCTACTAAGACTTCTCGCCACTGTGTGATTTATCCGTTCTTTTCTCGATCTCTCGCCGGTGATAGTAGATATGGGTTCAACAAAAGGAATTCGTTCCACAGGATGATTAGTGCTTATTATCAACCACTTTTCAGTACTGGAGGACAAGCCTGTAAATTTTAACATCTGCTTCAGATAATGCATCGTTAATTGCATACTTATTTTCAAGATGTACGCTGACTTCTAGGCTTGTTTCGGATATAACGAAACCTACTAATTCATAGCTCGCAGAAGCTGCCGCGTGATGTGTTGGGTTTTCTTTTGTTCTAGTTGTCGAGTAGATCTTTGTTAGTGACTAGCAATTTTCAGAGTTATGATGTCAACAGACTGCTTTGGCAAGATGATTACAACATGATCTTATTGTCAAACTCTTTTGCACAGGTGATTTTGCTTCTAGGATCCACTTAATGGGGACCTTATTATTTCCTTTTGCGGCATCCTGCATCCAAAAACTCCAAGAGGTTATTACAAGTGAAGCAGTACAAATACTAGGTGTTAAACAAGAGCTTAGTGACCTGCAGCAAACAATGACACAAATACAGTGTTTTCTCAAAGATGCTGATCGCAGAAAGATTGAAGAATTATCAGTTGTATTTTCCTGACATTGCATTGGATTTGGATATCTGTTGTATTTTCTGACATTGCAGCATATTTCATTGACGCAACCATCTTTTATTATGTTCGATGAAGGGTAAAAAATGGGCACTCAAAGATATCGAAGAGACAGACAACATCCATAACAAACAAAAATACAACTGATAAAAAATTTGATTACATATATTTCCATAACAAAGACCTTACATAAAACTAAATACTCTCTCTATCCCAAAATGTTTGTCACTTGCGCTTCCCGAGAAACGACTTTAAAAAATTATAGATTAAAAAATATTAATATTTATCATACATAATTAATATCATTGGAAAGATCTTTGAACCTAGTTTTTAACAAATTTATTTGAAGATATAAATGTTGCACGTATTTTGTACAAATCGAGTCAAAGTTGTGGCACGAAAACCAAAAAGCGACAGACATTTTGGGACGGAGGGAGTATCACGGTAACAAAGGCCAATTCACGAGATAGGTCAATGCTACAATCAAAGTGTACAAACACATTAAAATTTAACCACCTCGGTAAGTCTCTTCTAGCATCTCTGATGCGGCGAGACTTGTAGAAGAACTGCGAGGAGGTTGGAGGATGAGATTCATCCGAAGCTTTGTCTTCAGCCCAAACTTGACCATTGGACGAAGGATGAAGTCACAGTAAATTGGTCCAATGGGGATTGTTTTTCCGTGGATCCATTTGGTTGGCCTTTCGGATACTATATGCCCTTGTGCCTGCTTTCATCCCAAAACACAAAGACTACGGACTCATATTCTTAATATGAGTCCAGTAAGATCCTAACAGATCCTAGCACTATGAATCATTGCACCCACACAAGATGCAAGTTTCGATGTTTATCTATCTTCAGTAAGACTCTTCTAGCACCTTTTATGTAGACCATTTTTCTTGGAGTAGGTATCTGTTTGTGGAGGGCTTTCTCCCAAAGAAAGGCCATATATATGTGGAACAGGAAAGTTTTGCTAGCAACGAAGAACAAGGAGAATAAGCCAAAAAAGATTTCCTAGATCCAAAACCCATGACACTAAAATTCAAAACTAGGCCCTCTGTATTTTGAGGAGAGAGTAGGAACTATAGGACAAACCAAAAATGCAAGAACAGAGAGGAGAAATGCAAAACACAGGCGTCCCCATTGTCGTTTAAATAGGCGAGATGCCGTGGTTGAGGTGACTACCGTTGTGCGGAGGACATGGAAACAGTGTGCCAGCATTGGTACAGTGGTCAGCCAGTTAGAGTTGAGAACTGTGCGGCCGTTGAATATTGTGAAATCACTGCCGGGTCTCAGGTTTCCCCCGGCAGTGATATCGAATACCACTACGAAAGCTTTGCACCAGCGGTGATCTACGATCAACGCCGGTTGTAAAACTACACCCGGCGGTGTTTTAAGCGACATTGATTTAACTCGTCGGCGCTGCGGTTGGTGCCACGGGCTTTCTCATCGGTTCGGAGACACTATCGGTTTCCTAACCGGCGTGAATACTCATCGGCAGCGTGGTTCTCCACGCGGCGCCATGTATGCTCTCCGCGGGCCTTTGTGAACCGCGAAGTGAGCGTGGCGGCTACAGTATTGTGCGTACTTGTGCTACTCCCATGGTCAAAAAAGAAAAAAAACATGATAGCTATCCGTTGGGCGGTAAAAGTTTGATTCTTTAAATAGCTCGGCAATGTTGTGGACGTGCTACAAGTTGAGTGTCATTTGTTCAAACTCCAGCCAGAGGTAGCAGAAGTTTCTCGTCTCTAGTCTCCTGTCTCCCTCCCTCCCTCCCTCCCCTTTCGGCATCGTCTTCTAAAGGTACGTGTGGTTGATCTTGTAGCAATGGTAAATAATGTAAAGCATTCCTTGTTTCAAAATAACAATGGTGTATTTTGATAAGTATCTATCTATGCTATCAAATAAATATCATTAGATTTCGTGAGCAACATCTATAGCAATGGTAATCCTAATTAAATTCGAGCACCGTTCTTGAAAAAATGGTCAAACCTGGCTTAGTGGGCGGAGCGAACCCGGGGCTCGGGACTGGGTGCCTTGGGAAACGCAGTGGCAGCCGAGGAAGCGGCCATTGGAAACATGCGCAAATGCGTAGCCGGTCGCCCATGGTTGCCGCCTAATCATGGGGATTGGAGATCAAAATGCGTGCAAACTCGCAGCCGCCAGTCGGCCTTCGTGTGCCGGGGAGACGGGCCGACGGCCATTGGATGAGTCGGTCGCTATTTGACTGTTTTCATGGCGCCGTCTTGGGAAATGACAATCGATTGCATGCATTCCATGGCTTGTTACTATATAATTGTATACGGCACCCTCTGATTTTGTATCATCTTCGTCGCTAATTAACCTCTCTCTTTCCATAACCTCGATCACCAGGCATCTTCATCGACGTACGTACGATGGCCGACAACTACACCATTGAAGAACTTCAGTTCACCGTCGCGCGCCTCCATGATGCCCTCCGCAAGCTCACTCACCTGGCCGAAGCTGCCGGCCTGCCAACGGTGGCTTGGCCGTTGGTGGAGAAGGCCAACTTCTACGCCTTCAAGGTCGACGCCATCCCGACATCCTCACTACGGGGATACCGGCAAGGCTGGAGGTGCTGAGCGCGGCGCTCAAAGGCGGCCGGCGGCGGAACGCGACCTAGGCGGCGGCCGAAGGCAGCGGTGGCAGCCGCTTTCTTTTTATTTTTATCATTTTGTAAAATATTATCTTCTTTTTCTATCGTTTGTTTTGATCGTTCCTTGGTCTTCAAATCGCTATCGGTTCTTTTTAAGCCCGCGGTGATCTGTCCATCAAGACCACTGCCGGGAGCGATTCAACCCGGTGGTGATCTAAGTCTTCAACTTTGCCGAATCGGTCGAGTCCGTGGATTTTCTGATTTTCCACGCGCTGAGCGGTCATCACTGCGCGGACGAGGTTCAGCACTTTGCCGGTGGACTAAATTCCGGCTGTGATGTCGACGGTAGTGATGAGCGAACCTGTAGTAGTGTTTAACAAATCTATTTAGAAATATAAACATTGCTCGTATTTTATACAAATCGAAGTCAAAGTTGTGACACGAAAACCCAAAACGTCATTTATTTTGGGGCCGGGGAGTAGTAGCCACATGCTCCTGCCAAGTTCAAAGCTAGCTTGTAGCCGGCTATTTCATTGTTGAAAGTCTATTCACCGCTGCTTTTTTTTTTCCTTGGACCAAGTTATTTATTGTTTAAGGTTGCTTCCTCAACTTGAAATTCAACAGAGTAGGTAGCTAGTTTGGTGCCATGCAGCTACACGGTGATGGGTGGCCCTTATAATCTACAGTATGCAACTTGCGTACTCCCTCTGCCCCATTGAGTTTGTCACCCCGGATTCCGTGCCATCTTATTTGATGATTAAGTCTTATTCAATTTTTTGCATAAATATAATTTATTTTGTTATTACTTATTTTATCAATAAAGACACTTAAATATCGATTAATTTATTTTATTATTTACATAAATATTTTGAATAAGAATGATGGTCAAACATTAAGTTTAAAAAAGTCAAAAACATCAAACTTCATGGGACGGAGGGAGTAGATGATAAGTACACCCTCTGATTATGGTAGGAGTGTAATTAGGGGAAGCTCCATGGCCTCCACAGCCTGTTCGGTTGAACGTATCAGTCCGGCTTATCTGCCATGCTGCAGTGAGTAGATTTACGAGCGACGGTCCAAACTTATTCCGTCCTCTTTATAGTGGATACATACTGTGTGCAGGCAGAGATAGCCTTCATATTGGAATTGGCTTTGTCTCAGACCAAAGTTGGGGAAAATCAATGTGTACTAAACAAACTTGCTTCTGTGGTCATCCACTCCTAACGTCTAGTATACTCAGACATGTCACGACAGTGACAACGTGTAGTATAATTGAACTTCATCATCATGCCATGGAATAAGCAACCTCGCCTTGGCAGCATACTCAGACATTTTCGTGCTCACTTCGTGCATACTAGTTACAACTTACAAAGGAAAAGCTATCTTCGTTTGGCCTACAGTTTGCGAAATCTTAGTCTAATCGGTAGATGCCAACAATAAACAGCCAAGAGGTTCAGCTGCTCGTTAGTATTGGCAGTACTCAAATACTATAGGTTCAGCGGTCTTTGAAGACACTGCCTATTAGTCTGCATCTTCTGCACAGCATATTTCCCACTCACAAGACACCTTATTCTCCTCCACTGCTGCATCCTATCACCGCACTCTTCCCAAGGTATTTTCTCATCTATCGAAAAAATTCGCTGCTTGTAATTAGTCCACGAGGTGATCTGATTTTGTCGTTTTGGTTCTCATACTATTGCCCGATGATGCAGAGATAGTAGAAGCTTGATGCTTGACAGTACTATAGATTGAAGAGATCCTAATTGGTCTAGAACAAACTGATTTCCGTAAGCAGCAGTCCGATCAGAGTCTTCCCGATTGTCCAATGTTGAGCTACGACGCTTTCCAGTTCTAATTGGTCTGGAAATTCTGGGTCAGCGGCAATTCTTCTTGTTGATTACCTGTTAAGCTGTTCTAGTTATGGCCGGCACAGAACCTGCTAAACTGGTCAAGTTGCCTACTCTTTTTGCAGGAGTTGCCGTGGGATCTGTTGGTTTTCGTTTCTCCTGGTGATCGAGTGATTGTCTTATATAATTTATTCTATAAATTGGTGTCTATGTCCCCACTCACTCTTGAAGATCTTATCCGTACTCACCTGTATTGATCTGAACGAACTGCTTGTGCAAGATGATTACTACTGGTTCTTATTGTTCCACTCATTTCCTTCATGGGAGATGGTTCCTAGTCATGCTTCAGATTTGCACGTACTGAGAGGTGGCAATAGATTGATGCTCTGTGTACCCTTTCTGTTGGACGAGTGAATCTCACATTTCTGGTTCAGATTACTACTGGTTCCTATTCTCACAATCTTCATATCCATTTCTGTTCGACGAGTCAACCTACATTTCTGGTTCTGATTACTACTGGTTCCGATTGTCGCACCCTGCATACCCACTTCTGTTGGTTTATTGGTAATCTTCTTGTTAATTAATTGAACTAAGTTGTGGTCATTGGTGTGATCAACAAACCAACCATTTAACATCCTAAGTAGTTCTACTTGTCCCCACTCTTTGCAGGAGTATGTAATCTGTTGTTTTCGTTCTCTTCTGGTGATCCACTAATGGTCTCAACAGGCACCTGTGTTTAAGCTCCTTCCTTCACTCTCTTGAGGACCTTAAAAGTAGTCACAGGTTGTGATCTGAACAAACTGCTCCTGTCCTGCAAAGATGAACGGGACTGAGCGTGTTTTTCAGACTCTTTTGCTTCTTGGTTAAAATTGGAAGGATTACCTCTACTTATGCAAAGTTGTACTGGAGAAAGGCACTGTCCACTGAACCGGGAACTACTCTGTGGCTTTCACCGGTTTTTTTTTGGAGGGGAAGTGGTTTTCACTGTTCAGCCGACGTTTCTCTTTCTTCATCCTTCCAATTCACGGTACGCTATTTACTTGGGTGCGTTCAATGGTTTCAGATTTTTTCGTCTTTCTTCTCTAATTTCATGACTAATTTGCACCATTTCTGTTCGACCTAGCTGGTTGAAGAAATCCAGTTCGGACTGGAGCTTGGCATTGATACCTTGTACAGCAATCCGATCAGTGTGCCTTTGCCAACTTTCTGTACTCCTGGTACCTCTAATACAGTGTTAACTGGTAATACATCTTGTTTCTTCTACCAAGCATTCGATAACATCCAGCCATTCTTGTATTATTTGCACCGAGTCCCTAGCTTATTTGATGTTTCGTGACAACAGGCTTCAGAGGCAGAGCTAGCACAAGTGCATGGGAAGAAGTTTACTGAATCTGTAGACTGGTCTACTCTAAGATTCCTTCTTATGCTGCCGTGCTGAAGCAATGCTACTGAAAGGAGGAACTGAGAAGATTCTTCAGTAGGAACTTCTCTCTGACCTATTAACCGGATCCTCTGTTTCTACATCCTTTCTGTTCGGTATGTGCAAGACATCTTCATGTGGTTCATAAAGGTTTCAGATGTTTTGTGTCCCCTTGATTTACATGTCTTGACAGTGCAACTGTTCCTTCACATTTCTGTAGGACAGCTAAGTGACGAGATACTGTTTGGGGTAAACAAATCTGTTGTCGTACATACTGACATCCATCTGTATCAACCGTCGATTGCATCCTTGAACTCTTCTCTTCTCAGCTTCTGGTATATCAGTTGTTCCTTGGCCTCCAGTACTTGATCTAAGAAAGAGTTCTTTTTTTAAGCTTTTCCTTCTCGAAATGCATGCCTGATCTTGCAGAGATAACGGAAGTTTCATGCTTGAGAGCAGCATTTCTGATTGATGTCATTCCGTTGGAGGAAATAGGGAAACAATAAAAATCTTTCACACATATTGATCTCAGTTTAGAATAGTGATCAGTCCCATACACTTTTTTTTTTCGAAATCACGCATGTGCGTGTATTGCTTTAAGGGAAAAAGGAGATCGTTACACGGCTTCGCTCATTATTAGGCGAGATGCCTTAGAGCGGGGTGACGTAAGCACACAACAAAGATCACCGGCTCTAACGGTGGAGCTTTGGAAATTGTACTAACTGAGGAAACTACTGAGTGACCGAGCGACTATAACGACGCGATTGCCCGTCAAGGCTCCTCGTGCCACGCGTCTTGGGCCGCGTCGGGGAAGCAGGCTGCGCACAACCTCTTACGTGTAGAGGGCGTGACAACACCGTTGAGTCCTTCCTGGAACCTGGTGGCGATCTTGGGGTCCGGAATAGACACGTCGTGGTCGGGGCGCCCTTGAGCTTGTTTAGCAAAACACGTCGCGCCTGCTTCTCCGGATTAGGGTCGCGAAAGGCTGACTTGGTGCCTAGCCGGCCGCTACGGCGCGGGACCCAGTCCTCGATGACCTTCGAAGATCGGAGGCGAGGTGGATCCATAGCCAGAGGCTCCTCTAGCGGTAGCATCCGACGAAGGTTGCCACCGAAGCTATTGTAGGCGCAGCAGCGGCAGGTGCGGGAGGCGAAGGTGGTGCAGCAACGGGGGAAGGCAAAGTGGCGTAGCCATCTCCGACACTTGGACATCCCCCAGGTCCTTCCCCGCAAAGTGGACACCGAGCGGGGGGAGGATCTTGCGCCGCGTTCTCCCCACCTAGAGGGACGAGGCGCGTGCCTGAAAGTTTCTGGAATGTCGCGGCGAGCTTGGGGTTTTTGCCGCTGATGCCACGTCCTCGGATCACTTGGACCACTTCCTGGACAAGACACGCTGTGCCTGCTTTTGTGGCCAAGGGTCGTGGAAGGCAGACTAGGCGGCCAACCGGTCGTTGCGACGTGGGAACCAGTTGTCGTCAACGACCTTTGACCTTTGCTTGCGATGTGGAGTCCTGCAGTGGAGACTAGCGCCGAAGCTGGTGGTGCAGGGGCGGGAGCGGAGGCCACGGCCGGAACGGCCGCTGGGGTAGTGCCTGCAGTCGCAAGGCTCACCCCCACCACCTCATACACCTCCGCATCCATGAAGCTAAGCTGAAGCAAGCGAGGCGGCGAGCGAGGGGACACCATCACCTCCTGATCCTCGGTCACCTCTGTCGTGACATGGCTAAGCCGAGCCCCCGTCCCGGCCTCCGCGAAGTTGAGGTCGAACATACGTAGAGGCAAAGGAGGCTCGAGCTGCGCTACCAGCGATGGCATAGTGGGTAGGTGAGCGCGCCACGAGGGGAAGCGACGAGCTCCTCAAGCATTGGGTCGACCCAAACTGAGGGCTCCATAAGCACACACGGTCCGGGCGCGGCGGGTGCGCAAAGGTGATGGCGTTGTCGGCGGAGGTAGTGGCCCGCGAAGATCTCGCGACACCGCGGCGAGGTTGCGGCTCGGGTGTTCAACAACAGCTTGAGGTGGTGGGGCCACACAAATCCTCCTCCAGATGGGGCCCACACAATCTCACCAACAGAGGTAGGCGGCGTGGGCGTGAGGCTCCGGTGCCCCATGCCGCAGGATAGGCTGTTCCTGCGGCGGCAACAGAGGTGGTGCTGATGGGGTCGGCCGGCAACCAGCACCCGCGTCCGCTGCTACGATCTCGGGCACAGTGGCCATCGCCTCTGAGAGGAGACGGTCGCGACGGGCGAGGGCGGCGGAGTCCCATTGGCATGATCCTTAGCGAAGCGATTGGAAGCATAAGCCAGCGAAAGGCGGGACGGCGGCGGCGGCGTGGGGCGTGATTGGCGTCGTAGTGCGGTGCTGAGCACAAGCGTGTGGCCTGCTCGGAGTGAATGAGGGCGCTGCCAACCCTCCACATCCGGCAGAATTGCTCGGTAGCACGGCCCGGCGAAGGTGGGCGGGCGCGGGGCGGCCCGGTCGAAGCGGCGGTCGCGTTCCGGCACGCTTCGGCGACACTGGCGTCGCGAGACCCGCCAAGGCCCCCCCAAAGTCCACCCGCTGGGGCGGCGTCGCGTCGGCGATGCCTGCTGGACGGTGGTGGGCTGCACTGTCTACGTTGGAGGTCGCGGCCCCTAGGGGCGCGGATCCCGACCTGCCCGGCGCCCGCGCTCCTCGGCTGCTGAGTTCTGGCTCTCCTCCAAAGGCGATGACTGAACTTACCCCCACTTTGGAGCGGAGGCAGCCTCAACTCCCGCGGTCGGGGTGGGTCACCGCCTGGTGGCCCATAGCCCGTGGGCGCGGAGGAAGGATGCCAGCGGCGACAAAAACATCCTCCGGCGGCGTCGGAGAAGAAGACCTCGTCGTCCCGGCGTTGTGCCTTGGATCGGCGGGAGCGAGGGGAAGAATGGCGGGGCCACCGGCGAGCCCCCCAAATATGTTGGGGGGAGGCGGGCAGCGGTGGCTTGCGCAGGAGCGGCGGCGGGTGGCACGGAAGGGCGGTGCCGACCCCATCGGCTGCGGCGGAGTGGGGCGGCCGCGCCGGCGCCGGTCTTCAGCCTCGGCGATGGGGTCAGCGGGGCGGCGCCCGCATTCCCGGGCGCCTCGACCGGTGGAGGTGCGGCCGCGGGCGATGGGTGGAGCGCCACACCCGGCTCGTCATCGCCGGCGGGCGAGTCCACTCACGGGCGGAGAGCGGGAGGCCGTCCATGGCGTCGCCAGCGGCGGGAGGCCCGCGAGCCGCCCTGGCGTCGGATCGGCGGTGCATGTCTTGGATCCGGTGTCACTGGCGCGGGCCGCTGCATCGTGGCGTTTGCGGCGGCGGCGTGGTCGGACTCCATGTGGGCGCCAGCGATGGTCCGCCCGCCACAGGACTCCGCCGCGGGGCGGTGGGCAAGGCAGGGCGAGTGACAGGGTGGGTGTGGGAAGGAGAGGGGGGTGGGGGCGCCGGGCGCCGGGGGGAGGCAGCCGGCACCGGCGGCGGTGGCCGCGGCACGCCGAGACGCCCGTTGGAGAGGCAGCAGCTTTTTCAGACCCATACAGTTGTCCTGTCCTCAGTATTCTGGTAACTTTTTTAGTTTCTTGAAGCTCCGATTCATTTGTAATTCTTCTTGCTGTGTGCTATGCCGTTCTAGTATTTATCTTTTTAGTTCTAGGAGCTACGATTCATTTTATTATGCTTCCAATACAGTGAACTATGAACCTACTGATATCTGTGTTTAACACGCTGCTCAGTGCCTTCCCTAATGTTCAGTGTTCAGCTATGTTTGCGATTTGTAACAGATTCAAAAGTACTTGCAAAAGATCTTCTAGTGTAACGTGTTGACCGACAAGGCTCTCAACTAATCTTATTAGTTCCCACCTTTTCCAGGAGTTGTTGTATGAATGTGATATTCCTTAGTTATTTATTTTCTCTCTTCATGCACTATATTTTAAGATCCTTCTAACTACTGGAGATTTTAGAAGTAACGATATGAAAAAACTACTTCTGTGAGATGATTACTAGTGTTTTTACATCAAAACTCTTTTCCTCAGGTGGTTCTGCTTCAAGGATTTACCTAATGGCGACTATATTATTTCCTTTTGCGGGGTCATGCATCCAAAAGCTCCAGGAAATTATTATGAGTGAAGCAATACAAATACTAGGTGTTAAACAAGAGCTTATTGACCTCCAGCAAACAATGACACAAATACAGTGTTTTCTCAAAGATGCCGATCGGAGAAAGATTGAAGACTTATCAGACAGCTTCAGCTATTGGCTTAGTTTGCTGAAAGATGCAATGTATGATGCTGATAATATCATTGACTTGGCAAGGTTTAAAGCATGCAAGTTACTAGGAGAAGACCTTTCATCATCATCCAAAAAGTTATCTGCATGCAATGGTTTTCCACTTATCTCTTGCATTTCTAATACTTGGACACGTCGTGAGATTGCTATACAGATTAGAAGCCTCAACAAAAGAATAGAGAAGATTGCAGAGTCAGGTAGACAATTCAAGTTTGAAAAAGAGCCTGTTTCCAGCAATTCAGATCATAGAAAAACATCCCACCTTGTCGAACCAAATATTGTTGGAAAGGAGATTGTTCATGCTACCAAGACATTAGTAGGGTTGGCATTGGACAATAGGAAAGAGAAGGCTTACAAGATAGGTATTGTTGGTACAGGAGGAGTTGGAAAGACTACACTAGCTCAAAAAATTTTTAATGATGAAAGACTTAAAGGTTACTTTGAGAAACATGCATGGATTTGTGTTTCCCAGCAGTACTCTCAAGTTTCTTTGTTGAAAGAAATACTTCGAAGTATTAAAGTGCATGAACAGCAAGGTGAAAGCATAGGAGAGCTCAAAGGTAAACTTTCAGAAGCAATCAAAGGAAATAGCTTTTTGCTTGTGTTGGATGACTTGTGGGAGTCTGATGTATGGACCAATTTGCTAAGAACTCCACTTGATGCTGCAGGTCAAGTAATGATTTTAGTAACAACTCGGCATGATACAGTTGCAAAGGCAATTGGAGTTGGACATATGCACCAAGTTGAATTGTTGTCAGAGGAAGTAGGATGGGAGCTACTCTGGAAGAGTATGAACATCTCTAATAATAATGAAGTGCTCAACTTGCATGACATTGGAATTGAGATTGTTCAAAAATGTGGTCACCTTCCTCTTGCAATTCGGGTTATGGCTAGTGTCCTAGCAACAAAGGAATCAACAGAAAATGAATGGCGGAAGATTCTAAACAATGATGCTTGGTCTATGAATAAGCTCCCTGGTGAACTAAGAGGTGCTTTGTACTTGAGTTATGACCAGCTGCCACAAAACTTGAAGCAATGTTTCCTTTATTGTTCTTTATATCCTGAAGATTGGTCAATACAACATGATTTTCTTGTTATGTCTTGGGTTGCTGAAGGCTTTATAGAAAAACAAGGCAACCAATTAATGGAAGATACAGCAGAAGAGTACTACTATGATTTGATCTCAAGGAACCTTCTATTGCCCGATCCTTCTTATGCCAACCAAGCATTTTGCAAAATGCATGATCTATTAAGACAGCTTGCTCATCATTTATCAAAGGATGATTGTTTCCTCGGAGACCCACAAATGCTGGATGCTAGAGTTGCATCTAGACTACGACATGTGTCATTTGTAACAGACAAGAAAAAGGTTGTTTTGCCAACTGTGGATAATCAACAACTCAAAGTGAGAACTATAATAAGCTTCTGTGACAAGTCTCTTACAATTGAACCTTCAATGTTCAAAATATTTCTGTATGTTCGTGTTTTGGATCTCAGCAGGTCAAGTATATTGGAAGTACCAAACTATATTGGAAGTTTGATTCATCTGCGTCTGTTCAATCTTCAGGGTACCAGTATAACTTGCCTTCCAGAGTCCATTGGTTCATTAAGAAACCTTCAGGTATTGAGCTTGAAGTTGTGTGGCAGTTTGCACAAACTTCCTTCAGCAGTCACTTCATTATGCAGCCTAAGGAGTCTTCAACTTTTTGGAACACCAATTAACGAAGTTCCAAAAGGAATAGGCAGATTAAAGTCCCTCAATTATTTAGGAGGATTTCCTATTGGTGGTGACAGTTCTAACAGAACTAGAATACAAGATGGATGGAACTTGGAGGAGTTAGGCTCTCTTATGCAGTTGAGGAGGCTTGAATTGATTAATCTGGAAAGAGCCAAGTCATTGTAGTACTGATTTGCTGTTAATAAACAAAAGATATCTCAAAAAATTATATCTATGGTGCACTGAAAGTACAGATGAACCATACTCTGAAGATGTTATAATCAATACTGAGAAAACTATTGATTTGTTGATCCCTGCGGACAACCTGGAGGATCTCGTTTTTGGGAATTTCTTTGGACGGAGGTTTCCCACCTGGCTACATACTGGTACCCATTTGCCTTCGCTGACAGATTTGAAGCTCATAGGTTGCAAATCATGTGTGCATCTTCCACCAATCGGTCAGCTCCCCAAATTGAAACATCTGAGAATCAAAAGAGTCACAGCAGTGACCAGGATTGGACCCGAATTTGTTGGCTATGGGGTGGGTAATCTCAGATCTATAGAAGCAGTAGCTTTCCCCAAGCTTGAAACATTGATCATCGAGGATATGCCCAACTGGGAGGAGTGGTCCTTTGAAGCTGACAAAAAACAAGAAGCAACAACAGCAGGCATGGTAGGAGCAGAGGATGAGGTTGTTGCAAATCAAAAGGGGGACGCCCCACCTCCAAGGATGCAGCTGCTGCCACAACTGCAGAAGTTGGAACTTAAACGCTGCCCCAAGCTGAGAACTCTACCACCACAGCTTGGACAGGAGGCCACCAGCTTGAAGAAGCTCCAATTAAGATATGTGCACAACCTTAAGGTGGTGGAGAACCTCTGTTTCCTCTCAGAGGTGCTTGTAATCGAAGGTTGTGAAGGCCTAGAGGAGGTGTCGAGTCTTCCTCATGTGAGAAAACTGAGGGTAACTCGCTGTCCAAATTTACGGCACATGGAGGAGTTGGGTAGTCTGGAGCAGCTATGGCTGGACCCAGATATGCAGGACCTCTCCTCACTATGGGTGCCAGGGCTCAAACACGGACGCCAAAAATGTTCTGGCAATGAAGACCTCGAAGTGTTGACATGGCCTAGAGGCTGAGGTACAGCCTCAAGGTATGAACATACTAACTGCTTTGGCATTATTAGTTTGGATGTGCGTCCCTGCTCCTTTCTTCTGTTGTCCCTTCAGTGATGTTTTGTTTTTCTTTTTGAATTTATCTTGTGTAGGAAGGAGAGGGACTGCTCATGAAGAAGAGCTGTCCTTGTTGATCAACCCAAGCAGCCATTTAACATGCTACGCAGTGTTTGGTCTACGTGCGTATCTGAATGAAGTCACGATATATATGTTCTCGTGTTTTGCAGTTTCGTTTTCTGAAGTTGTGAAAACATTACATTTTGTTGTTTGGACTTTCAAGTCCCCAGCGTGTACTCTTGCTGCTTCGTGAATTCAGAGTGGAGCGTTTCTGCAGGACAGCATATTTTTGTTTGTCTTTTCCCTGGGTCCCCAAAATGTCACAGGAGCCATGCTCTGCTTTTGCTCCAATCGTGGGCCTCCAGTACGTCCTGCTCGAGGCGGCAACGGTCACAGGAGCGCGCCCAGGCACAACAGATAGCTGCAGCTCGTGACAGAACGAGTAACACTCTGCTATTCAGTGCAAGCGCTGCTCTGTTTTTCCACTCGTTAACTCTGCTGACAGTAGACAAACTGCAGAGGTGTTGCAAGTGCTACTGTATGTAATTGTACTCAGTACTGGCCGCCTCGTGGTGATGCCAAGCTCTAAGAATTCACGGTGGATTCTATCATGTGGCCTTGTTAGCTGGGTGCCTGCCGATCCATCGCTAATGAAATTCGATTTCTTTGCAACCGAATTCACAGTGCATCGAGGAGGTTAATTCATTCCATGAAGATGTTGTTGACGAAGAACTAGGGTTCCACGAAGTCAATTTTTACCATATCTTAGTCCAAGCTAATTTTGGGTGTCAATAGACGTGCACAGTCAGATTTCAGGCGTACGTCTATCTCAACCTGGTAATGGTTTAGATTCAATCGGTTTTTTTGGTTTGGTTTTACATGTGGTTTAATTTGGTTTGGTTCAAAACGGTTTGACATCTATAATGGTTTGAATTGGTTTGGTTTAATGGATGAGAACGGTTCAACAACAATAATAGCTTTGTGTAATATAAGTTATGTTTTAAAAATCGGACCTCCAAATTAAAATTTTAGTAGATTTGAGAGAAATTTGTTCAAGACGTCTTAATATGACAAGACGCTACACCGTGCAACTTCGATGAAGCCAAATCGATATGTGGGACCCACGTCCCGTAGCTGGACCTTAGAATTAAAGCTCACGTTCACACTATAAAATTTTAGCGGATTTGACCGAAATTTGCTGGAGATGCCTTATATGATAGTCCGCTACTCCGTGCAAATCATTCAAGACAAATAGTGGGGCCCACATTCAGAGTTGGAACCTATAACTAAAAGTTCGCGTTCACCTTTGTAAAATTTTAGCCGATTTGATTGAAATTTCTTTGGAGATGCCTTAATATGATAGTCCGCTACTCCGTGCAAATTAGTGGAGCCAGATCGATATGTGGGACCCACATCCAGATGGATTGGTGTGGATTGGTTTGGTTTTAAAGTGTAGTATAATGTAAATGAACTAGTCCATAGCCAGCGTTGCGTTAACGATGAGATCTCCGCCGCCCGCGGTATTCACGCTGGCGTCGTAAAGATTCAGAATTTCAGCAATGCATAACACTTATCTAAACGAATTGGAGCAATGCTTTGTCGACAACGCATTGGATCGACCAGAATTCAGTTTTAAGAAAAGCCAATAGCAAAGGCCTTTGATTAACAAACGGACTTCACAAAAAGAGCGAGGTTCAAATGGTTGTCTCGATCTCCACAACAACGGTTCAATGTCTTAGACCGGATACGTTCGACGGTCCATAAAAGGTGTGGCCGTAGGGTTGCCGTCGCGCCATAGCAACACTGCTACTGGATGCCACACACTCAGGTCTTCTAAATCGAAATGCAAGAGTCATTAAACTACATAGTCATTCCTGCCTATACAACAATATATGCCCCAGGCATAAATCATCGACTCAATAATATATGCCCCAGGCATAAATCGTCGGCTTCGTCGGTCAATGGTGTGCGACGACGGCGGCGGTAAAAGCAAAAGGCAGGAGTCTTCTCTGGGCCTTGAAACAAGCAGCGACTTCGTCCAGCCAAAAGAGTTGCAGTGGTTAAGAGATCTACAGAGAAGTATTTCTGTTAAACAGATGCAAAGCGCAGGCCACCAGTGTGCGTAGGAAAATGTAGCCTGAAAGAATCCTCACCTTATCTAGCCACTTTTCTGGAGCAGAGCAGAACCTCGACGAGCCCTCTTGTTCTCAGGAGCTTTAGCCCTGGCAGAACCACTGTTGCAAATAAGAAAAGAAGCAAGTAGCCATGAGTACAGAGCATTGTGATAGATCTTTGTTCATCAAGGTTCTTCCACCATTAAGCCATGGTTCATGATGTTGATTATGCAGGACAATAATGAACGGAAAGCAATTCCTTGATTATGGAAGAATTCAAAATAACTCAACTTTGCATCTGTATCATATTCATCATTCATCACAAAAGATCATTTCAAATAACCATCTACTATTTTATTTTAAAACTATCCACACATCGCATTAGGAAAGACAATGCAAAGTAACCTAGACAGTTGCATGCAACCTACCCCTATATGCAACTATAAAGTTGAAATGTATTTCTAAATAATCACACATATTGAAGCTGTAAAATATAAATAATCAGGTGTTCAACAACCGACACTAACAGTAGGAAAAATTTGCAAAACAGTGACTGTGTCATAATTTTGGCCAGCAGTACTAAACACACATATAGCCTGCATGCTTTTCAAAATACTACAATTGCCAAAAACACAAATGTCTTGTAGGCATTTATGCATTTTAAACGACACTTGCAGTTCAACTATAACCACATGTTTTAAATTCAGCGTATGAAAAATTTAGGTAAGGCTATAAAGATTGAAGAGAAGAGTTAATGGAATAGCTAGGTAATCGTGATCATAAAACAGGTAATCAGAGGGATGGTCCTTGCAACACACCTCTTAGACATGGTGTGGTCAGAATCATCAAGCAGGGACTCAGTATCCGGGCTTCCATTGTTCAAATCGTCTTCTGTGAGATCATCCTACAACAGAAAACAGAATTTTGTCGGTTAAATAGGCATGGCTTTAGGATAAGGATCTTGGGTTGTTTATAGAGCTGTTAAACAACAGAGGGTGATAAGGTAACACTTTAAAAAGGGAAATAGTAGCATGCCTGCTCTCCATGTTCCTCATCCGGAGGCGAACTCAAGCCTCTTTTCGAGCAGCGGACTCCGTTCCTTTGCCTAATGTTTCGCCAAAAAATCACTAAAAGGCGGGATCTCTCTGCGTTTCACGGATCGTACTTCCTAGTACTAAAATAAGCCTTGGCGTGCCGGTATACATTCGTATACAAAATAATGTAAATGTGCAATAAACACAAATTCAGGGGAAACATCACTTTATTATTCATCGAGAGGAATACAAAGTACAATTTCCCACATATATATATATTTGCGCCGAAGCTCCATCCGACAATCGAGGGATTGTGTAGCTTCCAGTTCCCGGGGCCTCTAGAGGCCACCAGTTAATTACATCCGCGGTGTTGGACCGCAGAACACCTCCGATTAAGCTATGCCGATGGTCGTCGTTGTCGTCTCCAAATATATACGAGTTGTCTCCAAAATATATGCATAAGCACAAGTAAAATGAAAATGGTGCGAGCCTCGTCGGTCTCTAGCAAAGGGTATCGGCCTCGCCATGCGGATCCCATAATGAAGTCGAGGATGTTCGGCCTCGTCGATTCGCGAACAAGTATTTCCGGCCTCGTCGGTCGCGGAAAAGGAAACGTCCCAGCCTCGTCGGTCGGGGGAAAAAGGATGACTTCATATGGATCACCGGCCTTGGCGGTGCGGAAGATGGTATGTGAATGTGAGACTTGTGCTCATGAAATACTTGGGAGATTTCTCCATGTGAAACTTCGAGACGCCGTATGCTCAGCGCCTATGTAGACATTTGAATGTGTATACTCGGCACTAGCTCTTGCCAAGCCTACGGGAAGTTGTTGGTAAAACTCACGGGCAAAATTTATGCTAAGCCCTGAATGAATCGTGCATCGCGCTACGAAATTTATTATTGAGCCGTGCATTGCATCACAGCGTTATACAGGTCATGCGTTGCGCCACCACACTTAGTAATTTTGGGGCCGAGCATCGATGGACGAACTTAACTTTATTAATTCAAGTGAACATGAATTAGCTTGTAAACATTGGCATGCATGCAGCCTTTTTGTATTTGCTTGATGACTTGAGACGTTGGCATGCATATGTCACGAGCTGGACTGCCTCGAGCCTGGATCACCGATGGGCTCGTTAAAACTGCATGACCGTCGAGGCCGCCTCTGAGCTGCCATGCTTGTTGCCGCCGGACACGTTGGCCGCATTGGGCCACTTGAAGAAGATTGTCGGGATGCCACGCTTGCTTGCTAAGCTTTGTACGCGTCATGGAAGAATTGCCACACGCCGGCCATTGTAGTTCGTCCTGCGAAGATTGTGTACGCGTCTTCGAATGACGAAGTTGCTGCTGGGCTTGCGCTGGGTCGTAGGGCCGTTGCTTATTGCTGCCACGCTCGCAACAGTCGTGTCGTTGCCAGGCCACCATGGATGCCGAGGTGGACAGGCTCATTTTATAAGGTGCCGCCGGGCTGCCATTGCTTGCTGATGTTCTGCCCTTGCTGACTAACATGTCGTCGGGCTGCTGCTACCATGATGACGGGCTGCCATTGCTTCCTGCCACGCCCGAGGAAGAATGCCGCTATGCTTGCTGGCTTGCTGCCCGTGTAGATCTTCACTTGATATTCATCTTGACATTGGAGGTGCGCGTACACGTACGTCATTGTGCCGCTGGCCGCCGGGTCAACTTTGACGATGATGATAATCGTTGTCGGGCTGGTCACACGGCTTGCTTATCTATCCTGAAATTGATCTGCCTCCTTGCCAGGCTGCTACTGAGCACATGCTCCGAAGCGCTCGGGCTGCATCTCTTGCTGGCATCTTTGCTTGTTGTTGTGCTGATCTTGCTACTTGCTGATCTTGCCAATCTCTTGCCGAGGCGCCGTCGTGTCATGGGCAACCATCGTCTCTTCTTTGCTGTGTTGATCGTCGCTTCAGGGCGTCGTCGCTCTGTCGGCCATTGTCTTCTCTTCTTTACTGCTGTCTGCTGCAGTACGTCGTTCCGGGCCATCGTCGCTGTAGATGCCGAAGTCATTGTGGCCACCAGACCGTCATCATGGAGAGGACCGCCGGCTCGCCGTGCTGCCGGGTAAGCATGCTGCCCGTAGGTCATGAAGATATGATCGCCGGGCTGTTGCGGAACACGCCGAACGCTCGCCGGGCTGCTGCTTGTTGATGAGGAGGACGACACGCTAGTTGTGGGGCGCCATCGCTTGAATGCTTGATGCACATCGGCCTGCTCGCGCCGCGCTGGAGTTAGATGATGCTCGCCGTCCATGTGCCGCTGGCCGGGCTGCTGTTTGTTGTGGCACGCTCACCACGGGACGTCGGGCGAGATGATGATGAGACGATCGCCGTCGATGTGAGACTGACCGGCCTGCTGATCTTGCGGCCATGCTCGCCATTGCAGACGCCGGGCGAGATGAAGATGATCGTTGGAGACGAACACCGTGTTGTGGTTCGGTTATTGATCGGGCCACCGTGCAGCTGTGCTTGATCTTCTAGCTGGCCATATCGATCTACAGCCATGCACAAGAATATACAAGATGCAATCTAAATAAAATATATAAAGAACCTGCCATAGTCGTAGGCGTAGGGGCTGAACATTGATGACGGTGTTGTGGTTAGTTGAAGATCCCGCCGGCAGTACCGTATCTCTGCAAAGACGATCGGCTGACGGCCTGCTGGACGGAGAGGTCGGCCATGATCATACGGCCGCGGCGACGACGTGCTTGCGTATTCGGCGAGAGGGTAGTATAGCATAGCAGGGCTTTGGCATGATGCATGCCCTTGCGTGCGTGATCTAAATATGCCTCCCCTGGTAATGTGTGTCCCTGCTCGATGGAATTGTTGGCGCTTTATATAGGGGCCTGAGCCAGGCATCCCTTGTTAACCAAGCAACGACGTTGTAGATTGAAAGGCCAGATATGACCCCAACGAATGGTATATACTCGTATATCCTTATATCAGCCGGCAAGATATGCTCGAGGATCTTTAGCCGAAAGCACTTAAACACGTTTACGTATCTCTGCAGCAAGCTATCGTAATGCACATGGACTACTTCAAATAGCATTCCTGGAATATAGGCCCATATGGATACGTACATATCTCTTTTCACAGGATATATATCATGTACGTACGTATTTTATTTAACTAGCCAAACGCATGGGCCAAAAATACATGGCCACTTCGAATAGTAACCAATTTGCATGGGCTTTGAATATTAAGCCACATATAAAATACTTTGTGCCCATCTGGTTTAATTAAAACAATTCATTTTGTCTAATTAATAATTATGGGGCAGTTATGCCAAAAATTCATCTTACAAATGCCC
The DNA here is from genome assembly GCA_015847255.1 of Hyparrhenia diplandra. Taxonomy (NCBI): domain Eukaryota; kingdom Viridiplantae; phylum Streptophyta; class Magnoliopsida; order Poales; family Poaceae; genus Hyparrhenia; species Hyparrhenia diplandra. Next base: position 60,847 of record JADLZK010009576.1, on the reverse strand, counting down.
CCACCAAGTGGAGTTCATGTGAGGAAGGAACATGGACTCGAGTTGGTGCAACAAAAGGACATTTTTTAATTGGGCCTATATGAGCTTAGGCCACAAGATATATTGTGCTGCGGTATAACGACGAAGATTGTTGCTTGGTCGGAATAATGTGCTCACAGCCCTAGAAAATAAACTGCTTTCGGCACGAGGCATTGCTTAATTTGTGGAGGCTATAATTGGCCATATAACGTGAAAAATTAAACACTTGTAGGTCCTTTTTGTAGAACAAGGGAAGGACCGTGCAGAGAAATCTGTAGAATTGTGGAAAATCAATGAATTCATTGACTTAGTTCCCACGACATATGCTGATATCTCCGAATCTTTGGCTCAAGTGGGGGCAATAGATTGCCTGTTATGATCGAATTTCGAGTGATGAGGAGAAGCAACTCTTGATATCGTTTCATCGGTCTTGTTCCTAAAGACTCGATTAGCATATCTCATCAACAATTTGCTTGGGTGGCAACCTTATTAGTGCCATTTTGATGAGTTAGCTCCGAATTTGTGCCCCCAGTGCGTCATGAGAGCCTGATTATGTAAGATGCCAACATTTGAGACATTTGTTTCAATCAAATACAAGATCGACTCCTCTTATTGCATCATTCACCTCTTTTTTGTGGGCCGATCAGATGCCCATCGTCATGGTGTCTTACACAATGCTAAAATGATGTGCCTGCTAGTGTTAATTTTGATATTTGGCACGTCTCGCCAACATATGCAGGTGGCAAAATAAATATGCCTATCCCATATAGATGTTGTATGTTTTTTTTCAAACGCCTAGCTTGCCCTTTCTAGTGATCTCAATCCATGAGTGGAGGGAAACAATGATATAAAAATCTTCTTTGACCCAAGTTTCTTTTGTGACCCATGTAAAAGCGTGTCACTTGTACGTGCAACATAGCTAGGTCGCCCGTGTTAGAAGAAAAGGAAAATGATGAGGCGAAGGTCTGTGCCCCAATCGAACAAAGCTGCGCATGGCGGAAGTCCATACCACACGCAGAATTTGAATGAGGTGATAGGCTGCACCTCATGTAAATGAAATCCATTTAGGATTTCTTATACGGTGGAAGACCATACCGTGAATTGATTCTTGTAGCCCACCTTTTTGTGATGCAAGTCCATATCACAATGGAAACTACAAAAGATTATGTGAAGGTCATAGGGAAAGTCCATACTATGATCAAAGCACATCTCAGATGATTTATTGCGGTCGTTATGCAGCACGACGCCAGGCAATACTCATCTATTGACTTGTTCCGTGGCGGAAGTACATACCACTTGGTAAACAAAGTTGCATATGGCGTAAGTCCATACCATTCGCAACTCTGTTGAGGCTATGGCTGCCTCAAATGAGCCTTATAGGATTGCTTTGCTCGGCGAAAAGACCATACCATGGAAAAAGTCTTGCAACCTTCTTTGTGACGTAAGTCCATATCACAATAGAGATCACAAGGTAGATGCGATGATCATAGCGAAAGTCCATGCTTATGATCAAGAACATCTTAGATGTGTTGCGGCCGTCATGCTGCACGGCGCCAGCCAATACATCTTTTGTGTGGCGAAAGTACGTACCACTTCCCAAGGAGAAATTAATTCTATTGCGATCGTTTTGACACGATGCCAGCCAATAGAACTTATGTGACGAATGTACATGTCACTTCTCCATGAGAGTTTTATCAATCTTATTGCGGCCGTTTAACAGCTACGGCGCCCGACCAATAAAATCGAAGGGTTTCACGGATCCGTAAGAACCGCTATGGTATACTTCTCTACTCCCGTAAAATAAGCAATCCTTTTCGGCATTCATGATGAAATAAGTTGTATAGTGATTGATCAGGTGTTGGGTAAAAGGGGATTTTTTTATTAAAAAAAATGTCGGCTTCCCTTTTATCGATAAGCTATATGGTGGCGACCGCTAACAAGTCTGCGAGAGAGCTCAATCTCTGAGATGCCTTGTTCGTTGCCTGTGTTCGTGTAAGGATGACATGTAGTAGACGTTCCCGAAGCAATAGAGACTTCTTCAAATCGTCACATCAGTCAGACTAAGTCGTCAGCCCCGGACTCCTCAAGAGACATTAGGTGCGGCTGAGATGGAATTGTTTTATGGGTATAAGGCTCTGGATATGCCTCACTTTTTTTGCGAGGGTGGTGGAAGGTAGTCACTCTCCGGCGCAACTGGGGCGTTCCTTTGATTGACTTGAACTTGATTCATAGCTTTTTGCTTTGCTGTGTTGTAGACTTTGGATTTGTCCATTTATTTGCTTGGACTTTTTTTTTTCCTTTGTTGACTTGGAGTCTTGAGACTTGATTGGAGCGTCCTTCAAGACCATCGAGATCATACCTTCCACGCTTTGTGAGACTAGACCTCGCGGGCATCATTATTTTTTTTAAAGTCCCTTGTTGAAATGTTGGGGTGGCAAGAAGCTGCACACTGCACCGCAACTTTTGTTGGGGCAGGTAGCCCTCTCATGCTCTTTTCCTATAGTTTTCCCCATATGTGGATGTCTCCGCTGGATGAAGCAAGAGGAAATACGGGGCACACAAACTTAGGCAACTTCAGGTTTGAGTTGAATTGGCTTCTCTTGTTCGGTCCCACACACATAGCATGTACCTCATGTGCATTGTGTTGGTTGGATCATCCATTGACGAGCTCTCAAGCACACAAATCTTAAGTCACCAGCTTACCAATGTTCAGAGGAAGCCTTTTGATATGGGATGATTTGACATCCCTTTAGAACACACTAAGAAGCGACTATATGTGTCCCTCCTTTCATTTGATTTACCAAAGGAGGATTATAGCTTTCCTTAGCATGCATTTTTTTAAGAATTGTTTTTAAGACATCATCCATTAGCAAGAGGTGTTGGCCGGAATCCTGCCTGATCAATCAATTGATAGGCACCACCATCATAGACTTCCTCTATGGCATAGGGCCCTTCACATTTTGGTTTTTTTTTCCCCTTACTTTTGGTCATTAATGGGTCATTGGAGCACTAGTGTTAGGTCTCCTTTGTTGAAGACTCACGGCTTAATAAGTTTGCCTATGCTCAGGCCATGTTGCGGTGATAAATCTTCAAAGTGTGTAGCGCATTGAGGCGGCGCTCTTCATGTGGATTGAGCTCTTGCAATTAAAAAAGTGAGCTTGCTTGTCTTGGGTAAGTTCAATGTGGATGGCAACTCTAGTGCCAAAAGATACACTTCTAGGGGCAACATAGCTTCGTGCCAAACTTGACTAAGTGGTTGATTGAGTGGGCGTTCGAACAATGACATAATACGCCCATAGTGCTTTAATTAAGTGACCGTGCCAATCGGGCTTGTGCTTGTATTCTTTAGAATCTCACCAAGTGTACATTGAAGGTCGCCATGTACTAGGCCATTGTTTTGGGGATAACATTTGTTGGAGTAATTCCACTCGATCTTGTATTTGTTGAAGAGTTTGGCTATCTCTCCCTTAGTTGGGGTTGTTGCAGCCCACCTAGAGAATTAATCAACACTCTAGGCATCACAAAGACCATGTAGGTACCATAGGATGGAGGGGTCGCTTGTAGTCCCTAGGTGTTGGCCACTATTAAAGGCCTTGCCGGAATGCCATCGGCAAAGAGATGAGACAGGATGTATGATGTACATCCCGGAATTGTCAATGTAGATACAAGGTGGGTATTATGCTACCCATAATGTTGTCGATATAAATGGGTGATGTCGGAAGACCATCAACATCATTGGAGACTAGGAAGGCATTGTGATGCCCCCAGTGTCTTGTTGTAGAAGGTGATGCCAGAAAACCATTGACACCATGTCAATTGGGAAGTCAATGACACCATGTCAATTGGGAAGTGGTGCTGCCCAACATTGTTGATGTAAAAGGTGATGCCGGAAGACCATCGACATCTTCAAAGAGCGGGGAGGTATGGTGCTGCCCCGGTGTTGGTGCAGATTAAGATGACAAGATGTCTTCCCTATATTTGTTGTCACTAAAGATAGCTTCGGGTCATTTTGTATGTAGTCCCGATGGAAAGCGAGCTATATTTAGCAGAGTCTTCGCATTCTTTGGGCATGAGGTCTTTCCCTTCATGGTGGGTCATGCATTGTCAACGCTCCCAAAGCTTATTTAAACCAAATTGGTGGTGTGGTGTAACCCATCTTCTAGTTGTTTAGGGTTATGTGGGGGCTACACTCAATACTCCCCTAGGTAATACCGCCATCACCATATGCATGGACAAAAGAAGAGCCTTCATCCCTAAGACCCTCTTCAAACTTGGTGATCAACTTATTTACTTTTCCATTACTTGTGTGGTTTTTGCAGCTTTATTACCCACTTGTTGGGTAGGAGGTGAGCCATCCACAAGGATCACAAGGGACTTTTATCTAGCACAGGAGCTTGACTCAAACATATAAGAACGAGGGTCCTTGTACAAGGACCTTTGCATGATTTTGTAAATATGACTTTGAATTGGTTGGGGTTGAAGAAGTGTCTACCGCCAACTTCAAGGAAAGATGGATTATTGTGGTGCGGATGAGGTTCCATATCCACAAATGTGTTTGTTTACTCCATAGGTGCATTCGATCAAGGAGCAATATTGGGCGACTCGCACCTTTAATATCTAGGGTTCAATAAAATGAACTCCTTTGCTAGGGAGGATGTAATTAAATACTTCATATTTCTGCTAAGAAAGATGTTGCATGGAGTGATATGCTGATAAAATTGAGGGCAGCGTCGGGCAGCCAAGCTTTTTTTTTACTCCTTGGAGATTACCATAGCTCTTGGACTTCTCTATGGATCTTTTGTGTGGCAACCCTCAAGGTGCCCCCAGTCATTGAGCTCGTATAAGGGTACTTTGGGTGGTTGCCCCCTGCGCTAGTGTAGAACATGTTGCCGAAAAAAAAAACATTGGCATTGAGGACCAGAATATATAGTACTAGCCTTGGTGCTGTTCATGTTGAACACAATGATGGAAGAATGTCGACGTCGTTGGGCATGGGGAGGGAAACTGTAATGCCGCCCCGGTGTGGTTGATGTCGAAGGTGACACAAGAAGGACATCAACATCTTATAGGTGATCACCAAAGAGCTATGTTGTTGCCTCCGTGCTAAAGTAGTAGGAGGTGATGCCGAAAAACTGATGACATCATGTGATTAGAAAATAGATGCTGCTCCAACAATGCCAATAAAGCATATGACGCGGGAAAGACATCGCCGTTGAGAGGACCGGAGAGCTATGGTGGTGCTGCCCCCGGTGTTAGCATAGGAAGGCAACACATCGATGCCTGAACATCAATATTGGGCGTTGATTAGACCGGGGAGGTGTCGTGATGCCCTGCGTTGTCGTTGTAGGACAAGCGACATAAAAAGACGGTCCATTTCATGGGATCAGGGTAGTATGGCGCTGCCCTTGGCATGATGAGCCTGGCCGTCAACTTGTTGTGGACTTCGGAATAGTTTTTGGTGATGGTGACAGCTTGGCGAAGTCAGGAACCTAGCGGCCTACTCTTGGCGTCAGAGTAGAGCATGAACATGTTCCTCGTCATGTTTATCTCGTAGAGACCGGTGGATGGGTAGTGTGATAGACCTGCCCCAAAGATGGAGGTGAGCCGTGATATGGCTTGATGTTGACACGGATGGACATGAACTCATGAAGAATCGCTTGAGGTAGGCATGCATACTCAACGCTTGACTTCAAGACTCGACTAGTTCGTGCGCCCACGCGTGACAAAAGAATCCAATATGCAGCTAGGGATGTAGCCGTGGACCGCTTCATGAGACGTCATTTGGAAAATTGTCACCACGAACACGCTGCTCGTTCACCTCGATATATAGCTTGGAAAGGTGTCACCATGGACACCACGCTTGTTCACCTCTAGCTTTGCTAGCTGGTTCAATCATTGCCACCGCTCCACCGGTGTATGGATACTGATAAGGCATTTCGACTTGGACTAGTGAGCATGCCCCCATGTCGCAGTAGTATGTTGTTTGCTTGTTTGTTATAGACAAGGAACCCCTCGTGTATATGGATGGGCATCATAAGTTTCAACGCGCGTAGCAGGCAGCCTGTTAGTTACACACTTGTTTATCAGGGTTTAGTGTTGGCTTTGATCAGCTTGCTTCTTATTCTTTAAGCTTGTGCTAGTATTAGCACGTACATGCATCCATGCCTTGACACATGCATGAACCAGCTTGTTTGTAGTAGTTATTTGGAGCTTGGGCTTGGATGGTGGGCACAAAGCATTGCTGCCATCTCATTCTAGTGCTTTTTTGATGTTGTGCATGGCCTGGCCAGATGGGTTGTCTTCACCTTGCTAGCACAGAGCAATCTGATGGTCCAACCGTGCATTCATGCCCTCAAGGCTAGGCATGTTCGCCCTTCTACGGCCTCAACATGAACGTTTGTGCTCATATCTTGTGGCCAGCCAGTAGATGCTTCTGTCGACATATGAAGAAACACGCTGTCTGTATGTCTTAGTGGCTAGACGTGCTCATTCTGTAGATGAGGATGAATGAAGAAGCCAAGATGCATGCCCCCGCTCCTGCATAGGTGTGATGCTCATTGTGCACTTGTTCAAATGAGAGCATACAATGTATTGCACTTCATATCTTTTCAGGGGCTTCCATGGAGAAGCCCCTAGTTGTAGGGCTTGTATACAGCTGACTTGAGTTAATCTCATCAGGTGGTTGCACTCAACTTTAAAAGAGATCAACAACCCAACTTCATCATCTTATGAGGGCTTCCTTGGAGATGCCCCCAGCTATGGGTATAGGGCGACTTGCCCCTGGCTTTAGATGAGAAATTCTTGCAAAATTTAAGTGGCTCAGTGGCGTCCATGCCACTTTAGCATACTTGTCATTAGGAGCAACTTCAGCATGTTGAGAAGCTTGTGTCATCTTCAATGAAAATATTTGTCACCCTTGTACTATATGGGACAAACTTGCATTGGGCACCATGCACCACTAACTTGGCCCTTGTCATGTCATTGGTGAGAATGCGGATTACTTCTTTGAGATCGTCTTTAGCTCACACCATCACATAGCCCACAATTGATTAGGGCAATGACAAGTGCAAGTTTTGCAGTTACCGCTCCTCTTGCCTGAAAGACACATAGTGTATGCACTGTTTGGCTCATACTGTCATTGTTAGGGCCAAGTTGTTGCAAAAACACTTTTTATATTCGACTTAACTTTGGGGCCACCATTACTCCCGTTTCTTTATGCTTGACATCTTGCAAACGGCTCTAGCAAATGCTAGTATTGCACTTAGCAATGAAACACGTACACTTATCGCCGGCATTGGTAGAAGGGACATCTCAAAAATTGATGCCACCCAATTATTTGCATGTGACTTCGACTTGGTATGTAGGGCCATGAGAGTAGAGCTTCTCATGCAGGTGATGCCAATAGAGCTTCTCGATGATCTCCTCACGAATCACGGACGTACGTAGCTCTTTTTTTTAAGGATGATTGTCCCATTCTTGGGGTGAACAATAATTAGGTGTAGCCTTAGAACTTAGCTAGCCATTCTCCACAACTTTATCTCGAGTAGTGTGGGATATCATGTTTGCACCTGGAGCCCCCGGCATGACTTCTTCAATTGTCGATATTGCTGACTTGGGCTTCTTGATGAAATCCATGGAGAAAAAATCTTGAGGATGAGGCATGTCCTCCATCGCGGAACAGCACATATATAATCAAGGGCATGTGTGGTCCCGATCAGATGCCACCAACTTGTAAGCTTCTTTTGCACTTAATTGTTTAGGCATAAATTGTATTGCCATGAGTGAATGCTAGGACGTGCAGCAACGTCCCCAAGTCCATCACGTGAGGGATGGTGTTAGGGCTATCAACAAGGGCAAGCATTAAGAAGGATGCCCCACGGTTAGCCTCTTCCTCTTAAAATTTCCAGCAACACGACACAAATGTGGAGATCTCAGGAGACAACTTATTAACGACCATCGAGCATAGCAAAGATGGGAGGAGAACCATGTCCCACCGGGCGTGCCAATTTGTTTTTAAGCCTGAAAAATCACTAAAGGCGGGATCTCTCTCACTGTTTCACGGATCGTACTTCCTAGTACTAAAATAAGCGCAGGCGTGCCAGTATACATTCGTATACAAAATAATGTAAATGTGCAATAAACACAAATTCAGGGAAACATCACTTTATTATTCATCAGAGGAATACAAAGTACAATTTCCCACATATATATATTTTGCGCCGAGCTCCATCGACAATCGGAGGATTGTGTAGCTTGGTTCCCGGGGCCTCTAGAGGCCACCAATTAATTACATCCGCGGTGTTGGACCGCAGAACACCTCCGATTAAGCTATGCCGATGGTCGTCGTTGTCGTCTCCAAATATATACAGAGTTGTCTCCAAAATATATGCATAAGCACAAGTAAAATGAAAATGGTGCCAGAGCCTCGTCAGTCTCTAGCAAAGGGTATCCGGCCTCGCCATGCGGATCCCATAATGAAGTCGAGGATGTTCGGCCTCGTCGGTCGCGAACAAGTATTTCCGGCCTCGTCGGTCGCGGAAAAGGAAACGTCCCAGCCTCGTCGGTCAGGGGAAAAAGGATGACTTCATATGGATCACCGGCCTTGGCGGTGCGGAAGATGGTATGTGAATGTGAGACTTGTGCTCATGAAATACTTGGGAGATTTCTCCATGTGAAACTTCGAGACGCGTATGCTCAGCGCCTATGTAGACATTTGAATGTGTATACTCGGCACTAGCTCTTGCCAAGCCTACGGGAAGTTGTTGGTAAAACTCACGGGCAAAATTTATGCTAAGCCCTGAATGAATCGTGCATCGCGCTACGAAATTTATTATTGAGCCGTGCATTGCATCACAGCGTTATACAGGTCATGCGTTGCGCCACCACACTTAGTAATTTTGGGGCCGAGCATCGATGGACGAACTTAACTTTATTAATTCAAGTGAACATGAATTAGCTTGTAAACATTGGCATGCATGCAGCCTTTTGTATTTGCTTGATGACTTGAGACGTTGGCATGCATATGTCACGAGCTGGACTGCCTCGAGCCTGGATCACCGATGGGCTCGTTAAAACTGCATGACCGTCGAGGCCGCCTCTGAGCTGCCATGCTTGTTGCCGCCGGACACGTTGGCCGCATTGGGCCACTTGAAGAAGATTGTCGGGATGCCACGCTTGCTTGCTAAGCTTTGTACGCGTCATGGAAGAATTGCCACACGCCGGCCATTGTAGTTCGTCCTGCGAAGATTGTGTACGCGTCTTCGAATGACGAAGTTGCTGCTGGGCTTGCGCTGGGTCGTAGGGCCGTTGCTTATTGCTGCCACGCTCGCAACAGTCGTGTCGTTGCCAGGCCACCATGGATGCCGAGGTGGACAGGCTCATTTTATAAGGTGCCGCCGGGCTGCCATTGCTTGCTGATGTTCTGCCCTTGCTGACTAACATGTCGTCGGGCTGCTGCTACCATGATGACGGGCTGCCATTGCTTCCTGCCACGCCCGAGGAAGAATGCCGCTATGCTTGCTGGCTTGCTGCCCGTGTAGATCTTCACTTGATATTCATCTTGACATTGGAGGTGCGCGTACACGTACGTCATTGTGCCGCCGGCCGCCGGGTCAACTTTGACGATGATGATAATCGTTGTCGGGCTGGTCACACGTCTTGCTTATCTATCCTGAAATTGATCTGCCTCCTTGCCAGGCTGCTACTGAGCACATGCTCCGAAGCGCTCGGGCTGCATCTCTTGCTGGCATCTTTGCTTGTTGTTGTGCTGATCTTGCTACTTGCTGATCTTGCCAATCTCTTGCCGAGGCGCCGTCGTGTCATGGGCAACCATCGTCTCTTCTTTGCTGTGTTGATCGTCGCTTCAGGGCGTCGTCGCTCTGTCGGCCATTGTCTTCTCTTCTTTACTGCTGTCTGCTGCAGTACGTCGTTCCGGGCCATCGTCGCTGTAGATGCCGAAGTCATTGTGGCCACCAGACCGTCATCATGGAGAGGACCGCCGGCTCGCCGTGCTGCCGGGTAAGCATGCTGCCCGTAGGTCATGAAGATATGATCGCCGGGCTGTTGCGGAACACGCCGAACGCTCGCCGGGCTGCTGCTTGTTGATGAGGAGGACGACACGCTAGTTGTGGGGCGCCATCGCTTGAATGCTTGATGCACATCGGCCTGCTCGCGCCGCGCTGGAGTTAGATGATGCTCGCCGTCCATGTGCCGCTGACCGGGCTGCTGTTTGTTGTGGCACGCTCACCACGGGACGTCGGGCGAGATGATGATGAGACGATCGCCGTCGATGTGAGACTGACCGGCCTGCTGATCTTGCGGCCATGCTCGCCATTGCAGATGCCGGGCGAGATGAAGATGATCGTTGGAGACGAACACCGTGTTGTGGTTCGGTTATTGATCGGGCCACCGTGCAGCTGTGCTTGATCTTCTAGCTGGCCATATCGATCTACAGCCATGCACAAGAATATACAAGATGCAATCTAAATAAAATATATAAAGAACCTGCCATAGTCGTAGGCGTAGGGGCTGAACATTGATGACGGTGTTGTGGTTAGTTGAAGATCCCGCCGGCAGTACCGTATCTGCAAAGACGATCGGCTGACGGCCTGCTGGACGGAGAGGTCGGCCATGATCATATGGCCGCGGCGACGACGTGCTTGCGTATTCGGCGAGAGGGTAGTATAGCATAGCAGGGCTTTGGCATGATGCATGCCCTTGCGTGCGTGATCTAAATATGCCTCCCTGGTAATGTGTGTCCCTGCTCGATGGAATTGTTGGCGCTTTATATAGGGGCCTGAGCCAGGCATCCCTTGTTAACCAAGCAACGACGTTGTAGATTGAAAGGCCAGATATGACCCCAACGAATGGTATATACTCGTATATCCTTATATCAGCCGGCAAGATATGCTCGAGGATCTTTAGCCGAAAGCACTTAAACACGTTTACGTATCTCTGCAGCAAGCTATCGTAATGCACATGGACTACTTCAAATAGCATTCCTGGAATATAGGCCCATATGGATACGTACATATCTCTTTTCACAGGATATATATCATGTACGTACGTATTTTATTTAACTAGCCAAACGCATGGGCCAAAAATACATGGCCACTTCGAATAGTAACCAATTTGCATGGGCTTTGAATATTAAGCCACATATAAAATACTTTGTGCCCATCTGGTTTAATTAAAACAATTCATTTTGTCTAATTAATAATTATGGGGCAGTTTTGCCAAAAATTCATCTTACACCTAACTTGCCACTGCAGAAAGGCATTCAGAAATGAGACGTTGTGGACAAATGATATACTCCTTCGTTTTTCTACAAGGAAGAGGAGATTACCTTGTCTTCTTAGCTGTTGCTGGTGTATTGTCAATGTCAGTGGCTGAGGAGGGTGTTAGAACCATAGAAACAGCAGCAGCTTTGTTCACAGAACTGGGAGTTGCAAGAACTATCTGGGTATCGGTAGTCTCAGTGAGGCTCTGACTGGAGCCAGGGCTACTGGTACTACCACCACCTCCAGTTCCAGGAGTGGGAGGTGCAACATCAGGCTGACCGTGGGATGTGATGACTGAAACAACCTGGTAGCTCTTCTGCTCCTTGTAGTAACTCTGCTGAGTAAGAACAATGTGGAAGGTGAACCTGAGGGAAACCAGCCTGGTGATGTCTGCTGGATAGGCATTGGGATTGCCAGCATTCCTAAGGATCTGTTGAACCGACTTTCCAATCATCCGGCGTGCAGTATCACCAAAGCATATCATTTCAGCCTCATCAGTGCCATCAAGAGCCACAAAAGACAGCTTGTATCTATTTAGGAAATAGAGACACAGTAAGGCATTAGATAGGCAGTCTGTGTAGAAAGTTGACATGGCAATAGAGACACAGTAAGGCATTAGATTTAGGAAATAGAGACACAGTAACAACAGCTAGGACGACTAAACAATAGCAAACCTTTAAGCGCATCTATGTATTCCTGTGTGAATCTACCACAGGCCAGGTCAGGGTTACCGGCAAGCATCCCTAGAGTAAACATAGCATACAGGGAAACCACATGGCTCAGTACAATGTCGGTGAGGGTGCAAAAACAATAAGCATCAGCTAAACAGCTAGGCACCTGCAGCAACCATTTTTTTCTGATCCGGGTATTTCTTTTCGTTTACGCCGGCATTCAGCGGTGAGAGAACAGGCGGTACATACAGCGCACCATCCACTGTAATGAAAACAGGATTAACCATGGACTTTCTAAAGACCTAGCCATATAGTCATTTGTTATTGCCTGACCGAAAAGACATACGTTTTCTCTTACTGGACCTCTGGCTAGGCGGAACAACAGTGGACCGTGAAGAAGCTATCGACAACGGTAAAAATTCAGTCAATCTATAGCCAGCAAACAAAGAACAGGCAGACCAAAAAGCAATCAGGAAGGCAACATACAAGCTCCTCGGCCAACACCTTGGCTGGAAACCACTGGCCTTGGTGGAGCCATCTGGAAAGCTTAAGAAGCACAGACCAACCGCAGTCAGTTTATTGCTGTATTTTAAAAATGTTGCACAGTACAGGACTTTTTTCAGACAAGCATGGTCAAAGAGGAAACTTCTTTTGATTAAGCATCTCATTTTGCAGCAGCTTTCTTTTTTAGTGCAGTTTTGCGAGTTAACTGCTGATGTAGACTTGTTTGGATTAGAGCATAAACTGCTAGATCAATATATATCTATTTGCTATTGCACTGAATCAAATAAAAATTCCTGGTTCCAAAGCTTTTATTTATGTCTCCAGGCCAGATAGATCTGTGGCACTATTTGGTGAATTTAGTTATAATCCAATACCAAATGGAGGCCAAGCATCCCTTTTGAGGAAAAAATGGAACGCTTTCCAAGAGCTAATTGATGAAGGAAAGGTGAGATTTCTATGATTGATATTCTTATTCGAGCAAAGTAGTAACACAAACATTTTTCATGGCATAGGAAAACATAAACATTACACAGTTACTACCATCATCAGCAGGACCTAACAACATAAGGAAAATCCAAAATTGCAAGTTAAGGGAGATAATGGATTTAAGGAATCAGATATGTAACTGTCATAGGTTTTAGGTTTAGTATTAGTTGTACACCTGTACTTAGATTCCACTCTCCCATCGCATCAGCACTTCAGCTGCCAGGCTCCAGCACCCATGGGTGCCCCGTGCTCTCTATTTGGCTGGGGCCCTTGTGCAGCCAAGCCCTGTCTCCCTCTCCCCTAATTAAATCTCTGACAGTTACATATCTGATCTTGACGTGGATGCAGTTTACCAAGTGATAACATGTGCTGGGACAAGCTGTTTTAAAATACGTTGCATTGCATCTACATTGATCGCGTCATTATTCTTTATATTGCCGTTGTCGATGCAAAATAAATCACAAAAAATGCCTAGGGTTATCAGATTCTTTTCCCCGTCTATTGCTCGATCTATAATCTACCTGCAGTGCATTTTTTTTTCTCAAGCTGTGTCGTAAAGATCCTTGCCTATTTCTCCTTTTCAGGGTTAAGAGACGAAGCATCAGGACTCGCCTGAGTGTTTATTAGGAGGCGACACTGCTCGAGTATGTATTACTTTTCGTCGCAGGCTCACTATGCTAGATCTGTGTACACTTGGGTGATTTAATGACGATTCAAATGACATTGCTAGGTAGTTCATCTGTTTTTACTATATGAAAACGTCCACAAATAGCCAGTAGTGAACCACTCCTATTTTCCTTTGGTCCAAGCTAAAACACAGATGGAATGGGAGAGTTCAGATTGTTCTCTCCATAAATATTTACAGAACTGCATATATAAATTGCAGGCAGAATCTAGAATGGGTCGGCGTTGGTAACCATACCTGCAAGAGCGAGCTGAATCGGCAAGCCCGCACTGAAATCCTGTCCCCCGGCGCCCCTCCTGTCCCTCGGCGCCGAGCTCCGACGGCGGTGGAACGCAGCAGCTGTTCCTCGCACCGCGTATTCCCACCAGATCTCCTCGGTCCCGTCCAAGACCTACAAAGAAGCGCACGGCGTTCGATGCGGAGGGAGGAGCATTAGGCTTGGGCCTCTGAGCAACGGAACTGAGGAAGGGGAGGCGGCATGAGCAGGTAGGCGCCATGGAAGCTCACCTCACAGAAACGGCGAGACGGCAGGGGAGTCTGAACGGAGGGGGCAGCAATCCCTTTTATGCCGCCGTTTCCCTTGGCACCGCTGTAGTTGCAGGGCAGCGCCTAACCAGGAGGAGTCCCCGACACCTGGGCCCGGTCATCTATGGGGCCACCCAGCCAGCGGCACGTAGGACCGTGCAGCCTGTTGGCCTGTGCTGCTGTGCATCGGACTCCACCGTGGTAATGGGCAGGAGTACGGACAACGCACGCGTGGAGGCTACGAGGCAGGGCACACGGCCACTGACCATGGGCCCTACGGAGCCTCAGCCAATCCTGTGTAGACAACGTCCCTACCGGTCAGCGTGGAGCAGGGAGCGCCCATTCTTTCACAGCGAGCGCCCATTCCTTCGCGAGACGGAAAAGCGCCGCTTCAACATGACAGCAGCTTCTCGCTGGTCGCTGGACGTGTTGGAGAACGTGTGGCCGCTGACCGTGGCCCCGTTGTACGTACTGTAAGCCAATGGCAGTTGTAGACAACAGCCACAGCGTCAGCGTGGAAGGAGGGCAGCGTCCAATCCCAGACCTGTCGTGAAACAACTCTGTGGCCCAACGGATGACGCTGATAGATGGACCCCAGGCAGCGATGGCCCCACTCATTCAGTGTCTCCTAACATACCACGATCAGTCAGGGTAATCCGTTGACACGTAGAGACCGAACGGTGGCCCCATCCAAATGGCCCAATGAGCCGTAGACAACGGCCTTGGTGTGCAGCGCCTAACCCGGGGAGGGCACAGATAGCTCGCCGCTTGACATGCAGGCGCTGACGCTAGGCCCCACAGCACGGCAGCCAATCGAGGACGGACAACGACCGGACCGCGCGGCGCAACGCACGTCTGGAACCCAGTAGGAGAGAAGTCAGGGGAGAGAGGGAGGTGGGGCCAAGGGGACCCGCAGGCCGTACACCATGGCAATGCTCTGATGTCCGTTGAACTCAAAATCCAATGGCTTTCGCTTCGCGTCGACGTGTCCATGCTGTGGTCGGGTTGTGGCCTGGTAGTCTCATCTCTCTACATTGGTTTGGTTTGGATGAATGAGTCAATGGTTTGGATTGGTTTGGTTTTCTAAGTGTAGTATAATGTAAATCGATAGACGGTCTCTCAGCACCTATATGTATATACGCCCGCCCAGCCCACACTCATCAGTTTTCACCCCTGCCTCATGTACACGCCCCTCGAATGCAGCATCCTTGTCTGTTAGCCGTTTGGCGCGCCGTGTGCCCCCAGCTCGCCCCTTAGCCCGCCGTGTCCGCCTTTGCACTGCCCTAGGATCCCCTGACCGCAGCACGCCCGTCCGCCGTTCCCTGGCTCGCCTCCAACCAGCCACGGAGCCAGCGCCCGAGCGGGGTGGGCTCAAGCCCTGCCTAAGAGCCGAAAATCAAGACTAATACTGTAGCAAAAACAAAAAATTACCATTAAATCTTCATGTAAATCAACATCTCTATTGTTTCAGCTCCAACCGAACAATATAAAACACCCGAAGGAAACACTTGCAACAATATGGAACAACTTTCAGCAATATAAGAATTAAACAATTAAATTTATTATTGCAACATTTGTCTAAAGCATATGAACGTCTAGATCAAAACAATGCTTCGCCGGCCGAAGGCAGAGTTGATGGCTGCGCGGAACTGGAGTGGGCGCGGGGCGACGCTGCGTGGCACAAGAGTAGGATGGATTTTTTTTTTTTTTTTTTTTTTTTTTTTTTTTGGAGAGTGGCGCACGGTGGGACCGTGGGAGGGAGTGGATGAGTGGTCGAGTGCTTTGCCTGATGAGTTCTTCCCTGTTGCCTCGTTCACGGGCTCAACAGCTGGAGGTATACTCCGGTAGAAGGTAGTGGCCACGCAGGCCTTTGCAGCAATATCAACTCTGCTTGCAATTATCCTTTTTTTTATTCTTTTTTTAGGTCATCAAGTGTTGAAGACGGATGTTACTTGAGCCTTTGATACTTATACCATGTTGGGGGAAATTATCCATCAATGCCTCCGATGAACGGAAGAGCCACAATAACCAGTTTGTGTACGCCTGTATGTTTGCAACTTTCGCTGCGCCGTGCTCGCCGCTAGTGTGCATCTAGCAGAGAAGCTACAGACTGACAATCATCAAGTCAAAACCGGAGCCGTGCGTGACAAACTCGCCGTTGAGCGACAAACACGGCTGGTACGGTGTAAAACACTCGGCCGGAGAGGTTCCTAGACCGGTGCAACGGAACACTGAGTTGGCGAAAGAGATGGCGCATTTGGGCAAGCAACCTTTAATTTGAGGTGCCTGACCAAAGCAAAGGAGGCCAAGCTTTCGTTTGGGGCCTCCTCGATAGCAAAACAACCAATGTAACATGATTCCTTCTACTTTTTCCTTTTTTCTAAAGAAGTAATAAAGAATAAAGATGGATGGAACCTGTTCTTCCTCTCGTGTCTGTTTGAGATACGTTTTTTGGAAGTTGGAACATCACATCCAAGCTGCATCCATCTGAACAAGCACTATTGATGATGTGTTGGATAAACTTGGCTTATTAGATATTCAGTGGTTGAATAGTTCAAAATGGATTATAAGTTGAACAATCTGTGTATGCATGCAAGGACCAGGCAATTTCAGCCTAGGGTTGAATCCAAACCTTCACAGATTCAAGTGAACCAATGAACATTGAAAAGTCCACAAGTTTAGCTTGAGCTGTCTTGGCTTCAAATTTAAGCCTGCCTAACCTAGCCAACAGAGTGCGGCAGAGGAGAACAGAGTGCGTGTACATCTGCAGCCACTGATGCACATATGCTGCGTCAGTGACCTGTCCAAGAAGATGCCTGCTCTGCGTCAATGTCAGGTAGGGCAAGATTCACACGATTTGGAGTCGCCGAATAAATTCTCCACTTCCACAGTGTCTGGTCCATTGGAGGATTGCTTTGGTGGTGCCAAATGCAATAATTGGAGGAGAACGAGGGACTGCTCTTTGCCTTCTCAGCCGGCCCATCTCTTTCTAGTTTCTACATCGTTCCAATTCGAATTGGTACGCTATTTGTCCGGGTCAGTTCAGTGGCTTCAGATCTGTTCATCTTTCCTCTCTACTTTGATGACTGATTGACCTGCATCATTTTTGTTGGATTTAACTGGTTGAAGCAATCTGGTTCAGGGTCGGCGTGGAAGTTGGGGTTAACACCTGTCATCTTCTGCAGCAATCTGGCCAGTGTGCAGGCTATATGCTGTCCAAGGTATGTTCTTCGTTATGAAAAGCTTTCATTTCCTTCACTTGATAATAAGACGTTCTGATGTCCTTCTTTCTTTTTCTCATAGCTGTTGTTTGGTGATGCACTGAGAGCGAGCAGAAGCTTGATTCTGGACAGTGTAATCATTTCTGTAGGAGTGCAAAAACAATTTGCATTGAGATGCAGAACTCTGATGTGATGACTGTCCTGTGTTCAGCCTGCTCCTAAAACTTTTACTTAGTGGTAATTCGTCTTGTTAACTAATTACATGCTAAGTTCTTACTGTCATAGGTGTTCATCAACCAAACAGCCATTTAGCCTGCTAAGCAGTTCTACTTGTCCCCACTCTTTGCAGGATCTGCCATGTGATCTGTTGGTTTTCGTTCTTTTCTGGTGATCGAGTGATAGTCCTCAGTTACGTTGTCAATTTTCTTCACTGATATTCCGGGCACATGTGTTTAAGATCTTAAAAGCACTAACGGGTTGTGGTATGAAGAAACTGCTTGGGGAAGATGATTACGGCAGGATCTTATTACCAAGCACTTTTCCTTCTTGGGGAGTATTTGTGCTTGAGATCTGCACGTTCTAATCCAGTGCAAAACAGAAAGGATCTGGAGAAGAGCATTGGCCGCTGCACTGATAGTGATTAGTTAATTAATGGGAGCCAACACTATTGCAAATATTGGTGAATCTATAGAGACTGATCTATATAAATATTCTCTGAAATATTTCATTCCTCGCTTCAGTGACCATGCTTCAGTAGGCACTACTCTTGGTTTTCACTTCCCAACAGCTTATCTGGTTCTCTGCGTCCTTGTCAATTTGGTAAGCTCAACTTAATCAATTCATCAAGAAAGGCTTCACACATCTTCATATTTTTTTCACTTACTAGATCACTGATCAATCCTAGTTTGTGTAATTGCATATGTTGAAATTAATTTATTTTTTTGTTTCAGAGGAAAAGTCATACAGACAGATAGTGGTCTACATCTTCATCACTCTGCTGTCAGTTCCTCTACCTCACGCATGTTTTTTTTTTTTTTGAACCATACCTCACGCATGTTCAAGGCTTGTTTTCTGTGGAGTGCTCCTAGGAATCCAGTTAGTCAAGAAATAGCTATGATTTCATTATACATTTTATCCTAACACAAGCCAGATTTGCATGTGCTGATCATGTAGTGATAGCAGAAGTTTGATGCATATTCAGGTATGATTCGAAATGGGATAACATTAACAATACAGATGGGATCAGCAAAACTTGCATTGACACAAATTGCATCCATTTCCAGTTACTAGATAAGCATATTCAGGTATGTATCTTTTCTACTTCTAATATATCAGATTCACTACAAAAACTATGAGTTATATCTATTGATTCAACCAACCTTTCATTGCCTCTAATTTTTTGCAGTAGGTGCCAAAGTGCGATAGATTGAGAGAGTCCTCTGTTAAATATTCTCTATATATATTCTTTACCAAGCCGCTTGTTTAAAATTTGTTTGGCCTTACTCAGTGAAGATATTAAACCAAAGATGCGTTGATTATCAGAGCAAAACCCTCTTGGAAGATAAAGTTTGTAAGGTAAGAGACCCAATCACGTTTCTCGGTATTGTTTGGTTGCTTCCATGAGGTTTTTATTTTTCCAAGAAATGTTTACTTGTCTTTGTGAACTGTTGGTACTTATATCCATGATGTTAGGCCCAAATTTTGATAAAAACACCTTTTAAGCTTTTTTTTTTTGTTTTCTATAAGGAAAAAGATATCGGCTTTTAAAGAATAAACATTAAGGTCGTATATGCTAAATTTAGTGAATGTAATCCCATTTCAAGACCAAGCTAACACATTTCTCACCATTGCTAATTATGGCCATTCATTTTTCTCAATTGGAAGATACAGTTTGTAACGTAATAGCCGCAATGGTGCTTCTTGATATTGTTTGGTTGCTTGTTTTTCCTAAGAAAAGTTTAGTTCTTTTTTGTGGTTGGTACTTATATCAATGATGTTAGGTCGAATTATGATACAATAACTTTCATGCCATTTATTTTTGCTATAAGGAAAGAGAGAATACCTCGGCCTTTAAAGAAAAAAAAACAATAAGCTTGTATATGTTAAATTTTGTTAATGTTATCCCATTTTCAAGACAAAGTTAACACATTTTCTCATTTATTGCCAGTCTACAACTCTTTTCGTGCATCTCCCAAAAATCTTGGTCTGATGGCAACCATACTTGAATCTTTTGTTGGATCATGTGCCGAAAAGTTGCAAGATATTATTACAGAGGAGGCCATACTAATTCTAGGTGTAAAAGAAGAGCTCATAGAACTGCAGAGAAGAATGGAGCAAATACAATGCTTTCTTAATGACGCAGAGAAAAGAAGTCTGAAAGAATCAGCTGTTAACTATTGGCTTGGTCAGCTAAGAGATGCTATGTATGACGCTGATGATATCATTGACTTGGCGAAATCCAAAGGAAGCAAGCTATTGCCAGATCATTCTTCATCAGGCAGTTCAAAAAACATGCAGTGGCCTTTCCCTTTCCTCCTGCTTTTCTAATATCCAGACACGTCGTGAGGTTGCTGTTATGATTAGAAGTTTAAACAAAAGAATCGATAGCATTTCAAAGGATAAAGTATTTACTTCACTCACGAGTACACAACCAACTGTAACAGAATCAGTACCAAAACAGAGAGTAAGTTCTAGCCTCGTTGAGTCGAATCTTGTTGGCAAGGAGGTCATACATGCTTGCAAAAAAATATAGTAGATTTGGTTCTTGAGCATAAGGAAAAAAGTTCTTACAAGCTTGCAATCGTAGGAACAGGAGGAGTTGGTAAAACAACACTAGCACAAAAAATATAGAATGACCAAAAACTAAAAGGGAGCTTCAACAAACAAGCATGGGTTTGTGTTTCTAAAGATTTCTCTGAAGTAGCAATTTTAAAGGAGATTCTTCGCAAAATTGAAGTACAATACATGCAAGACGAATCATTAGATGAGCTCCAAAGTAAGCTGGAATCATCCATTAGAGATAAGACTTTCTTTCTTGTGTTGGATGATGTTTGGCAGTCAGATATTTGGGCAAATCTACTAAGCATCCCACTACAAGCTGCAGCCACAAGGATAGTTCTTTTGACAACTCGATCTGACACCATTGCTATAGAAATTGGAGCAGACCATACACATCGAGTTGATTTATTGTCAATGGATGTTGGATGGGAGTTACTCTGGTGGAGCATGGGCATCAAAGATGAAAAGGAAGTGCAAAATGTGCAAGATTTAGGCATTGATATTGTTCGTAGATGTGGTGGTCTTCCTCTTGCAATTAAGGTAATTGCTAGAGTGTTAGCAAACAAAGATCCAACTGAGAATGAGTGGAAGAGGATTTTAGGAAAAGATGCTTGGTCTGTGACTAAACTTCCTAGTGAGATAACAAGTGCTCTATATCTAAGTTATGAGGATCTGCCACACCATTTGAAGCAATGCTTTATCTATTGTGCTTTGTGGCCTGAAGATTCAGTTATTTACCGTGATGATATTGTGAGGATGTGGGTCGCTGAAGGCTTTGTGGATGAGCAAGATGACCGACTACTTGAAGATATAGCAGAAGAATATTACTCTGAGTTGATTTATCGAAATCTCCTCCAACCTGATTATTTATTAGCTAACTAGAGTGAATGCAGAATGCATGATCTATTAAGGCAGCTTGCTTGTCATTTATCTAGAGAAGAATGTTTTGTTGGTGACCTACAATCAACAGGGGTTAATGTTATGAGTAAATTCCGACGTATTTCAATTGTCACTAAGAAGGATATGGTGGTCTTACCTAGACTGGATAAGGGAAATACAAAGTAAGAACCTGGAGAACTGACTATACCAAGTTTTTGAGAGTGGATGATGCAATATTTGAAACATTTCCATACATCCGAGTTTTGATTTGACGAATTCACAGATACAAAATGTTCCATCTTGCATTGGACGTTTGGTCCATCTACGATTACTAGACCTAGATGGGACTGACATATCTTCTCTCCCAGAGTCCATCTGTTATCTCATAAACCTGCAAATATTGAATTTGCAGAGGTGTAATTCTTTGCATAGTCTTCCTTCAGGAATAACTCAGCTATGCAACTTAAGGCGACTTGGCCTATTTGACACACCAATAAATGAGGTTCCCCAAGGTGTTGGTAGACTATCTTTTCTCAATGATTTGCAAGGGTTTCCAGTTCATGGTGGCTCTTATAACTATTCTAGATTTCAAAATGGATGGAATCTAGATGAATTGATTCCCCTGTGGCAGTTGAGGAGGCTGAATATGGTCAACCTGGAAAGAGCAGTTCCTCCTAGTAATGATTCATTGCTAACAAACAAAACACACCTCAAAGAATTAATTCTCTGTTGCACTGATCAAACAGATGAGCCATACTCTGAAGATGTTGTAATCAATATTGAGAAAACCTTTGATTTGCTAATCCCTGCACGCAACCTGGAGCATCTCTGGTTTATAAATTTCTTTGGTCAGAGGTTTCCCACCTGGCTAGATACTGCTACCCATTTGCCTTCACTGACATATTTGTTCCTCATGGATTGCAAATCCTGTGTGCATCTTCCACAAATTGGTCAGCTCCCCTAACTTGAAATTTCTAAAAATCTATGGAGCCACTGCAGTCGCTAGGATTGGACCTGAATTTGTTGGCTCTGGGGTGGGTAATCTCAGATCTATGGAGACAGTAGGTTTTCCCAAGCTTGAAACATTGCTCATCTACGATATGCCCAATTGGGAGGAGTGGTCCTTTTTTGCTGACGAAAAACAAGAAGCAACAACAGCAGGCACGGAAGGAGCAGAGGATGAGGCTGTTGTAAATCAAAAGGGGGACGCCCCACCTCCAAGGATGCAGCTGCTGCCACGATTGAAAGAGCTGTAGCTTGAACGCTGCCCCAAGCTGGGGGCTCTCCCGCCACAGCTTGGACAGAAGGCCACCAGCTTGAAGGAGATCCATTTAAGACGTGTGCACGGCCTTAAGGTGGTGGAGAACGTCTGTTTCCTCTCAGAGTACCTTTTGATCGCTAATTGTGAAGGCCTAGAGAGGGTCTCAAATCTTCCCCAAGTGAGAGAGCTACGTGTGCATCTGTGTCCTAACTTGAGATGTGTTGAGAGGCTGGACAACTTGCGCCTGGTGCGTCAGACAGATGATATGCAAGGTGTCTCCTCATCACATTGGCTGCCTAGACTCCAAGAGCGGCACCGACAACTGCACGGAGAGGACATGGATGTGTACACCGGGTTATGGTGAACACGTTTTGAGATTCCCAGCCAAATGGCTCTGGTGATGTAAGGTATGACCATTGGCTAGATTTTCTAATTCGGTGTCATGTTTATCTGCTGTGCTTTGAATTATCCATGCTCTGTTTGTTTTCTCTTTCAGGCGTTGAGCATGAAGGGACTACAACCTTATGTCACTAATATTGTGGTGTTGATGTACACATAGACGTGTAGACCAAGCTGGACAGTCAAGCTAGCCAATGTCAATCCTGGAAGTGGCAAGCTGATGCAGGGATAGACAGACTGTTGTGCTCTGCTTCTCAAAGGAGAAGATGGCTGGCTGATGAAGGGCCACAATAAGCAGTGTAATGCTGCGCGACTCTTTTTTTTATTATCATGAACTTGTCGTGGTGCCAAGAACTATGTGTTTATTTGAGCTCAACTATGTACGTACTTTTTGCTGTTATTAAATGTGTGAAATGTGCTCATGAATTCTGTGCACAACCTTTTTACATCACGACAGCATAGATGTTCGCTATGCTGAATTTTTCTCATTCATCATTGCCTGCACCTGTGAAGGCGAACAGAAAACACAAAGAGTGCAAGGCGCATTTTGCTTCAGGAATTCTCTATGGATAAAGTCGAACATTCATTTCAAAGTTTGGATTGTTGGACAAAGCTGAATTTTGTTTCTTTCATTGGTAGCTCTCGTCGGACTTTATTTATTTTTGCAAAGATGCGGTTCAGACGACATTGGAGAACGCAGGTGTGTACATGCATGCAGTTCTTACATAGAAATGTGCCTATGCCCCACGTCTCCTCAGGTGGCCGCCGAAGCTTTTTTTTCAGATCAAGCATTTGGAATAACCAAGTTGAGTTCCATGCTCATGCAATTAATTAGTTACGTCAGGTCAACGTGCCTATATGAACATTTCGTAAACTTTTTTGTGCATCATGCATAGTGAAATGCAACAATTCCGACACCAACGTTTGTATGCAAAATAGAAAGGAGGTTACAACTAGAAAGTGCAGAAAACAGGAAACCACAATGGTACCAATCACGGACTAGTTGAATGCAAAATGCATTGTCTTGGACTACTGATCCTCAAGCTATCTCAGGCTGTTGATCATCACGATAGTACTAAAAGAAAAAAAATCCAACTCTGATTGTTTTTTTCTATTATGTTGAACGGGGGAAGCAGAGCATCCAACTTTTTTTTTGAGCAACAATCCAACTCTGCTTTCCACGCAGTTTCACATTTGGATCCTTAATCATTAATTATTGAAGGCCCAGATTCGTTCCTGAGCTAAAGGCCGCTGTCCGAAAGGCCGAAGCTGCTCCTACAAAACTTGGGCCGTATCCTATAAAAAAAACAAACTTGGGCCGCAACAGCCAAGATGAGGAGATGCTCAACAGCCAAGGACCGAAGCCCATATGTACAATGTCCATGAGCATAATGCTCACGACCGAAGGTCGAAGCCCACGACTCTTTCGAGTTTTTCTTTTTTTTTTTTTTTTTGATTGAGGCCATTCTGATTTTGCGAGGTTGGAGATAAAAAGCATTTCTGATTCTTTTATTTTGAAGCATGCCATTATAATTCTTTCTCGGTTTGAATCGTGCCATTTTCTACGTATTTGGTAGCATTGGGCCCACTTGCAGGTGACTAGAAGCTATCGTATTCTCGTATGTCCCAAAATACCCCTGCTGTGTCTCTCTTCCTCCCCTCACTGACATGTGGGATCCACACGTCATCTTCTTCTTCAAGCTCGAGCATTGGCCACCATTGGAACCCCGCTGCTGTACATTAGGATCAGCTTAGCTACCCGCGGGCAGACGAAGGCAGGAAGCAGCACAAGCAACGCTAGCTACCCGCGGGAGCAGAGGACGCGCGCGTGGCGTGGGCGCCGAAGGGTAGACCGGATCCTTTATCTGGCACCACGTTTCCCGCTGCGACGGACGCTGGCTACTACGCTCCGCCCCGGCCCCGGAGCAGGACGGCCCACAGGAGACGACGGGCCCCGACAGCGACGCGGAGCGAGCAGGCCTGATCCTAATATTTCGGGGGTGGGGATTGGTGTCTCACCGCCGGCGCGCGGGTGTCCCTCACGTCTCCACTTGCACTTCTTTTTTATAAGAAGAAAAAGGGAAAATAAAAATACTAAATAAACTAAGCTGCCTCACGTCTCCGAGCTGAAGCGGATGCAGCAATGTCCAAGCGCGAGCATGAATGACTGCAGCTAGGTCCGATCGAGCGTGAGCGGCTGCCCTGGCCAAGGGCTAGATATACAGCAGCCTGCGGGGTTCCAATGGTGGCCAACGCTCGAGCCTGAAGAAGAAGATGACGTGTGGATCCCACACGTCAGTGAGGGAGGAAGAGAGACACAGCAGGGGTATTTTGGGACATACGAGAATACGATAGCTTCTAGTCACCTGCAAGTGGGCCCAATGCTACCAAATACGTAGAAAATGGCACGATTCAAACCGAGAAAAATTATAATGGCATGCTTCAAAATACACGAATTGTAATGGCCATCTCCAACCTCGCAAAATTGAATGGCCTCAATCCAAAATACCCTTCTTCTTTCCCCACCCTGCGCTACAGTAGAACGCGGCGACTATGTCCCGGCGCCGGATTCGCCGGTTCCCCTCGCCGCCGGTGTCCTTCTCGGAGCTGATGTGCAGGAAGGTACGGCTCTGGCGGCTGGTAGCTATTTCCCTTTCTATTAGGTTAGTTTTGGTTACTTTAGGGTCGGATTTCATTCCATCGAGGAAATCGTTGGATTCCTTTTGCTTCCTTCCGAGCTTCTCAGGCACCGGTTTCGTCGGTGGTGTGCTGGTCGTGGAGGTTGCGTTGTGCAGTGTGGAGCTTGCTGATGGTGTCATAAGCAGGGATTTGGAAAACGATGATGATTTATTTTCTGTGAATCTATTAATGCTGTCAGCATCCACACGGTTTGCATCGCCGCCGGCAAAACTTGGCTGCTGCTGCTTGGAGGATCCGGCTGCTGCTGCTCTGCTTGGAGGAGCCTTGGTGGTTGTACCGGTGGTGATGGTAAGTCGTTCGCTGGTGTTTTGATCCACCATCTCCTGAATTTCACCCAAAAAAATTCATGTCTAAAGTCAACGTGTTTTTACTAACCGAACCACAGGTTTAATAGATGTTTAGCTACATCATGTCTAAAGTTAACTGTAACTGCCGTGTCTCTTTTTGGCTTGCACAACTGTAACTGCTGAAAATTTGCAGCACGAAGGATGGAAAAGTAAGCTTTTAATTTGTTTGTCTGTTTGTACTATCCTGCGGGAACAAAAGTCCATGCAAACGCTCGTGAAGGTCAATGCTCGTATGGAATCTCAAGAAAGATAACCTCGTTTCAGAGCACCGGCCAGCTTAAAGTATTGGAGCTTTCCTGTAGACTGAGCTTTATAGTCTACATTCATCTTCTCTGCGAGTACTCATCCCCTATTCGCTTGATAGAAAGCGCTTTTGCACAGAGGGCTACGTTGATACCTGACCAATTTTCGAGCAACTCCGGTGCTATTGCATCACTTACCTCTGTTTTGCTCTGCTGCAAAGAGTAGTACTACTATCTCCTCCTTGGTCATCTCATTACACATACAGGGATAGCAGGACAACACTAGTCAGTGTCTTGTTACATTGCCAGCAGGTACTTTTTCTAGTTCTTTTAACTCTGATTTCGTGGTGATTGTTCTTGTCCAACAAGAAAATATTTTAGATATAGGCTATTGGTTCAGCTGGGCTGCTTTTAAATTGTGCGAGACTAGTTTTCTTATATGATTAAAAAATGTTGAAGTTGCATTACCTACAGCTTATTTCACTACTCACGAACGGCGTTTTTGCTGCTAGTTCTCTTCACCTTCCTTGAATCCTTGTGCTTGTCTGCTTCTGCATCCTTTACCTGTGCTCTGCTCTGCGTATGTTGTTAGCTATTGAAAGGTTCATTCATGGCCTCCATTCAGTCAACAAGGCTTTCTGATTTTCAATCTTTCTGTATCTAATAACTGACCTAGGGAGGTTGGGTGAGAGGTGTGGCAAATGCACCCAACGACCTAGGTTCGAATCCTGTCTTGGACTGAATTTGGGTGCCTATTTTCTTCTTAATGAAACAATCACCTAGTTCCTCCTAGGTTGGTTCTAATTTTAATTTCCTTCATGAATAACTGACCTGGTAATGCAAAGATACCAGATGCCTAATGGTGGACAGTACACCAGCTTCTGTAGGACCAGAAATTATAGAAATCCTGTAGTGAGCAAAACTAATTGTATTCACAGAGAACCTGATGTCCATATGCAGCACTCCTGTTAGTGCCTTACCTGATTTTCAGTACTCAATTACTTTTTCTAGTGGTAATTCCTATTTTTAGTTAGTACTGTTAAGCTGTTCTTGACTTCTTGCTATAGATGTTGATCAACCCTAGTGTCATTTAGCCTGCTAAACAATTCTAGTTGTCCCCACAATTTGTAGGAGTTGGCGTGTGATATATGTTGGTTTTCATTTTTTTCCTGCTGATGGAGTGATTGTCCTTAGTTCCCTATTCTGTTCCATACACTTGTATTTGTGTTTCTTTATCTCACTTTTGAAGATCTTAAAAGTACTAAATGTAAATTTGAGTATAAACTGTTTCTTCAAGGTGAGTATTACTGGTTCTTATTATCTGACTCCTGCCTTTCTTGGTAGGTGATTCTTAGTTGACCAGAACTGCAAGTCCTGATCACGCAAAGGAAGCACAAGCTTCGTGCTCCCTACACCCATTTCTGTTGGACCTCTGCCAAATCTTATTTTTCGTGAAGGTGCGCCAGACTGTATGTTTTTCATATTGGACCTCTCAATCCACATTAGAGATCCTTTTTGGGATCCAAGAAGGAAATCACATCGACTTATACTCCTCGACTTCTAGAGCATTCTGTTAAGTGGATCATCAATTGACATGTAATCTTGTACGTAATGCACTGTTGTAGTTTTTCTGTCTTATTTCAAACCAGGTACCAGCACTTAGATGCACTTAGTAGTTTTGTGACAATCCAGATTATGAACAACGTCCAATAATTAGGCGATGAAGAATAGTAAACAAGGGTGTTTAGAGAAATTAGAGTTGATAGTTTGATAGTTTGTTCTTCAAACTCAGTATATTATCTATCCACCATGAGTTTGAGAGGGGGTGGTATTATTAGATATGCATGTATATGTATATACTTGTGTTATTTACATAGACCTCACAGTGCTTTCTGCACTTCTGCACATCATTATATTTTCACCTCTGGGGCATGGCATTAGATCCGAGTTGCTTCTAAAACAATAATATGATAATGATTGGCTAATTGCAATCCATCTTAAAATATGTTTTGCATGTATGTGCAGCCTTCAGCCCGGCCAGTTCTCCTTCTCCATCCTCAATATACATAAGCTGCTTGGTATATTTGGTGCATCTCCGTCCTTACAATTGTCTGATGGCAGCCATACTAGGTTCTGTTGTTGGATCATGCGCTAGGAAGTTGCAAGATGTCATTACAGAGGAGGCTATTCTAATTCTGGGGGTAAAAGAAGAGCTGAAAGAACTAAAGCGTACAGTGAACCAAATACAGTGCTTTCTTAAGGATGCCGAGCAAAGGAGTGTAGAAGAGTTAGCAGTTAACAATTGGCTCTCTGAGCTAAAAGATGCTATGTATGAAGCTGATGACATAATTGACTTGGCAAGATCTGAAGGAAGCAAGTTGCTAGCAGAGCATCCTGTGTCTTCATCATCATCATTAAGAAAGTCAACTGTATGGTCTGATATTTCAGTTTTTTCATGCCTTCCTAATATAAGGAAGCGTCATGAGATTGCTGTTCGAATAAAAAATTTGGCGCCCAACTTGATAAGATTTCTAGGCTTGGTGAAAGATACTTGAAACTTCAAAGTTTCCAACCAAATGTGGAAGTTTCAGCAGTACGGCAAGTGAAAACATGGCAACTTTTAGAGCCAAACCTCGTTGGAAAGGAAATTTTACATTCTTGCAGAAAATTAACTGAATTGATACAAGAAAATAAAGAGAGGACAATCTACAAGATTGGTATTGTTGGAACAGGAGGGGTCGGAAAAACAACTCTGGCCCAAAAACTCTATAATGAAGATAAAATCAAAGGACAATTTAGCAAACAGGTGTGGATTTGTGTTTCTCAACAGTACTCTGCTACTGATGTTTTGAAACAAGTTCTTCGAAACCTCGATGTAAAATATCAGCATGATGAAACACTAGGAGAACTCAGTGGAAAGCTTGCAATAGCCATTCAAAATAGAAGTTTCTTTCTTGTGTTAGATGACATTTGGCAGCATGAGGTATGGACAAATCTCTTGAGAACTCCATTTTGTACTGCAGCTACAGGAATAGTTGTGGTCACCACTCGAAATGATATAGTTGCAGGAGCAATTGGGGTGGAATACATGCATCGAGTGGATTTGATGTCACCAGAAGTCGGATGGGAGCTTCTTTGCAAGAGTATGAACTTCACTGAAGAATTTGAATTGCAAAAGTTTAGGGATATTGGGCTAGAGATTGTTCGTTTGTGTGGTGGTCTTCCTCTTGCAATTAAAGTTACTGCTAGTGTTCTAGCTACTAAAGAGCAAGATGAGAATGAGTGGAAGAAGGTTATAAAGAAAAGTGCTTGGTCCATGGTTAACCTTCCTATTGAACTAAGAGGCGCTCTTTACTTGAGTTATGATGAGCTTCCACATCACTTGAAGCAATGTTTTTTTGTATTGTGGCTTGTATCCTGAGGATTCTACAATGTATTGTGATGAACTTATCCGGTTTTGGATAGCTGAAGGTTTTATAGAAGAGCAAGAAACAGAACTTCTAGAGGATATAGCTGAAGAATATTACAAGGAATTGATTTACAGGAATCTCCTTCAACCAGACCCTACATATGCTGATTATTCTAGGTGTAAAATGCATGATCTTTTAAGGCAGCTTGCTCAGCATTTAGCAGGTGAAGAATTTTTTTTGAAAATCCAGAGTCATTGAAGACTAAAACATTGTCCAAACTACGACATATTTCGATTGTTACAGGCAACGAGTTTTTTAATTACTCCTAGCATACAGAAGGAGAAAATTGGAGTTCGGACTCTGACTATAAAGTGTAAAGCATTAACAGTTGAAAATGCAATTTTCAAAAGATTCCCAAAGATGCGTGTTTTGGATCTATCTGATTCAGTGATAGTAAGTGTTCCTGATTGTATTGGAAAGTTGATCCATCTACGATCACTTATTCTCGATGGGACTAACATATCATATCTTCCAGAGTCCATTTGTTGTCTCATCAACCTACAGATATTAAATTTGGAGAGGTGTGCTTTCTTGGATACTCTTCCATGTGGACTCACTCAATTATGCAATTTAAGGCGTCTTGGTCTCGCGTACACACCAATAATTGAGGTTCCAAAAGGAATTGGCAGATTGGAATGTCTCAGTGACTTGGAAGGATTTCCTGTTGGTTGTGGGTGTGACAATAGTACAGGAATGCAAAATGGGTGGAACCTGGAAGAGTTGGGTCCCCTTAAGCAGTTGAGGAAGCTTGATATGGTTAAATTAGAAAGAGCAGCTTCTTGTACCACAGATTCACCGCTAACAGGGAAAATATATCTTAAAATATTGAATCTACATTGCACTAGTACAAATGAGCCATATTCCGAAGATGATGTAATCAATATTGAGAAGACATTTGAGAAGCTAATTCCTCCACAGAGCCTTGAAACTCTTGGGATTTACCAATTCTTTGGTCAGAAATATCCCTCTTGGCTAGGAGCCACTACTAATTTATCTTCATTGAAATACTTGCAGCTTACTAGATGTAAATCCATTGTCGTCTTCCTCCACTCGGGCAACTCCCCAGTTTAAAGTTTTTGAAAATTAAAGAAGCTATTGCAGTCACCGAGATTGGATCTGAGTTCCTTGGCAATGGGGTGTCTACTCCCAGATCTAAAGAAGCTGCATCTTTTCCCAAGCTTGAGATGTTGATCTTGTCGGACATGCCTAAACTGAGAAGTCTACCATGGGAGCTTGGACAGAATGCCACTAGGTTGAAGGAGCTCCATTTAAGAAATGTAACAAGCATTAAGTTGGTGGAGGACCTACCATTTCTCTCTGGTTGTCTTTTTAATCGCAGACTGTGATAGCCTGGAGAGGGTGTCAAATATTCCCCACGTACATGAGCTGCGTGTGGGGGCTGTCCAAGCTTGATGTGTGTTGAGAAACTGGATAACTTGCAACTCCTTCGGCTGCATGAGAATATGCAAGAGGTCTCCTCATTGTGGCTGCCTGGTCTTCAGCAACAGTGTAGACAACTGCATGGGGATGACCTGGATGTCTTTAATTGGACATAACCATACACAAGTTTCACTGAAAATAATACAGCTACTAAGATACAAGGTGAGAATATATACAGATCAATGTTCTAATTTTGTTACATATTAATAACATCTCGCCCGTTTTTATTTTTTTCTTGTCTTTGTTTTCCTTATTCAATTTCCTCACAGCTAATTGACTAGACATATTTGGCCATAATGCGGAAATGACAACAGGACATGTGACACTGGGATTTATAGCAGAGGCATGGTTCTAAACATACTGGAGGCCTGGTCGAGGACGAGACGTGGCATTAGAACTTGGATATAGAGGAAGCTCCAACCAAGGGCGTATGCTGAGACACGGCCCAAGCAAGGCTATCCCAGTGCAGAAATAGAGGCGTCCGATGGTAACCGTGCTAACTGGCAGTTTTTTTATTTATAGAGACGAGTATTCACACCGTACTAGTATCTGTTCTATCTCATTAACAGAGACTGTTGTCTAGAGACGGGCAGCTGTCTGCCCCTGTCACCTGTAACGCACGTGTATGTAAACCTATAATTAGGGTTTGTTTGGTTCCCACGAGACTAGGGACTAGGGACTAATTTTTAGTCCCTTTTAGTCCCTAAATTACCAAACATGAGGACTGTGGACTAATTTTTAGTCCCAATTAGTCCTTGTTTCAATAGACTTTTGGGAGAGACTGACTAATTTTTAGTCCCATTTAGTCCTAGTCCCTAGTCCCATGAACCAAACAGACCCTTAATCTAGTAGTGTCATGGTTTTTTTTATAGTTAGATGTTGCTTTTTCATGCCTCCATTTGGTACAGTGGATTCTGTATCTTAAAGCTGTGCCCTGAAAGGCCCATTACCATGAGGCCTGCGTAGGCGGTTGCTTTTCCCAAGCTTGAAACATTGTTCATCCGGGATATGCCCAACTGGGAGGAGTGGTCCTTTGTTGCTGAAGAAAAACAAGAAGCAACAACAGCAGTCACGGTAGAAGCAGAGGATGAGACTCTTGCAAATCAAAAGTTGGACGCCCTACCTCCAAGGATCCAGCTGCTGCCACGATTGAAGAAGTTGGTACTTGAAGGCTGCCCCAAGCTGAGAGCTCTCCCACCACAGCTTGGACAGGAGGCCGCCAGCTTGAAGGAGCTCCAATTAAGACATGTGCACAACCTTAAGGTGGTGGAGAACCTCGGTTTCCTCTCAGAGGACCTTGTAATCGTAGGTTGTGAAGGCCTAGAGAGGGTCTCAAATCTTCCCCAAGTGAGACTACTGCGTGTACAGCTGTGTCCAAACTTAATGTGTGTTGAGAGGATGGACAACTTGCACCAGCTGTTTCTGACAGAGGATATGGAGGAGATTCCATTAGAGTGGCTGCCCGAGCTCAAAGAGAAGCACCAACAGCAGCACGGAGAAGACATGGATGTCTACCCTTGGATATAGTGAAGATACAGAATGCCAAATCACATGGATATGAAGATGTAAGCTTAGACCATTGTCTGAATTTTCTAATTTGGTTAGATGTTTATCTTCTCTGCTTTTAATTATCCGTGTCCGTTTCCTGTTTTTACAGGTCATCAGGCGTTGAGGACGGGATGGACTACATTCTGGAAGTTGTCTCATTAATAGCCATCCGCTGTCTCAAATGTCTGGATCTTATGCTGGATAGAACGGACGCGTGTGTCGTGTATCGCATCAAGCCGATGCAAGGAGTTGCAGAATCTTATGCTGTGCTTATCGAGGAAGGAGAAGATGCCTTCCTGATCTAGTGGCGAGTACTGGTGTGTTTGAATCAGTGTTTTCTGTGCTTGCATACCTGAATAAGGTCATGATATATACTCGTGTTTTTCAGTTTGGTTTTTTGATGTTGTGAGAAACATTACATTTGTCATTTGGACTTTGGACTCCCAGTGTGTCCTCTTGCTGTTACGTGAAGTGTGCTCGTGAATTCTGAGTGGGAGCGTTTGTGCAGGACAGCTGCTGTTACTTTCCACTCTCTTAAAAAAAAATAGTTGTTGCCAAGCAGAGTTTTTAAAAATAGTTGTTGCCAAGCAGAGTTTTTGTCTTTCAGCGTTGGCTGCCCTGTGACTGCTATGTAACATCGGAGGCCCTTGTCTTCATATCCTCCACTGCTGTCGTCCTGGCCTGTCACTTAAGCACGTTCCTCCAGCGTATCAATCAGCGCTAACTACAGCGCTGCGCTTCATCAAATGGAGTATATTTTTCTATCTTTTCCATGCATCCCAATAACGTCACAGTAGTAGGCACTTGCCTTGCTCTGCTTTTGCTCCTATCGGGGGCCCTCCTATCCTGCCCAGCTCCTGGCGGTGATCTTCCTTGGAGTGCGCCAAGGCAGGCGTCCAGGTCGGTGTCGCGTGTTTTACTGCAGGTCGTGAGACTCGTGAACTCTGGTGTTCAGTGCATGGACTGCTCTGTTTTCCACTAGCAACTCTGCAGACGGTAGGGATCGAGCGCTAGCTCGATTGGCCGTTTCCCAGGTGTGGAAACGGCCGGTCGTGGGTTCGAGCCTCGCTCGCCCCATGATTTTCCCACCGGGTGGGAGCAGTTTGTTCCTAGTTTATTTCAGTTTGCCTCGTGCGGATGTGCCCCAATGGTCAAGTGACGTGCCCGCCACACAGCTCGGAGCTGATGATTTTCGAGTGCCTGTCAGCTGCGTTCTAGTTCTGGATGTAGTTGTAGGTTTGTTCGTATACAAGGTACCGTGTGTGAGGTGTGCGTGTGTGCGTGGTGTGTGTCTGTATCGCGGAACAGATACTACAGCCAGCTGTAGAGAAGCTGCAAAGGCCTCGAGCCGGGTGTGTATAGTTGCAGTTCCTGATTGATAGTGTAACACTCTGCTATTCAGACATTCAGTGCATGCAGTAGGTTGATGCAGTAGCCTGACATTATTAATTAGCAGTAGCGCCACAGCCTCGTTCTAGGTTGATGCAGTAGCAGTAAGCCTGACATTTTTTGCATATCTTATTAATTTGCAGTAGAACCATCAGCTTCCAAAGTTACTATCAACTCAGATGATCCTACATGGAGTCATTGTTGTTGCCCAGACACAAAGAAGAAGTATTAACTTGTGTGCAACTACTGTGACAAGACGATGAATGCAGGAATTACAAGAGTGAAGTACCATCTTGCTGGTGTAATGTGTTAGTAAGACTTTAAACTATCTATGTTTTTATATTTATTATGTGTAAAAATTATATAATGTTTGGCATATTTCTTGCTAGGCCGCTAAATGGTTTAGCCCGCTAACTTAGCGCGCTATAGCCTTTCTTAGCCTTTTGGAGAGGCCGCCTCTAAATGGCTTAGCCCGCTATTTAAAATAGGGTATTCAGTGCATGCTGCTCTGCTTTTCCACTAGCAACTCTGTTGATGATAGACAAACGGCTTACACGGAAGTTTTCCACTAGTAATTCCTCTTCTTCTTTTTTGAGTGTTTATATCCCTGTTCTATTGGGTTTGTCTTTGGAATGGGGCCCCCTGACTCGTGCACGCTCATCATGGAGCGCGTGTGAATAGAGTCCTTTTTTTTTTACTGGAGAATAGGATCCTTAATGCCTCCTCTGCTTCCTGCTTGGGCTTGAAAGAGCAGGAACGTGTTCACCACATTTTTGATTGTGTCATTACTAGTTCACCAACCAGTGCTCTCCCACGTGTTAGAATTTTATAGGACAACTAATTAATAAGAACACTTATATCAAATATCTTTTTCTCTTCTTTAGTGTTCTAAAACAATAGCTATATAACAGGTAGTCTATATTGAATTGTGGTAATCAATTAAATATTTTTTGTTTTTGCATCCATGTGCATAGATCTTTTCTTTATATAGAACCTCTATGTATCTCCATCATATATTTAGTTGTATCTCCATCATACATTTAGTTATTATTGATAATTGATCCATAGAAACATAACCAAGGACTACTCCAAGCATTGGTGCCCTCTCGTCTGCACTGCAGTGACCGAAACCTGTAATTGTTATGTCGTGACTGGTCAATCCCTTTGTTTACTGTTTGTATTCTGTATATACGTCGTCATCGCCGGCAGAACTTGAAATTGCTTATTTTTCTTATTTTGGTGCCTTTGGACTGACTATAACTAGGATTGGTAAATTACTTAATTCCAACAGTCTGCTACTAGGTATGCTCATCGAAAACAACTGGCCGGATTAAAATATGTACTTGTACACCACGCTTTGTAGATGTAGTCTACGCCTGTCTTTAATATCAGATTTCATTACATTAGGGCACTCACGGTCACAGACTCTATGGTAGAGTCTATGACCATTAATTACACCGCCACGTGGACAAATTGCTGATGTGGCGAGACATTTATTGAGGAGAGAGAAGAAAATTTGAGGAAACAACGTCTAACTAAGAAACGACGTCCCACGCGACGATCGAGGTCTTTCACGGCCCTCAACTGATCCCGTGCGCCTGGAATCTCCGTTCTTTCAAAAAAAATCTCCGTCGGCCGCACCGCGCTGGACGGCGCAAACACGACTCCCGCCCGTAGCTTGCCCCCACGCCGCCATGGAAGCGTCCTCCCCATCTGCCACTGCCGGTCTTGCGTGTGCCGCCGTGGGCCTCGCCTGCCGTTGCCTCGGAGCCGCCGTGGAGAGCGCAATCGCTGGCAGGATCTCGCGCGGACTTCACAGGGAGGGCCGCCCGGATCTCGTGCCTCCACTGGCGTTGAGTTCGTGCAGCTGTCGCGGACGCCGCCCCGCGGCTTCGTGCGTCCTGCCGCCGACCACGCAGTTGCGGACTCACGCAAGGCCGTCACGGGCTCGTGCGGCTGCCCCGTCCCCATGCCTGCAGAGCTACGCGCCTGCCCGTCCAGCTTGCCGGGGCTATGGTGCTTGCGTGTGGCCGTGAGATGGAGGTAGTTGGGGCGTGCGCGACCGCGCAGCGCAGCGGCACGGCGGACATGGCGTTTGGGGCACTCTGGCAGCCACTGCAGCGGCACGCGCAGGAGGGGGTGTCGGAGGTTCCATGGTCTCGTGTAGTCCGCCGGGCCCCTTCAAAACGATCAATCGCTAAACATTGCTTGCTGCCGGTTCTCTCAAAACAGTGGCAGCTCACGGCACAATCCCGGCGCCTGGCAGACCAGGAATACAAGGCAGCGAGGTGTAGGTTGGATCACATGTAATATGCCATAGATGATCGGATTTGTTTGTGCTGCCATTAAACTAATTTATCTATAGAAACTGGTACTACAAAATTTGCATTGGAGAGGATGGTTTCTTGTGATAAGAGTCTTCAAGATTTAAACTCTATGGGTAGAGTCTGCACCGTGAGTGCCCTTATTATTCGTTTGATATAACCAAGAGGAAGCGTATTGGTGCTGGGATTCCTAGGCTGGATGCACTCCAGTTTTCAGATACTCCTCTGCTATTTCATCCATTAGCTCTGCTTTGCAAACGTCCATGGCCTCCAGCTGATGATGAAACATGACTTGTTATAACAGAACTGCACAACATAGAATCAGAGTCTTGTCATCAGGTATATTTAGTGCTAGTATCTCTCAGATCCTAGTGATTCTTCTTGCCTACTTATAAGTTCATATTGTTCTAGCTGAAACTTTTGATTCAACCTGGCTACCAAGACGTCTTGCCACTGTGATTTATCGGTTCTTTTCTCGATCTCTCGCCGGTGACAGACTGATATGGGTTCAACAACAGGAATTCGTTCCACAGGATGATTAGTGCTTGTTATCAACCACTTTTCAGAACTGGAGGAGAAGCCTGTAAGTTGTAACTATGCTTTAGATAATGCATCATTAGTTATTTGCCTAGTTATTTTCATGGTGTACGATGACTTCTCTAGGCTAGTTTTGGAAATAGTGAAACCTACTAATTCATCGAGTGATATTTGTTAGTTATTCATGGTATTTCTCCAGGCAGTTGAATTTAAACTCGTTCCTTACACTACTGGAGATTTGAAAAGTAATGATATGAATATCTAAAAGATGATTACTACATGTTCTTATTTTTGAAAGCATACTTCAAAGATGCTGATTGCAGAAGGCCGGATTGAAGACAAGTTACCAATTGGCTTGTTGAGCTGAAAGATGCAATGTATTTTTTAGATAATGGATATCATTCATACTCGGCTTCATCTACCAATAGGTAGAATCAGACCAATTATTACAAAACAGGTACGTAGCCAGGTAAGACAAAAGTCACCGGACAACACTGACACAACTAAGAAAAATAAATAAACTGACGAAAAAAATACATCTCCATCGGGGGCTCGAGATAATCGACAACGACACGAAGCACCTGGTTTATGCGGAAAGGAAATGACATCTCCAAAACCGGCGTCTCCAACAAGAAAATGACATCCAGAGATGCCATCATCGCCCACCAAACGAAGGGATCTTCCAAAAGCCATCGAAGGGATCTTCCAAAAGCGACGTCTCCAACAAGAAAATGACATCCAGAGATGCCATCATCGCCCACCAAAAAGCTGGTGTAGTGTTTTCACCCAGAGATATCATAATAACGACACCTCGAATAAAGAATGTGGCACCCACAGGCGTCACTGTTGTCGAATCATGGTAGGATTGTCAGCGTCCACCAATAGCCGTACCATTACGCCGTTGATCCGGAAGAATTGGTCGCCGTCGTAGTCGCCTAGGCTAGCTGCCACTACCGCAACAGGTAAAGCGAAGAGGCCAGTGGGCAGCAGATCTGCACGGGACCTGCTCATGGAACAGATCAATGCCGGCGTCGCCACTCCACCAAGGATGAGGCTGGACCTCGCTGAAGCCACGTGCTAAGCGCCATGGAACAGGAAACCGACACGACAGCATGCCGGCCGGCCACCGTCAGTGCACCAGCCCCTTGGATGTCACCAACCGCCGGTGTGAAGCCTCCAACAAAGGGACCTTGCCTCTCTCCTCTGCACTGCAGTGACCAAAACCTCGCATTGTTATGTCGTGACTGGTCAATCCCTTTGTTTACTGTTTGTATTCTGTTTATACGTCGTCATCGCCGGCAGAACTTGAAATTGCTTATTTTTCTTATTTTGGTGCCTTTGGACTGACTATAACTAGGATTGGTAAATTACTTAATTCCAACAGTCTGCCACTAGGTATGCTCATCCAAAACAACCGGCCGGATTAAAATATGTACTTGTACACCACGCTTTGTAGATGTAGTCTACGCCTGTCTTTAATACCAGATTTCATTACATTATTATTCGTTTGATATAACCAAGAGGAAGCGTATTGGTGCTGATTCCTAGGCTGGATGCACTCCAGGTTTCAGATACTACTCTGCTATTTCATCCATTACCTCTGCTTTGCAAACGTCCATGGCCTCCAGCTGATGATGAAAGAAGACTTATTATAACAGAACCGCACAACATACGAATCAGAGTCTTGTCATCAGGTATATTTAGTGCTAGTATCTCTCAGATCTTAGTGATGCTTCTTGCCTGCTTATAAGTTCATATTGTTCTAGCTGAAACTTTTGATTCAACCTGGCTACCAAGACTTCTTGCCACTGTGTGATTTATCGGTTCTTTTCTCGATCTCTCGCCGGTGACAGACTGATATGGGTTCAACAACAGGAATTCGTTCCACAGGATGATTAGTGCTTGTTATCAACCACTTTTCAGAACTGGAGGAGAAGCCTGTAAGTTGTAACTATGCTTTAGATAATGCATCATTAGTTATTTGCCTAGTTATTTTCATGGTGTACGATGACTTCTCTAGGCTAGTTTTGGAAATGTTTAAAAGGGCGTACCCAGTGCCGTAGGCTCCCGCACGGTGCGGGGTCTGGGGGGAAGGGTATTTTAGCGCCAAGCCTTACCCGCACCATGTGCAATATCTTGGGAGGCTAGGGCTTGAACCGGGACCTTCCGTTCTACAGGCGGTAGAGCACTACCACTTGCACCAGGCCCGCCCTTCTAGTTTTGGAAATGTTTAAACCTACTAATTCATCAAGTGATATTTGTTAGTTATTCATGGTATTTCTCCAGGCAGTTGAATTTAAACTCGTTCCTTGCACTACTGGAGATTTGAAAAGTAATGATATGAATATCTAAAAAGATGGTTACTACATGTTCTTATTTTTGAAAGCATACTTCATGTTGTTATTCTCAAACACTTTTAATTCCCTCAGGTAATTCTGCATCTAGGATCCACTTAATGGGGACCTTATTATTTCCTTTTACGGGATTATGCATCTGAAAGCTCCAAGAGATTATTACAAGTGAAGCAGTACAAATACTAGGTGTTAAACAAGAGCTTAGTGACCTGCAGCAAACAATGACACAAATACAGTGTTTTCTCAAAGATGCTGATTGCAGAAGGATTCAAGACCTATCAGTTACCAATTGGCTTGTTGAGCTGAAAGATGCAATGTATCTTTTAGACAATGGATATAATTACCCGGCTTTATCTACCAAGTAGTAGAATCAGGCCAATTATTACAAAAACAGGTAGGTAGCCAGGTAAGACAAAAGTCACCGGACAACACCGACACAACTAAGAAAAATAAATAAACGACGAAAAAAATACATCTCCATCGGGGAGCTCGAGATCCCGACAACGACCGCGAAGCACCTTGTTTATGCGCCAAAGGAAATGACATCTCCAAAACCGACGCGTCTCCAACAAGAAAATGACATCCGAGAGATGCCATCATCGCCCACCAAACGAAGGGATCTTCCAAAAGCCATCGAAGGGATCTTCCAAAAAGCGGCGTCTCCAACAAGAAAATGACATCTAGAGATGTCATCATCGCCACACCAAAAGCTAGTGTAGGGTTTTCACCCGAGAGATATCATAATAACGACACCTCGAATAAAGAATGTGGCACCCACAGGGCGTCACTGTTGTCGAATCATGGTAGGATTGTCAGCGTCCACCAATAGCCGTACCATTACGCCATTGATCCGAAGAATTGGTCGCGTCGTGATCGCCTAGGCTGGCTGCCACTACCGCAACAGGTAAAGCGAAGAGGCCGGTGGGCAGCAGATCTGCACGGGACCCCGCTCATGGAAC
Organism: Hyparrhenia diplandra; assembly: GCA_015847255.1. NCBI lineage: Eukaryota > Viridiplantae > Streptophyta > Magnoliopsida > Poales > Poaceae > Hyparrhenia > Hyparrhenia diplandra. The sequence goes on along the minus strand of JADLZK010009576.1, from coordinate 20,831 downwards.
AGATCAACGCCGGCACCACCACTCCACCAGGGACGAGGTTGGACCTCGCTGAAGCCACCTGCTAAGCGCCATGGAACAGGAAACCGACACGACAGCATGCCGCCGGCCACCGTCGGTGCACCAGCCCCTTGGATGTCACCAACCGCCCGGTGTGAAGCCTCCAACAAAGGGACCTTGCATCTCTCCTCTGCACTGCAGTGACCAAAACCTCGCATTGTTACGTCGTGACTGGTCAATCCCTTTGTTTACCGTTTATATTTTGTATATACGTCCTCATCGCCGGCAGAACTTGAAATTGCTTAATTTTTCTTATTTTGGTGCCTTTGGACTGACTATAACTAGGATTGGTAAATTAATTAATTCCAACAGTCTGCCACTAGGTATGCTCATCCAAAACAACCGGCCGGATTAAAATATGTACTTGTACACCACGCTTTGTAGATGTAGTCTACGCCTGTCTTTAATACCAGATTTCATTACATTGTTATTCGTTTGATATAACAAAGAGGAAGCGTATTGGTGCTGATTCCTAGGCTGGATGCACTCCAGTTTTCAGATACTCCTCTGCTATTTCATCCATTAGCTCTGCTTTGCAAACGTCCATGGCCTCCAGCTGATGATGAAAGAAGACTTGTTATAACAGAACTGCACAACATACGAATCAGAGTCTTGTCATCAGGTATATTTAGTGCTAGTATCTCTCAGATCCTAGTGATTCTTCTTGCCTGCTTATAAATTCGTATTGTTCAAGCTGTAACTATTGATTCAACCTGGCTACCAAGACTTCTTGCCACTGTGTGATTTATCGGTTCTTTTCTCGATCTCTTGCCGGTGACAGACTGATATGGGTTCAACAACAGGAATTCGTTCCACTGGATGATTAGTGCTTATTATCAACCACTTTTCAGAACTGGAGGAGAAGCCTGTAAGTTGTAACTATGCTTTAGATTTTTTTAGATAAAGGATATAAAATCCGGCTTCATCTATCCGAAGATAGAATCAGACCACTTATTACAACGTTCGAAGCAATAAAGAAGTTTTGCTGGAAACAAACTCCAGCCATACTCAAAACCAACTAAACAAGCGAAAGAAATGTTTTTGACTAAACATAACCAACGTGTCTCTGGGACAGCCAGCCACTGGACCTGAAGAAAGATAAAGTCGACACTTCTAGGTGGCATGCCGCGCGATAAGTTGATCTTGAAGATCTTCATTCCGCTGCAAACTTGCCCACCGACGTAGTCAATGAGTTCCTCGGAACAGAACCTGCAAAAGAGATTTCGGTTTGCATTTGTCAAAAACAACTTCATTTCTTGTTAGCCAAATTGCCCATAAAATTGCCGATGCTGCTGTTAATAACAACGAATTAAACTTTTTGTTCCCCATTTTAGACCAATTGTAAAACAAATCATTTGTACTCGAAGGCTGTGTTAGTCCAAAAAACAAATGTACAGAGCGCCACAAGAATTTGGCATAGGCACAATCAAAAAAGAGGTGTTGAATTGTTTTACGGAAGATGACAGAATGAGCAGTCATGACCCCCATTCCAGTTTCTTCGTGCCAAATTATCTTTGGTTAAAACAACACCTTTTTTTAATATACCACATAAAAACTTTTATTTTCATTGGTAGCTTCGTCTTCCAAATATCTTGTGACACTCTCACCCCCGTTGTTAATTAAAGCGGCATACATGGACTTGACTTGTGAAAGTTCCGGATGCCTTCAAATCCCAAACAAAATGATCTCTTTCTGGCTTAATTGAATTTGTTGTAAGGATGACACAATACGGAGCCAATTTGCTAAGTTTGCCCCCACTAGATTTCTCCTAAAGGAAATATTTAGTACGGGAGAATTTAGAATGTTAGCTATCATATCTTGCTTCCTTCTTACAATATTAAACAAGCCTGGAAATTTATCTTTGAGTGGTTTATTCCCTAACCAAGTATCAAACCAAAAGCGCGTTTGTGTCCCATCATTGACAATAAAATGCCCCAACTTGAAAAAAAAGTATCTTTCACATTCATCAAACTTTTTCGAAATGCGAATCCGTGGGTTTCTTCACACAACTACCTAAAGTCTTATTTTTAATATACTTGTTCCTTAGTAATTCTTGCCAAATCCCTTCTTCATTTAGTAATTTGAACAACCATTTACTAAGCAAACATTTGTTTTGAATTTCCAAATTATGGATACCTAGCCCACCTTGATCTTTTAGGGTGACGAATAACATCCCATTTGACCAATCTATATTTTCTCTTGTGTTGGTCATTTTGCCAAAAAAATCGAGACCTAAAGCACTCAATTTTTCAAGCACCCCTTTCGGTACTTGAAGAAAGACATCATAAACATCGGTAAGCTAGAAAGCACCGAGTTTATGAGCACTAGACGTCCCCTACCGTGAGCAGACTTACCTTTCCAACTACTAAGCCTTTTCTCTATCCTTTCTTCAATAAATTTCCAGTCCTTGTTAGACAATTTTCTAAAATGCATTGGGAGGCCTAGATATCTAAATGGGTACTTGCCAATGGAACACCCAAAGAGCTGCGAATAAAAGCTGCTCATGGTTCTTAGCTTGACCAAAACAAAAATCTCACTTTTATGGAAGTTAATTTTTAAGCCGGATAGTTGTTCAAAGGTGCTTAATAACAATTTCATATTGACTTGCCTTTTCAACATCATGGCTTAAAAAATCACTTGTGTCATCCGCATCTTTGGAGGATAGACAATCCATCTTGGATCAAGTGAGGAATGACCCCTTCTACCTGACCAGCTTCCTTTGCTCTTGCAATTAGTATAGCCAACATGTCCGCTACTATATTAAATAGTATAGGAGACATGGGGTCACCTTGTCTCAAGCCTTTTTTAGTTTGGAAATATTGGCCGAGTTGGTCATTAAACTTGATGTTAACATTCCCACCTTGTGTAAATTTTTTTATCCATTCACACCACTTCGCGAAAAACCTTTCATTCTTAGTGTGCATTTGTAGGAAATTCCAGTTAACTTTATCATAGGCCTTTTCAAAATCTATTTTAAAAATTACTCCATCTTGTTTCTTAGTGTGCAATTCATGAATAGTCTCATGTAAAATAACCGCTCCCTCCATGATATTCCTTCCCGGTAGGAAGGCAGTCTGGGTAGGTCTTATCAATTTTTGAGCAATGGTAGTTAAACGATTAGTTGCCACTTTAGTGAAGATTTTGAAAGATACATTCAACAAACAGATAGGTCTGTATTGTTGAACAACTTTCGCATCCTTCTTTTTGGGTAACAGAATAATATTACCAAAATTAAGACGATTAAGATGTAAAGTTCCTTGATGAAAATCATCGAACAATGCCATCAAATCTTCCTTAATTAGATCCCAAAAAACTTGATAAAATTCAGGTGGGAACCCATCCGGACCAGGAGCTTTATTATGTTCCATTTGAAAAATTGCCGCTCTAACTTCCTCATGAGTGAATGTATCAACCAGGAACTCATTCTCTTGATCCGAAACTTGGGGAATGTCAGTCGTCTGAGATTCGTCTAAAGAAATTAACGATTCTTCAGATGGACCAAAGAGATTTTTATAATAGCTAGTGATATGCTCTTTTAACTGAGCATCACCAGTTATAATATTATTCCCATCCTCAAGTTGAAAGATACGAGTTTTTCTGTGTCTACCATTGGCTACAAGGTGATAATATTTAGTATTAGCATCACCTTCTAAAAGATGTTTCACCTTTGCCCTTTGGTACCACTTGAGCTCCTCTTCTCTAAGAAGTTCAGCCAACCTTTCACTCAGCACATGTTTTAGATCTCTCTCAGTGTCACTTAGCATAGTAAGTTCAGCTTTTTTGTCTAACTCATCCAATTTATTTAGTAACTTTGCTTTCTCTTTTTTATATATCCCACTAACATGTTTAGCCCAACCCCTTAGGTATTGACGGAGTTTTCTAATTTTGGCCTGCCAACGCTCAATGGGTGATCCTACTACCGTCGTGTTCTGCCATACTTGTGACACCATCTCACAGAAGCCGTCTCTTAACAACCAACCTAATTCAAATTTGAATTGAGGTTGATATGTTGTAGACGCGCTATGAGTAGATAGTAGTAGAGGAGTATGATCAGAAATTTCTCTGGAAAGAGAATGGACTGTAGTATTAGGATATTGAGACTCAAAATCTCATTGCAAGTTAAAACTCTCATTCCAATTTTTTTTTTTGAGTTTGATTTGGCAAATTATTAGCCTAAGTGAAATTCCAGCCAGACAAATCTATTTCCCTAAGGTTTAGAGAGTCAATTACAGCATTAAACATAAACGGCCATCTGTCATTAAAATTATCATTATTTTTCTCATCTGGCCTGCGAATAATATTAAAGTCCCCACCTATAATGACAGGTACGGTTTCTTTAGAACATACTCGCACCAGTTCTGATAAAAAATTTGATTTAAGTTCTACTTGAGCTGGGCCGTATACCGATATTAAATTAAATTTAAAATCACTCTCTTTATGACGCACCTTGAAACGGATATAAAAGTCACCCTCCTCAATTTGACCAACGTCAAAAGTCTGCAAATGAACTCCTAGAATCATACCACCAGATCTATCTCGTGGAGCCATGCAATGCCAAATAAAATCTCTACCAGCACAGATGGTATTAAGAGTTTTTTGTGGAAAGCTAGCTCTACCTGTTTCTGATAAGGCAATGAAATCTAGATCTTTCTCTTTTGTTAGATCAGACAAGAATCTATATTTTTTAGTATCCTCAAAACCATTGCAATTCCAGAAAATTCCTTTCATTTCTAACAACTTTTATTATTATTATTTTTAAGACCTCTGGGGCGCCTGTTATTAGATGATGATAAAGGAGTCTGTAAAATCAAAGGATCACAGCTCCCATCACCTAGCCCCTCCATTACTTCGGAACATATAAGATTTAAAACTTCTAGATCAACCCCCTCTTCATTAGAGCAATCGGTTGCTCCATCTAAGTCCAAAGCCGAATTACCAACATTTAAACTAGCACTATCTAACATCCTTTTATGTTCTAAATCCTTCAAGCGTTTGATAGAATTAAAACAATCTTTATCATTTTTACCTAAAACCACTCCTAGAGCATTCACTGAATGTAGCAAAGAAAAATTATCTCTATCAAGAAAAGATGGGGGAATTTGTGTTGTACCTTTTTCATCGACCACCTCCAAGTTCTTCTTTGCCTTGAGCTTGGCCGCCTCAACTGAATCTTGATCCGCTGTAGTAGCGTTCCTCTTGCTAACCCTCATCGGTGAGACTGTCTCGGTAGGGAGCCTATTACTAACAATCCCAGAATCAGCTTGATGAGGCAGCACCAAAGCTTTCCATTCTCCCGCGCCTGACTGGGAAACCACTGCTCTCGGCTTGTCAGCTGTCTGGGGGGGTTTGGACTGCTCCAAAACCAGCGACAATGTAAGCCCGGCCTGTCTGACCCGCCCCCCCCCTCCCCACCACCGTAAGGTAGAGCATCACCTAAATTGCCATCAATGTCCATATTTTCCCCCACACTCGCACCACCTTCGTTATCTTTTTTTGCTTTATCCCCCTTTGGATCATCCTCCTTTGGGTCACCTTCTTTGGTAGAGTCCATATCGATCACTTGAGGCTCACCATCAAGGTTCTCTCTTTCAATTGCAAACTGTAGCTCGTATACAAAATCCCCAATCACTACATCCACAAATTCTGAAATAAGTGATGGATCTAGCACAGCTACTCTCATTCTTGCTCTTCCAGTGTTGTTTGTAAAGACGGTGTCAACAGCTCTAGGCACGCCCAAGATTGTTCCAATTGCCCAAATGATAGGAAATTGTTTGAACTCATGGGGTAAACCTCTAAATTGAACCCAAACTTTTGGAATTTCTCTCTTAAAAACTTCATTATCAATCCCCTTCTCAAATCTGATTTTTCCTTCTACTTCTTTAGCATCCATAGGACCCCGGTTTGACACTTGTCTCCGATGTAAGTCACCGAGGGAAAATTGACAATAAATGCACCAGTTCTGTTGTCTTAATTTCCCACTTGTGATTCTTGCCGTATGAAGTCTTTCTAGTTCCACCGCCACCGATTGACGTAAAGGGAACCTTCAAGAACACGCACCACGGCTTTAGTTTCATGCAAGTTATCTTTTGGGTTATCAACCTTTGGAATATAATAAAACCCAAGACCCTCTACAGCATAACCACAAGGAATAGCACTTTATAAGTTTTTTTGCTGTTTGGGCAAGACTTTGGTGGATGATCCCCGAAACATATTTCACAACATAGAACTACAGTACATTCATGTATAGTATGACCCTTCGTGTGACAACGATAGCGATATGGTTTCCCTTTACTTTTTTTGCCCCTTGAATTGCCGATTCTAGGATGTCGGTGTGACCCTCTTTGTTACCTTGTCTTTGGAATCACGCCAGCCTCCAAGAACGCTGCACCAAAGAACCATCTCTTGTCCACCTTGCATCGCTCGCTCGCTTGACAACCCCGCCTTGCACCGAGGTCTCCATCAAGCTGGTCGAAGACGTACTCGCCCCCGCCCCGCAGATGCACTCGCCACCTTCACCACGGGCCCCTGCTGCACATGGTTGCCGGCGGCGATCTCCATCGGCGCCCCAACCATGACCGCTGGCGGCCGTGGTTAACCCCGAAGCGGCCACCATGGCAGCACCCCCTATGGCCCCCTCCTGGCGGCCAATGAGGGGCAACCCCCATCCGTGGGGCCAGCGCACCTTGAGGCGGGCTTTGCCGGATCGGCACCGGCTGCTGGATCGGCTGCCCTTGCCCAACGGGGAAGGATGACCGAAATGGCCCGCCGGTTCATGGGTGGGTACTGGTTCCCTCCATATCGCGCCGCCGTTGGGTGCCGGAGCCGGCCTGGCTGAACGCCTGCCCCATGGGCATAGCATGAGCCCGGGCACCGCTTCGATGCACGTGGCCGGCCGGTTGCCGACCATTCCGCCATTGTGAGCCACCGTCGCTGATGAAAGCGGTAGCCACCCGATCTCCTCCACGCCCGTGGCCAAAGGCGTCCACCCGGTGCCCGACGTCCACGGCCATGGGCATAGTACCCGTGACCATGGTCGCGATAGCCACCGTGGGGGGCATAGCCATGGGCGCCCTGGCCACCTCTGCCACCGCCAAAACCATAGCCGCGACCACGGCCACGATTCCCGAATCCGCGACCACCTCTTCCTCCGAATCCCGGATCAAAGTCAGGAACAAAACCAGGGTTGTAACCCTGGCCACCCCTTCCACCACCGCGACCACCAAAACCTCCACCCGGAGCACCACCTTGCGCCGCCATTGGTCTTCTCGCTACCTCCACGAATGTTGGTTTGGAGAGAACTGGTGGCGGCTGAACAGGTGCCGGGCGAAAGGGTTTAGGGTTGGCTGTGCGTCGGAAAAGAAAGGATAACCCCTTTGTGGGCCTGAAGATAAGACCCGGCCCGAGATGGACTTTGGAAGGAGAATGCGACGTTATTCGCGGTGGTGACGTCGTTACGATCGTTCGGCAAACGTTCTGTTCGATCGTACTTGCCTCCCGTCGAAGCGGCGGAAAGACCGCATCCAACTCGCCCTCCTTCAAACTTTCAAAAAAATTCGAACTCAAAATCCCTGCACGTTCCGAGATCGTAGGTCGAGAAGACGACACGATCACCGGTGACCGGCCGACTAGCGATGTCGGAGAACAACGGGAAGGTTTTTGATTTCGCCGATGACCCACATGGATGGATGCCGCTGCTAAACAATCGCCCAATGTTCTCCGAGGAGACACACGATGCGGTGGCAGCGGCCCTTGCCATGGAGCTATGGCGTTTAACTTCCTATTTGCCATTGTCTCCACTATAGTCTTTGGGAGCTCTGCATCGACGAGTTAGGAACGGTACCTTGAAGGACCTTCTCCGCCCTAATCGGTTGATCAACCGAAAGCCCGCGATCTTGGCGTCGTTGATGAACTCGGGGTAGAGATATCATCCTCCGCTGCTCGTCGTCTTCAGAATCGTCGGAAGAATCGTCACCGGTTTTGCCCAGAACTTGGATCGAAATCCAGCATCGGACGTTCTGGCGTGGACTGGCTTTGGTCGCTGACACGCTCCAGCCACCATCTCGACGAACGGCGATAAGGCCCGACGGCCTTCCTTGCAGCGACGTTCTTCATTCTTCACATCTTCCTTCTCCGCTTCGGCCCGATTTGGGATCGGCGCCTTCTTCAGATTTGGAGCAAGAGTCAACCGGCGACCTCGCCGCTGACGGTCTTCCCACCAACGCCGGAGATCGGGCGCGATGAGGTGAGACGGACAAGCCGTCGGCCGGATCGACACTCCTCCCATCGGCATCCGAAGTGGTCGCCGCACCATCGGCCACGAAGTGGTCGAGACGATCTCCGGCCTCTTGACACCATCGCTGAACCCTTCCTCAAACACACCGATGGCCTCCACGAACTGAACGAACGGGCGACGAGGAATCCACATCGCCACCGCCAAGATGACCATTGCCAAGCATAGACCAGAGGTCACTGCCAGGTGCCCTCGCCGGCGGCTGCAGGCTGCAGCCAACTACGGTGCACGGCGAGGACCGGAGTTTCGCCACCAGTCGCCACCGCACTCACTCTCCGCAAAAAGTGGATCCAATTGCTATTTGGACATAGATAGATGTGCCCACCACGAGTGGACGGACGAACTGACGAAGGCCACCGCAGACGAGGCCGGAGCCAGCCCACTCGCTGTGCCGGCGAGGGACAAGTAGGCGAGGCGTGGTCAGTTACGGCGTCCTCTGCTCTTGTTGTCCTCGGCGGATGGCGAGTGGAGGTGGCGAGGTGGTTCCTGGATTGGTGGACGGAGGATGGATGAGCACAAATCTGCGAGATTATGTCAACTATGCTTTAGATAATGCATCATTAGTTATTTGCCTAGTTATTTTCATGGTGTACGATGACTTCTCTAGGCTAGTTTTGGAAATGTTTAAACCTACTAATTCATCGAGTGATATTTGTTAGTTATTCATGGTATTTCTCCAGGCAGTTGAATTTAAACTCGTTCCTTGCACTACTGGAGATTTGAAAAGTAATGATATGAATATCTAAAAGATGGTTACTACATGTTCTTATTTTTTTTGAAAGCATACTTCATGTTGTTATTCTCAAACACTTTTAATTCCCTCAGGTAATTCTGCATCTAGGATCCACTTAATGGGGACCTTATTATTTCCTTTTACGGGATTATGCATCTGAAAGCTCCAAGAGATTATTACAAGTGAAGCAGTACAAATACTAGGTGTTAAACAAGAGCTTAGTGACCTGCAGCAAACAATGACACAAATACAGTGTTTTCTCAAAGATGCTGATTGCAGAAGGATTCAAGACCTATCAGTTACCAATTGGCTTGTTGAGCTGAAAGATGCAATGTATTTTTTTAGACAATGGATATAATTACCCGGCTTTATCTACCAGTAGGTAGAATCAGGCCAATTATTACAAAACAGGTAGGTAGCCAGGTAAGACAAAAGTCACCGGACAACACTGACACAACTAAGAAAAATAAATAAACTGACGAACAAAATACATCTCCATCGGGGAGCTCGAGATCCCGACAACGACACGAAGCACCTTGTTTATGCGCAAAAAGGAAATGACATCTCCAAAACCGACGTCTCCAACAAGAAAATGACATCCGAGATGCCATCATCGCCCACCAAACGAAGGGATCTTCCAAAAGCCATCGAAGGGATCTTCCAAAAGCGGCGTCTCCAACAAGAAAATGACATCTAGAGATGTCATCATCGCCCACCAAAAAGCTGGTGTAGGGTTTTCACCCAGAGATATCATAATAACGACACCTCGAATAAAGAATGTGGCACCCACAGGCGTCACTGTTGTCGAATCATGGTAGAATTGTCAGCGTCCACCAATAGCCGTACCATTACGCCATTGATCCGGAAGAATTGGTCGCCGTCGTGAGTCGCCTAGGCTGGCTGCCACTAACGCCAATAGGTAAAGCGAAGAGGCCAGTGGGCATCAGATCTGCACGGGACCCCGCTCATGGAACAGATCAACGCCGGCACCGCCACTCCACCAGGGACGAGGTTGGACCTCGCTGAAGCCACCTGCTAAAGCGCCATGGAACAGGAAACCGACACGACAGCATGCCGCCGCCACCGTCAGTGCACCAGCCCCTTGGATGTCACCAACCGCCGGTGTGAAGCCTCCAACAAAGGGACCTTGCATCTCTCCTCTGCACTGCAGTGACCAAAACCTCGCATTGTTACGTCGTGACTGGTCAATCCCTTTGTTTACCGTTTGTATTCTGTATATACGTCCTCATCGCCGGCAGAACTTGAAATTGCTTATTTTTTCTTATTTTGGTGCCTTTGGACTGACTATAACTAGGATTGGTAAATTAATTAATTCCAACAGTCTGCCACTAGGTATGCTCATCCAAAACAGCCGGCCGGATTAAAATATGTACTTGTACACCACGCTTTGTAGATGTAGTCTACGCCTGTCTTTAATACCAGATTTCATTACATTGTTATTCGTTTGATATAACAAAGAGGAAGCGTATTGGTGCTGATTCCTAGGCTGGATGCACTCCAGTTTTCAGATACTCCTCTGCTATTTCATCCATTTGCTCTGCTTTGCAAACGTCCATGGCCTCCAGCTGATGATGAAAGAAGACTTGTTATAACAGAACTGCACAACATACGAATCAGAGTCTTGTGATCAGGTATATTTAGTGCTAGTATCTCTCAGATCCTAGTGATTCTTCTTGCCTGCTTATAAATTCGTATTGTTCAAGCTGTAACTATTGATTCAACCTGGCTACCAAGACTTCTTGCCACGGTGTGATTTATCGGTTCTTTTTCTCGATCTCCCGCTGACAGACTGTTATGGGTTCAACAGCAGGTATTGGTTCCACAGCATGATTAGTCCTTATTATCAACCACTTTTCAGTACTGGAGGATAAGCCTGTAAGTTGTAACTATGCTTTAGATAATGCATCATTAATTATTTGCTTACTTATTTTCAAGGTGTACGATGACTTCTCTAGGCTAGCTTTGTTAGTTATTCATGGTATTTCTCCAGGCAGTTGAATTTAAACTTGTTCCTTGCACTACTGGAGATTTTAAAAGTAATGATATGAATATCTAAAAGATGATTACTACATGTTCTTATTTTTGGTATAGGAGGAGATTCTTCAAGCTACCAGGACATTAGTAGGGTTGGCAATCGGCAATAGGAAAGAGAAGCCTTACAAGATAGGTATTGTTGGTATAGGAGGAGTTGGAAAGACAACACTAGCTCAGAAAATTTACAATGATGAAAGACTTAAAGGTTACTTTGAGAAACATGCATGGATTTGTGTTTCCGAACAGTACTCTAAAGTTGCTTTGTTGAAAGAACTACTTTGAAATATTGAAGTGCACGAACAGCAAGGTGAAAGCGTAGGAGAGCTCAAAGGAGCTTTTTGCTTGTGTTGGATGACTTGTGGGAGTCTGATGTATGGACCAATTTGCTAAGAACTCCACTTGATTCTGCATCTCAAGTAATGATTTTTAGTAACAACTCGGCATGATATGGTTGCGAAGGCAATTGGAGTTGGACATATGCACCGAGTTGAATTGTTGTCGGAGGAAGTAGGTTCGGAGCTACTCTAGAAGAGTATGAACATATTTGATAAAATGAAGTGCTCGACTTCCGTGACACTGGAATTGAGATTGTTCAGAAATGTTGTGGCCTTCCTCTTGCAATTAGGGTTGTTGCTAGTGTCCTAGCAACAAAGGGGACAACGGAGAACGAGAGGCGAAAGATTCTAAGCAATGATGCTTGGTCAATGAGCAACCTTCCTGCTGAACTGATAGGTGCTTTGTACTTGAGTTATGACCAGCTGCCACAAAACTTGAAGCAATGTTTCCTTTACTGTGGTTTGTATCCTGGTGATTGGTCAATGTCACATGATAGTCTTGTTAGGTTTTGGGTTGCTGAAGGCTTTATAGAGAAGCAAGGAAACCAACTAATGGAAGATACTGCAGAAGATTACTACTATGAGTTGATCGCAAGGAATCTTCTATTACCCGATCCTATGTATGCTGACCAAAACTGGTGCAAAATGCATGATCTATTAAGGCAGCTTGCTCGTCATTTATCAGAGGAGGTCTGTTTCTTCCGGGACCCACAGTTTTTGGAAGGAAAAATTGTATCTAAACTACGGCGTTTGTCACTGGTAACGGAGAAGGAAAAGCTTGTTCTGCCAAGTGTGGATAGTCAACAACTTAGAGTGAGAACTATAATAAGTTTTTGTGACTAATCACCTACAATTGAACCTTCAATGTTCAAAAGATTTCTCTATGTTCGTGTTTTGGTTCTCAGAAGATCAAATATCAAAATAATTCCAGAATATATTGGAAGTTTGATTCATCTGTGTTTGTTTGATATTCAGGGTACTAGTATAAGTTGCCTTCCTGAGTCCATAGGTTCATTAAAAGATCTTCAAGTATTGAACTTGAAGGACTGTGGTGATTTGCACAACCTTCCTTTAGCAGTCACTCAATTATGCTGCTTAAGGAGTATTGAACTTGCTGGCACACCAATTAACCAAGTTCCAAAAAGAATAGGCAGATTAAAGACTAATGGGCCTGACCCGTTAGCAATTGTAATCCCCTCATATAAACATGGGGGCAGACCGTTTGTGAGGGACAGAAAAAGAATAATTTAGGGTTTATCCTTCCCTGCTCTTGCCTCCACAGCCGTCGCCGCCCCCTCACACCGCGGCGCTGCGCCGCCCTGCCGCCGCCGCCCCCCTGCCCACGCCGCCTTGCACTGTCGCACGCTGCCGCGCCCAACCAGCCGGGCGCTGCCACCCGCGCTGCCCTGCGCCGCTGTCCTTCAAGCCTACGGCACGCCCTCATCATCCTCTCGCGTTGACTAGTCAGAGCTGTGACAGGTTGGTAATCAATGTAATATTTTTTTGAAACGTAATCGAAGGGGGGTGAGATTCCCCACCATCTTTATATTCAAAAACCCATGGAACCACGGGAGAGTTTTACAGCAATACTGGGATACAAGACGGCAAATAAGCACACCAGCTCATGACGCTGTTTACAAGGTGTGGTTGAAGGCGATTACGCCAAATTACAAGGTCATCACATACTCTAGAGAGAACGCGGCGACAACAACTCCTCGTCTCGGAAAACTTGGCCATTCCGGGCGTCCCAGATTCTCCAGAGAATTGCTAAGAAGACAAAGGGCCATAACGATGACTGTAGACCGTCCGGCACCGCTGCTGTACAGACTGCATCATCGTCAAGGTACATCACACCCGGCATGCCGATTCCAATAATCCAAAGCTGGGCGCTGCTAGCGCAGTGGAAGAATATATGTGCGGTTCCTATCTTCGTTATGCAGCGAGCAGCGCTCACATGTCTCTCCGTCGACGATGTGTTTGGCAAATAAGTTGACTCTAGTACTTAGCCTGTCTTTGAAGTATAACCAAGCGAAAATCCGGACTTTATTTGGTAGTCTCGTGCCCCAGATCCGCCGGCCATGAGCATCAGACGGGTCACCAGCCGTGCCCAGGGCTCTGTATGCATCCCGCGTTGTGTATGGACGCCCTGTTAGCTTGAGTAAGCACACATCATGCCCCTGTCGAAGTTGTAGACCCTGCAGCAAAGAGAGCAGACTGCATAGCTGAGCGCTAGCAGCGTTAGTGAGTCGCGGGCGCAGGTGCAATTCAAAACTGTTTCGGAAGACTTGCTGCACCGATACATTAGGGGAGGTGGAGTGGGAGAAAACAGCGGCGTGGGAATCATTTGGCTGTTGCGTGTAGAGTTGAAGAAAAGACGATGACCTTGGCAACGTCATTTGGCTGTTACGTTGTTTCGATTGTGTGATTTCTTGGCAACGTCATTCAGCTACCTCCACGCCGGATGCTAGAAGCCACGAAATCTTTCCCTTCGCTGATTTCTTCAAGTTTCTGCATCTTGCCATGCTTCTTTAACTATATTTAGTATATCTTTGACTAATCAACGTAGTATTTAATCGGGAAGTTGCATGTAGAATTGAAGAAAAGGACGATGACCTTGGCAACGTCATTTTCCTCTTACGTTGTTTCGATTGTCTGGAATAAGTAAGGCTATTTTTTTTTCCCTTTGTTGGCTAGCTTGGCTTGCTGATTTAAAAAGGGAGAAACGTTATTGGAGAGAGGAAGATTGATTAGTTTATTATGAACATCGAATGATGTGATGTCATTGAAAGACGTTGAAAACTTCAACACCAATCAGTTTGTGGGTTGCCACCTAACGGGAATTTCTTATAGATGAGAATTCAGCATCAATCGGTTTGTGGGTCGTCAGGCACGTGACGCACGTCCGCCCAGCCAATACTTATTTATGCATGGAATCTTGACGTCGTACGTGAAAAGGCAGAGAATGGTATAGAAAAGGTGGTCACGCTCGTACGCTCGGAGGGATAAAAACGGACTGACGATTTTATAGGAATTTTTTCTACAAACGGATAAGAAAGAAAGCGAGCGCACAAAGAAAAATCTACTCCAGAGTGGTTGGTGCACAATGACGTGGTACGAAATTTAGATAAAAAAACTACGATCCCTCTGATCGAAATGATTCGAATCTACATGTCACCCTCGCACACCGTTCCCGCCTGCTTAAGTTTCACTAAAAGAATCTAATATATTTGAAATAAACCCAAAACCTAGAAAAATAAAATTTTAAATATTCAAATAAATAAAAAATCAAAGTAATTTTTAACTTGGTTGTATTATTCTAACAAATTCAAAATAAAATAGAAAATACAAATCCCAAATAAAATATTCAAACTAATTGGCTAATCACCATGTCTCTGATGCTTTTATTCAATATCTAAGAAAATATTGATGGCCGACATTATCAGAGTGTGGTACGAAATTTGATATATTCATGATCGAGATGATCCTCATTCGTTCCTATGGCAGGTGACGCTACCCGCCAACTTTACTCGTCGTATATATCGTCTGTTATCTCGTTTCGTCATTCTACTTTCCCTTCACGCTCCCCATTTAAAGCTGACATCCACATCTCTCTCAAGCTGACATCCCTACATTCTCTCACCTCACAACCAGAATTTCGAATTTTTCCTAGTGAGGTGGGTTTCTCCTAGTGTTTTGCTATTCTAAATTTAGTATAAACTTTCCCCAGTAAATGCCTCCTAGTAATATTCCCATGTACCATGACTAGTGTTAGTGTTTTATTATACTAAATAAAAGCACTAGGAGAAGTCCACCATTTCTCCTCACTTTTTTCTCACAAAAAGCAGACCAGGAGCCCATGAAAAGGACGATCACCACATGCATGCAACAATCCTCCCCTCCCATATTTCGGAAAAAAAATGGGTACGGATGGTCCGTACCTAGCGTGGTGCGGATGTCCAGTTAAATCGCGACGCGTGTACCGGTGGGGAAATGGCTAACTCGGCTCTTGCGACCCAACTCTCGGCTCAAGGGGACGCCCGCAGCTGATGGCTGGGCTAGTCGGCCAAATCTCGTCAGTCTCCGGTCTTATTCCAAGACTCCCATTGCTCCGAGTTTCCTTTCATTCTAAAAAAAGCGCCTTGCCCCTCGCTGTCGATCTGCCTGGTTCGTCTACGTTACCAGAGGTACAAGAGCTCACCATCAGCCTCGCCCGGTTCGATGGTGCCGCCGTGCCGGAGATGTAGCAGCTTTAATTTATTTTAGCTAGGCGCATGGGGTGCCTGTCAAGAAGAACCACGATGTGCTTCCGATTCTTCAGAGGTCATGATTAAGTGCCCCTGTAATGAGTTCGTCACCTAGATGTAATGTCGGGTGCAAATATTCAGTGACATAGTTTTTTTTTTTAAAAAAATCAGTGACCTGTTGCCCCTGCAAGTGTTTGTGTTCTGCTTCATGGCATGTATGGATAATCACATACTCAGACTGAGACATCTCATCATACTGCACATTAACATTATCATCTTGTTGACACTCGAAAAAGATGAATTGGTTTACTTTTGCCCATTAAGAAAGATTATTTGGAGAAGCATGTACAGGAGCCATCACGTGGAGCAAAGCAAAAGGAAATATATGCATATATGCGACTGATCATGTACGTGTGCATTAAGGAGGCAAAGAAGATATATCATGTATATGTATATATGCATGCATGATCGGCATGGCATGTACATGTGTTAAGAGGAGCAGCAAGGCATAGAATTTGAAGAGAACAAACGATGGCTTGGTTACAACTTACATGGCTGCTAAGCACGCCGGACGCACGAGCTTGTCAGGGGCTGTGTCAGTCACGGCACTGGGTGGACGCGTCAGGCGCCTCATCCACGCGAAACGCAGCAGCTCGCGCGTGCCAGACACTGCCATAGCGCGTCAGGCGCAGCAGCAGGGCGCGTCTGGCGCTTCACGACCGCGCGTTGCAGCAATCAGCGAGCGCCGGACGCTGCTGAAAGCGCGTCAGACGCGGCAATCGCACGCGTCCTGCGATGCCCGCTCGCGCGAGGCTTTACTGGACTGCGCCAGATGACCGGCGTCCGGTGCCACCCATGCGATACAATGCTCTCTGTTGAGCGTCTGTTGAGCGCCTGGCGCTTCCAATCGCCCTTCGGGACCAGCGTCGGCGCGTGTAAATTTGGGGTGTCCGTACACGATCGAACCGATGCTTTCTTAAATCGCATTTGGGTCGTTTTAGAAGTGGAAACGTCAAAGACGGTTTCAGGATAAGACCACCCTCCTCTATATAATAAAGAGGTTCATGACCCGATTTGATCACATCTACAACAAATCGTCAAACACAACATATCTCTCTACTTTATATCTCTTCCAAACCCTAACCCTACTGTTCGTCGACGTTCTAGGTGGCCTTGCCGACCCTAGGGCATCCTTCGCGTGCACCCTCCCGACGGATCCTTCCAGAGGTCGTTCCGAAGTTCTTGCGGTCGAGATCACGCTCTACATCGCCCATACCGAACCGTAGATCGGTTTGGGTGATCACGTGGTGAGTCTTTCTGCGTTTTACAGGTTGATCGCAACCTCGTGGGCGTCCAAGGCCCTCTTGGTGTGTTGGTGCGAACCTAATTCATGTCAACATACTTTCTGGCGACTCCGCTGGGGAAGACAAGGCGTCAACTCAATTCAATCTCCAAACCAACAACATGGCCAACGACAACGATGCAAGTAGGAAGGCGGAGATCCACCGTGAACAAACATCTCTGGCGTCTCAAGTCTATAGAGGAGCTCCCTGAAGATCTAAAGAAGAAGCTCCAGGACAACATCGACGCCGTCCAACGTGCCTTCATGCTAAGTTGTTGCATGGATAGGCAAAATCGTGTGACCCAATATACGGAGCCTGTCTACGGTGAAGCCCCCGCGTCAAAGGAGGTAATCCCCGCAAGCTCTAAACCTATTTTCGATGATGCTTATCCCACACATGATAATATTGCTAAGATGATAGTTGATCAAAAGATTACTTTAGTAGATTTAATTACAAAGCTAATTGGCACCTTAGATTCTCGTTTGAAAATATTAGAAGGGACTACAACCGATAATTAACAATCGGGTGTGGTACCTCAACCTGAGTTTGGCATGCCTTTAGATTTTGTTCTACCTACTAGCCAACCACAATCAGCTCCTTTGGCTTCTGCCATTAGAACCGGTACCGGTGGAGCTAGTACATCTTTAAATAACCAAGGATCGGCTCAAACACTAAGAACCGATCATGAGGCGTCTAGGAATTCGGGGGTGCATAATCCTTTTGCCAAACCCGACCCGGGGGGGCAAACTAAACTTTTGTGCTTCATATGCCCAAAGCAAACTCTAGGGCTTTCTGTTTAATCCACGAAAATATATAAATTATCAAAACTCGTGGAATTCTATCGGTAAAGCCTTTAGTCTATATTGTTATTCATTTTAAACCCTTATTTCATATTTAGTTGACTATAAAATATTTGCAATAGCGGCGTTAACAAGGTCCAAATATCATTTAACCGCTCATTCCAATCACCATTTTCTAGAGTTTGGATCAATTTAAGGAGTTGACTTGCAGCTAGTCTAGGGAGTGGCATTAGGCTGAAGATCCTTTCCATCTCAATGTTCAAGAAAAATTTCATAGAGCATTTTGGTTTCCTTGAAAAAGAGAACAACTTAGGGTATTTATGCATTAGTTATTGGTCAATCGGATATCGACCAAAACATCACTGAGTTTCCTTTATTTCTTGAGAATGATTTGTTCTTGGTGAAGAGTTTTAAAACTTCTTTCCACCAAAAGGACCCTACTAGACTTCTTGCCTTGGGTGGGGGTGTGTTTATTGGCATAAAAAGTTTCCTAGGTTAAATGAACCCAAGGGATGTTGGCATGGTCGTAGAATTTGTCTAGGTTCTTCATCAATAGAGCATTATTTTGTAATTCAACTCCTTGATGTTTTGGCTTGCAAGCTTCCTCCCATGCCACAAGGCAGCTACCTTTCCTATTGATTTCACCTTTACTCCATAGAAAATGCTTCCTATAGACACCAATCTATTTGATGACTTGTGGTGGCAGTTTCAAATTGCACATAAAGAAGGTTGGCAAGGTAGAGAAGATAGATTTGACTAGAATAAGTCTACCATTATATGACAGGAGTTTGCTAATCCCAGAGAGTCTTTTTTCCATTT
This sequence comes from Hyparrhenia diplandra, assembly GCA_015847255.1. Classification (NCBI taxonomy): domain Eukaryota; kingdom Viridiplantae; phylum Streptophyta; class Magnoliopsida; order Poales; family Poaceae; genus Hyparrhenia; species Hyparrhenia diplandra. Next base: position 2,155 of record JADLZK010009576.1, on the reverse strand, counting down.
TTTGATAGCATTGGAGTGTACTCGTTGAAGGTGGGTTTGGTGGTGCCTAAAGGGAGTCAAGATAGGTGAATGGCATCGACCAACTTGGCAAGGTGAAGTGCTCTTTGTTGGTTCATATTAATTGGGACAACGTTGGATTTCATAAAGTTATCGTGTAGCCCTATGGAGTCAGAGAAACTTCTGAGCAGACCTTGGAGGTTGAATAGTACTTTGGCATCACCTGGAAGAATCAATAGTGCATCACCAACAACGTACTATTGGATAATCTCCCTGAAAATCATCACTGATTGGAGCAAGCCAGCAGCTAGCACAAACAAGAGTGGGGAGAGTGGGTCCTTCTTGTCTTACTCCCCTTTTATAGATAAAAGATTTTCTAGGGATGCCATTCAAAAGAACCGAAGAGGTGCCAATTGTTAGCACATTATGGATCCATTCTATACATTTTTAAGGGAACCCTTTATATTTCATAATGTCAAGAATCACACGGTGCTCTATTTTGTGAAATGCCTTTTTCAAAATCAAGCTTAAAAATCACTATATCCTTTTTTTGGAGTGATGGCAAATGTGCAGAAATTGAAATGACCAAGCTAAACATTCTTGAATCATCCTTCCGTTGATGAAGCCATACTGATTAGCATGAATGATTTGTAGAATGACTTTTTGGAGTCTTGAGGACAAGATTTTGGTGATGCATTTTAGGGAATAGTTGAAGCGAGAGAAATGGGCCTATAGTCATTCATTGTTTCTAGGTTGTCCTTGTTGGGGATTAGAGCAATGACAGAAGAGTTGCTGCTTCTTAGATCAATATACATGGAACAAAAATCCTTGAAAAGCCTGTAAAGTCATTCTTAAGAATCCCCATCATTTTTTTTGATGAAAAGGCCATTAAAGCCATTTGGACTGGTGCATGATCGTTGGGTAGACATTTTATAAACGAATCAAGCTCATGGTCCTGAAAGTCATTAGCAAGGAGATTTAGCTCATGTCTTTCTAGGAGTTCAGATAGGTTGTAGCTTATTACTTGTAAATTCACTGACCCCCCATTCTGTCCTTGAAGGTGACCAAAACATAGTTGCTTTTTGCTCATGATCAATCACGGGGTTGTTGTGCGAATCAAGGAGGGACACAATGTAATTTTTCTTATGAGAAATTGTGGCCATGACATGGAAGAAGTGGGTGTTTTTCATCTCCAAGTTGGATCCATCCCACTATATTTCTCTGTTTCCAGTATTGTCTTTTTGGACTCTAACAATTTTCGGATGGATCTTGACCAACCTTCGAAGGCCGACTCTAGTCTGCACGAGAGGTCTTTGATTCTCTAGGCCATCCATCAGCATGAGGACCCAGTTGCAGTTATATATAAGCTTGCTCAGTTTGGAGATGGATTTACTCCAAGATTTAAGGCCAACGCGTTTACTTGTTTGAACTTATTGGGCCAGTGCTTGGCTTCATTAGCATAGTAAAGTGTATTATTCTAGTGCGCAGTGCGCCTTAGCATAAAAAAGTTAGCTGCGAGTTGCCTTTATATTAGACCAAGAAGCCTCAGATGGACACATGGACATGGTCTCAGGAAGGCAAAGCAGGTGTTCACTTGTTGACACCTGTTATAGTATAATATTAATAGTCAACTAAAACATGAAATAAGGGCTTAAAATGAATATCAACAGAGTATAGGGGTTTTACTGACATAGTTCCACGAGCTTTGGTGATTTATGACTTTGCAGGGACTAAAACGGATAAAAGCGAGAGAAGAAGCGGTAAGAATCCGAAGAGTTTACATTCCATACGATGACAAGACTTAACCGTGAAGTAATTCAACCCAAAATGTGGACTAAAACACTCTAGAAGATTTGAAGAAGACACTAGAAACAGCGAGAGGCCAAGGGGACTCTACCCCACAGGCGGCCGCTAGGGCCATCTAGGTCGGCCGCCAGGTGGGTCCCACTGTCGACCTCATCTTCCTATGGTGGTTTACCACCGACCTTGAGGTTGTATCTACACCGTTATTGAAGGTCGGTTTGATCCAATGATGGAGATTAAACGGACCCATGGAAGAGTTGTAAACATAATACGAAAGGATTGCTCCACCTCGGACTATATAAGCAGCCCTGTGGTCGACCCCCAAGGATCATCTCTCATTATCTCTTCATTATTT